>JAGSMW010000010.1:762500-1102500 GCA_029286795.1 Byasa hedistus | reverse complement strand
ATTATGTAATATCCAGATCTCGAAATAGAACTAGCGACGTCTGTATTACAAAGTTTATAGCTTATCTATTTTATTGTAACTTAAAATCATGTACTATCTCATAGTTAAAGTTAGGTTAGCTCTTCTAATACATTGTTATATATAATTACATCACATATGTGATCAACTAATCTTTATATATTCAAGGAAGGTTAATCAAATAGTAATGAAACGACAAATTGAAAATATTACTTTCTTTATTAATTATAAATGTAACAATTTCATTATAACATTAAATACTATATGCGTTGTATTTACAAACGAAAATTAAGTAGAAACTTTACACGGGTCGTTCGTTTCACGTAACGAGAAAGAACTTCACAGAATGCATTAAAAAAACAAAAACAAAACACATCAGACTGAAATTATGATGATAGAAACTATCATCATCATCATTTAAGACCACTCAACAAGTATATAAAATACTAAAAAGTCTTACTTTAAAATTAGACCTCTTCTGGCAACGTGTAACTTAATAGAAACTAATATCAAGAAAATCTTTGGCATCTAAATGCATTGCCATCAGAAACTTATCAATTTCAATAAACAAAGGCTTAAGTGTAACTTTGTTTCGAAGTTATAAGACGTCGACACGTTAAGTAATTTTAAACCGATCCTTAAACAAAACCCGCAGTGAAATAGTTCTCAAAAAATTAAAACGAAAGTTCACAATTCTTAAATAATCGACCAAAAAAATTCAACTAAAAATAGAAATCATTATATCATTTCATAAATGAATTTTTATTAATATGAAAAATTCATTAATTCATAATAATTTAAGGAAGGCAGTCGCTATTCGTTATTATAAAAAATGTTCATTAAAATTTATTTCCATAGTATTATAAAAATTCATTAATAAAATTCACTTATTCACCATCATTATTTTATTTATTCAGAAATTCGATTAAAATTAGTACAAATTTATTATTTTTTTAATTATTACACAATTGATCGATTTAATTGATGAAATATTCACAATCATTACAAAAACATTTTTATTTCCATACGAAATGTTTCTTTTTATTATCTATAGTATCACATTTCCAGGTTGTGCCGGCGCATGTTCGTTACCTAGGCGTCTCCACGTCCGCCTTCACCAGCATCCTCTGCGACGGCCCGGAGTACCTGGACTCCTCCTCGACACCATAGAAATACACACTCCTGTTAGGATACACTTTAGTCTTGCACTCCACTGACGACCCCAAGTTCCTCGGGAGGGTCTTCGACCTGCTACTCCTGAACTCACTTTTGAGGTAATAGTCGTATATTAGTTTTGGTCCTTCGTCGAAATGTTTGCTGTAGTAGCCGTCGTAGTCCTCGAAGGTGACGCTCTTGGTGAAGTCCCAGTGGCAGCCGTGGGGCTGGTGAGAGCCCTCGGGCCTGGCCCTCGGCTCCTCGGGCGCGTCGTCGCTCCAGGAGTCGGGGGGCGTCGGGGCCCACGGCGGGGGCCCCAAATGTCATCCTCAGCGAATCGGCTTGGAGACTATGATGACGTCAGGGGCGGAGCGCGTGGTCTCCGCGCTGATCGGCCGGCGGTCCGAAATCCTTTTCACTGGAAAAAGTTATATCCCTCAAACAAATACAACAACTAAATTACTGAAGTAACGAGATAAAATCCAATTTCTTCAGTTAACGATGTAATGCAGTGTATATATCCTAACGATTCGCGGAATTGCCGAATATGACACTTCATAATTTATATGCACAGCTTACACATTTTGTAGTCCTGCTTCTGCGGCTTTTGTTTCATCAGTTCTATTGTTATTTGCGATGTGTTCGTCTGGGCTGGTGCTGGTGGTGAGGAGGGCCGCACTATAGTCGCGCCGGAGTATCCGAAGGTGGAGAAACCCCTGCTGTTGGTCGTTCCGGAACCTATGGATGAGAGGGGTATAAAACATGTCAGTTCCAGTTAACCTGCTTGGTTAGTAACACCGAAGTCCCTAGTTCTTACTTTATTTTATCATCATCCGATACCATTTTGTGATGATCATAGTGAAAATAAAATTCACCATGACGGTCTACTTAAAATTACTATTGGATTAGAAATTGATACGAACCGTCTGAACTAGGAGGAGCCTCCTGGAACAGACTCTCCCTCGTTTGGCATCCGGACTCCTTGGTATCTGGCGCCCCGACAGACACATCTCTTATCTCCTTCCGCTCTTCGCTCTCCTTCGTTCTGCTTCTAATCGACTCTTCCTTCTTACTTAAATCGCTTCTCCTAGATCTTCCGTTTCGTTCTATACGGATATCCTCCGTCTGCACCGGCACGCTGTCCACGTCTTTCCGCCACGGCTCATCGTCTAGGTCTAAATGTGTCTCTTGCACGAAGTCTGATTCTATGCTGCTTTGCTAGAAGTATGTAAAGGTAAACCATTTTTTAAACAAATCTAGAAAGTATGATAAGGACTATGTTTGGGCAAAGGTTAGGGAATTTTACTTTCATAAAACAAAGCCATTCTAAAAATAGTTTAAATCACCGCAATGTTGTAGTAGTAGGAAAATACCATACAGCTGAAGTTACGGTGCTATCGAAAGTTGTCAATTCCTCACACGAAGATCATATCCTGATCATCTCTTCACCATAATTTCCAGCATTGATGCGAATTGATTAAAGTTGAATTGAATGCTCACCTTGCGTTGTGAATACTTTCGTTGCTTTTTGTACATCTCGTTCGTGTGATTCTCTCTCTCCAGACTCGCCCGGGGCTCGCTGTCCCTCTGCAAGCGTTTAGCGTCTAACGTCAGCCGGCTGCTGACCAGGCTGTCCAAGCGATCCTCGCACGACTGTCTGATATGCTCCTAGAAGAAAAATAAAAGAAATCCGACGCGACTTAGAAGAATTAAAAATTTATTCAAAGCAAACCGAGACGGATTGTTTTTTTTTTTTATATACTACTAAGCGACGAGACGAGCAAGACGTTCACCTGATGGTAAGTGATACGCTTGCCCATGACAACGCGGCGCTAGTTAAGATGGTACACACTGCACCACATTGCGCTCGTCGCCTTGAGACAGAAGGTGTTAAGTCTCGTTACCCCAGTAGTTACACTAGCTACAGCGCCCTTCAAACCGGAACACACTGTAATGTTTGCACACTACTATTTGGCGGTTGAAATACGAGCTGCGGTGGTACCCGCCCAGACGGTCTCCGGCAACAGAGACCTACCACCTGGAAATGGTTTGTTTTGGATAGGTCGAATCACTTATAATTAAACAGTCATCTTAATGTCCCACAGCTGGGACTCGGGGTCTTGTCTAACAAAGAACCAAACGGTAATGCTTAATGAAAATCTTAATTCATAACTTCACCAACAAACGGAAGAGTACATTAATAATTTACCTTTATGATTTTGTGGTCCTGATACAATTTCCTAATGCATTTGAATATGAACACGAAACTCATCCCGGAGAGTATCAATGAGAATATTACTAGTATCACTATGATGTGAAGTTTGCTTATCATAGACTCTGTTGTGTCCTGGAAAGAAAGAGACATGTCCATCATCACCATTATGTTCTACCCGAACTACTTCCTACTTCCAAAGGGACACTTAGTTAGGGTCTGTAGCTGTACATTCGGCCTCTACATATGATATACAACTATATTCATCTATTAATTCTATATAATGTTGGTAGCTTTTTACATGGAGTGAGGGTGGTGAAGAGCAACTTCCTCCTGGAACAAGCTTAAGATCCTACAGTTCTGACAGCGACCACTGAAGAGAGGTTTTTGTAAGTAGAAATTTGTCGTAACCCTGTCTGCTTCGAAAAGGATAGGCATGATACATTAATCATAATAAAATTCCACACCATATTTGACCTATAAATAGAACTGGAGAGAGCACACCAGAAACTCAATTATAATATTTTTTTTTTTTTTTTTTTTTATATACTAACTATATTCATCTATTAATTCTATATAATGTTGGTAGCTTTTTAGATGGAGTGAGGGTGGTGAAGAGCAACTTCCTCCTGGAACAAGCTTAAGATCCTACAGTTCTGACAGCGACCACTGAAGAGAGGTTTTTGTAAGTAGAAATTTGTCGTAACCCTGTCTGCTTCGAAAAGGATAGGCATGATACATTAATCATAATAAAATTCCACACCATATTTGACCTATAAATAGAACTGGAGAGAGCACACCAGAAACTCAATTATAATATTTTGAAGATCTGACCTTACAGTTCTCCTCATCAGCTTTCAGTCTGCAGTGTGCGTAATCGTCGCAGACCAGTTTCGCGTCTATGCAAGTGTTGTCGCCGCAGTGGAACTCCGTCGCGCTGCACTTCTCTAGCAAGAAAAAAGAAGATAATATTCAAATCAAATCATTAATTTTCTTTATTCTTTACAGAACAGAAGGTTTTATAAAGTTTTTTAACAGTTTCTGGTAGATGTTCTACTTCTGGTAATCGTCTAGATAAGTATCATTCACATAACCTGTTAAAATCATCAGACAGTAGTTTGTAACTGTTGCTGTCTTAGTCTTACTCTATATTTTTAATCGGTTGAAATTTAACGATCGTTTCCTAATGAACTAAAAACTAAATCAATTCAAATGTTAAGAAGTTTTCATATGCGTTGACTCTATCTTTTGATTGGTTAAGTTATGATATGCTTAACATACGCACCATCCCTGTTAGGGTCCAAACTCCTGAAGGCCGTGTAGCGGGCACTGAACTGGGACTCCTTGCCGGAGCTGGTCGCGTACAGGCGAACATACATTATGTTACCTTGGTCGTTGCCGTCCGAGTCTTTCGTCGTCACCGGATTCGCTATCGATCCGCAGTAGTATGCCAACCTTCCAAAAAATATACGAAATTTAATAACATTATAGGAATTCACATCGCTGGGATTTCGAGCGTTTCCATACAATAAAGAACTCAAGGTCATGTATCAACGTGGGTGAAATGCAGGTTGTTAGATTTGGCATGTCCATTAAAGCTGTTCTCAGAACACATCGATTTCTTTTCGTTATTTCTTTCACCGAAAACTCAAACTTAGTAGGAATCGAACCCATACCTTATCAGAACATTATCATTATATCCGTAGATTTAGATTGAGCATACTATCCCTCCATTACCTGTACTTCTCTTCAGTCTTGTGCCCAAACACTTGGACCGCGTTATGTTCGCACTCGTTTGGTTTTTGTAAGTTGTAATACGTGAAGTTGAGGTATATCTAAAAAGAAATAAACTGGTTAATGCTTAAAGAAGTTTGTGTTGCACTATTTAGTTCCAAATCCTAGAATCAATAGAGCAGATCAACAAGATAATTTCAAAATCTAACCTATCCCTTTCTTTTACTTATAGATGAAATTGTAATTAAATAATTTAGGTAGGAAAACTATAACACAGCTTACGAAAACACTAAGAGGGACGCAGAAGCATTTAACATTTGTAGAAGTTCGTGAACCAATGCACAGGTATTACAGAAACGATCGGCACGGCAATCAATTGTCTGTCGGCTAATGATGAACATTGAAGATTTAGTACTTGGAGTCAGAAAGAACAGTTGCGATGATACTTCAATCTTTTTTGTAGAATTCATCCCTTCCTAGCGAGACCTTTTTATCTGTAGTAATTTCTGGACCTGTTTAGTAGATGAGAGTCCACTATCAAAGCCTTATTAGATCATAGAAACAGACTGTTTCCTCTAGTGCTATTATGATGGTCTTATCTAAACGGTCTCCAACAAAAGACCGGTAGCTAGTAAAGAAAGTGCAAGATGAGAATTATCAAAGAATTCAAACAGTATCATACCTTTGTGTTTTTATCGGTCTCGATCCTCCAAAGGACGTCCAGGGTGTGACCCTCGCTGCCCCTCTTGCAGTCGTCATCGATCTCCTTCGAATCGATTATACCTTGCGGGCCCGATAAATCTTTGAAGCAGCTGTCTGGGATTTTGTCTGAAAGATAATTGCAGCTGTATCTAGGTAGCGGTTGTCTTTGGTATCTCTGTAGATTTATTAAATAGAGTTCCGTGGGTTGATGATGATGAAGATCACAAGAACAGCTTCTACTCTTGTTCTGGAATTAAAAACTAAGCAGGAGTTGTTAACATCTTCATCGTCTACTTTAGGCGATAAGCCGGTAGAAATGCGATAGGGATAATATACAACTGTTCATACTACCGCTTGGTTAACTTTTACTTAACCTACATTAAGTTAATGGAAAACACTTACGGCTGTTACTTGGCGACTGTATAATGTCAACTGTTATGTGGAACCCCTCGTACTCTATGGTACCGTCCGAGTGGAACTTCAGCCAGGCGAATGGTCCCGTGGTGGTGATCTGCGGCGGGAAAGTTTCACCGCAGAACTTACCAAGGCTGTTCGCGTAACCTTTCTCACCGTCTCGTATCTAGATAAACATACATTTAACAATCTAGAATTTCTCTAAATTTATAGCCTAATGCCTTATCTTGATTATGACTAATTTACTTTAGGTTTGTTCTTTTATTACAGGTCTGTTTGCTTAAAAATAAAACGTTTGATGGAAAAGTTTGATTCTTTATCCTGACCAGCGATATGGACCTACCACCAGTAATCTGATGGCAAAAAGTAGTTCAAATCCATACCATTTCTGGTTCCACGGTAATTTAGACAATGGTGTAAGTAAAACCAGACTCGCACAGAAATCTTCTATGAATAAAATTCTTTAGGATGAAAATAACTTACTTCTAAATAATCATATGAACAGTCGGGATGATCCTCTATGTGGAATATGTCGACGAATGTTAATTTTATAACGCTCCCTTCGGGACCTGAAAAATTTGAAACCTTCCAAAATTGCACATACACCTAGATTTACAAGAACGAATTGTACTTTACAACACTTGTCCCTGGAATCAAACCGGGGTCTTCGAGTTACAAGCGGTTAGACACTGCGTCGTGGCTAATGAATAATTCAGATGTAATCTAATATGACAAGGAATTGTTCGAAATTTAAGATCATTAGTAGTAGAGTGAAGGAAAAACTGAAATGGTGATGATGAAGGTGGCACTATCAAATATACCTTCAATTTTAGTTGTGCAGTCCACGTCGCCATAATAAAACTTATTGGTATCATTCTTCGAGTAAGGGTGACTGATTTGAGTTTTCCCCTTTTGATAGTAGAAAGTTTCACAGCGTTCCGAGTCCTCCTCCCTCTTGAACCTCCTCCTCGGCCTGAGGATTTCTCTGAAGGCCCTCAAGCGGCCGTTCCTTACGGAGACCCTCCCGGTCTCGTCTAACATCCTAAGCACTGATTTATCAACGTCAAGTTTACTCTGTAACGTATCATCGTCGGCAGTGTATCGTTTAAATTTAACAGTAAAATTAGGTTTCAGTTCATCAACAGTTACGTCTCGGTTAACTCTAACCGCTAATCTATTATTATTTACTTTGGTCCATATAGTTTCCATTGTTCGGTTTGTTACATCGGCTGTGACGTCATCGGTCGGTTTGTTAAACTGGAGGCCAGTTCGCGCTTGCCTTTTTGGATTGTTGTCATGAGCGCTCACTCGTTCCGACGCCATACCTAAGACGGAGCAAACTGGAAAGAGAAGTTCACTTGATTTTGTGTGATGAGAATATCATGCTAGTGTAGATAATAAATTTTGTTGCTCTAGTAATTTTATACAGCGACCTCCAAATCGGAACAAAAGTAATTTAGTTAATATCTTAACTAAAATGTTAAAATGGCGCCGATTCCTTTGCGTTATATAAAAGCGTGGTCTTAAATTAAATTCCACGGAACCCTACTCTAGTTTATTGTTATAAAATGTTGTGTATCAGCGGAAGCGATCGTTCAAAACGCCCCTCATCATCATGCCCGCGGAGACACTTCAGACCCTCGATGGATCCGCTCCGCAATGTAATAAATTATGTATTCAAGTGCCGCTTCCAGATAGTTCCACGTGTAACGTTATAACGAAATGCTTTTCGTGCTAAAAGCAGTCACAATGGTGATGATGTAGCGGAGTTATTTATTCTACGAGACCAGGACTTCACATACCTTGAAATTTTAGATGTTAATTCTCGTTACCACAGTAATATTACCATATATTTACTGGTGTTTAATATATACAGGAGATCGTCTAGTTATAAACGCAGCACATATTTCTGCTGACACACAGAAATTACTGGGGTAACGAGACTTGTTACGTCTTAAAGCAATGATTATTGTAACTAACGCCACGTTAATACCTTGAATTGTATTCTTTATATCTCGCAGTTTTACAGAACCTGGGCTTTGTAACAAATTTATAATATTTATTGTATCATTTCCTATCGTTATCGTCATAATGATAGTGATAGTTATAGTGAAAGTCATAGTCATAGTCATCGTCCTCATAATTGTTATCGTTATCTTCATCGTCATCGCCATCGTAATCGTCATCATCATCGTCATAATCATCTTTGCCATCGTCATCGTCATCGGCATCATCGCCATCGACATCGTGCTGGTTATCGTGATCGTCACAGTCACACATAAGTGTATGCACTCTGATGAACAATTCACTACTTCCGGCGGAAAAGGTTCTACAATAGAAAAATTTAAGAAAACCTTTTCAGAAGATGCCGTGTTAAGTTTTTTAACACTTGTCCTTTGTGAATTTGGGACAGGGGGCAAAGGTCACAGTGTCTTCGACCCCACTGACGGAGGGGGTCTATTCCCATCTATTTTTAATGGCGGCGTGTTAGTTTAGCTGGCTTATTAGTTAGCATGATTAAATATAATCACTCCGCGAGCCGGCGCCCGTGTTGCGCACGACGCTTTCTTCATTACCGAAGCAAATCTACTCAATGGCACGTTGTTACACGGTTTCGGGTTCGATTCCTGTATCACAAGTGGCAACACAATGTGTTGTTTTCGTTACATTGTAGTTTTGTTAATTGATTTCATAATTATTGTATTTAATTAATTTTGTCTATGTTCTATGGAAAATCAATAACAAACTTCAATTTAAACAAAGCCGTTGTAAAATTACAGATTTTTTGATCGTATTGGTTATGTTAAAATTTCTAACTCTAAAGCTTTTACTAACCGATTACTTCTAAACATTTTTTAGTATTTAGTAAATATCCTAACTCTCTGTATTTCTTGCATTTTACATTATTAAAGACCGAAATAAATTTCCAAAAAAACATTCACAAATCGTAAACGATGCCGCGTTTCAAAATACAACTAGCGCCATCCAGCGGATTTTATGCGAACATCCTCCACAAACGAAGATAAGTTTATTTCATACTTCTTTATCGTCACTTTTTGTTTTTTTTTATCTCCCTCTAGAAACCTCGTCACCACTTTCATGGTGATACCGTTCATGACTCCACCTACATCTGATCCGATACTATTGTCTTCTGAACGACACAGGAAGGGTGGGAACGATAAATTTCTTTTAGACACAAAATGGCCGACATTACTTAGATATATTACGGGGCATCTTTGAGATGAATTCTTTATACATAAGTTAAGTTCGCGCTTACCGCTTATCATACTTAACCAAGTTTAAATATTATCAAATTAAACTTACCGTATTGAAGTTATATAACTTTTATCTAATTGAAACTATTAATGTAATATCACTTGATTCTAAGTTACAATAAGGCTAATGATGAAGTTCTGCTCTTGGCGATGCTGTTGCGTATTTAGTTATCGCTACGGAATCGAATCCGAGACCTCGGTGTACAAAGTAACCAATTAGCCATAAGGTGGTTTTATTAATTTTAAGTCTAGTATTTTTTTATGCGGAACCCTAATACATTCAGCAAATAAGGTGCCGTAGATTATAGGCTACAAACATACACTTGAATTATATATGTAGTAAAATGTAACTAAGAATATAATCTGTATGATGTAACATCGTAATGGTTCAGTGTATAAATTATAAATGTTAAGAAGGCGCAGGTCCGATTCCAGACCTTAAGCATTAGGTTTTTTTGTGAGATGTAATTTTTGTTTTTTTAAGTGAGATGTTATTTTTTGTTTTTTTGTGAGATGTATTTTTGTTTTATTTTTGTGAGATGTATTTTGTTTTTTTTGTGTGATGTATTTTTTGTTTTTGTGAGATGTATTTTTTTTTTTTTGTGTGATGTATTTTTTGTTTTTTGTGTGATGTATTTTTTGTTTTTTGTGTGATGTATTTTTTGTTTTTTGTGTGATGTATTTTTGGTTTTTTGTGTGATGTATTTTTTGTTTTTTGTGTGATGTATTTTTTGTTTTTTGTGAGATGTATTTTTTGTTTTTGTGTGATGTATTTTTTGTTTTTTGTGAGATGTATTTTTTGTGTTTTGTGAGATGTACTTTTGTTTTTTTGTGAGATGTAATTTTGTTTTTTTGTGAGAAGTATTTTTTGTTTTTTTATGAGATGTATTTTTGTTTTTTTTTATACGGGCGTGTTTCGTTTTTTTTTAACAATATAGATCTGGAATCCGCTATAATTTTATTTATTCAATAAAAGCATTGTTTATTGATAAAAACGAAGTAACCAAGCTTTCACAATATAATGGTATAAGACTAAAGATATTTATTATTATTATACATTTATAATCTGTACCGTTTATTCTTTCACCTGAAACAGCTTCCGGTGTACAGAAAGGTTTAGTGAAGTCCGTAACCCGATTTCAATAGTGCGACGCCTCCAGTGGCACTTGGCCGGTGGCCAGGGAAAACAGCTGTCGCTTAAAACCGGTACGAATATAAAACCAATTCCTAACCGACAACAGGAAAAAGGTATAACGATTTATTAATAATTTTTTATACAAAAAGAATTATGATTTCAGTGATTGTTTAACTAAATGTCTAATCGTATTGGATGACATCTCTACTGATAAATACTCTTACCGCATTACCTAAAAAATCAATTTGAATTTATGTCCGACTCCCATAGCCTTACCCTTCGCTCATCAATCAATCTCTCTCTACGTGTTCCCGTGCACTCCTCGTCTTTCTTTCATAACTCCTTTAACACTACGGCGGTTCGTTTGTGGAACAACTTACCTGACCACATTCGAACTGCCAAATCATTATTTTCCTTCAAAAGAGCGTTAACAGAATACTATCTTAAAATCTAACCTGTATCTTCCTCTTGCTGTTGCCTATTCTCAAATGTTTTTTATTAAGCTAATGCACCACTGTCTTCTCTTTTTTCTCTTACTATTTATCTCCTATTTTCCAGTGGGTTGTCTGGAAGAGATTGCTTTAAAGCAATAAGGCCGCCCATTGAACATTGTCATTTTATAAATTTGTATGTTTATTACTTAACTTTGTGTGCAATAAAGAGTATTTATCTTATCTTATCTTATCTTATCAACAGTATATAGATATTAGTGTGTTCCGATCTGAAGAGTGTTAGCTTGTAAAATTACTATGGTAACGATACTTAATAATTTGTCCCGCAAATTAATAAAGGTCACTCGATTCCAAGTGTAGCACTTACCGAGGAACAGTGAGAGTACGGCTGTTGGCGGCGATGTCATTGACCTGCCGGCCCGGTGGCCCGTTCGCCAGCATCCGTAACGGTGGCGATACCATCAAGTCCACCACCAACACTACCGCATCACACACACCGTCACTAAACAAGCACCTAACACTCAACACACTCGAATAACATCCGCACAAGATTTAATACATTCGTTCTAGAACCTTCTCCCATTCCTTCTTTATTCCTCTATAGTTTATCTGCGAACAAAAAAAGATAACCTTTAATTCAATCAAGAATCACTTAAAGAAACATTATTATAAGTATTTAAGTTTGAAGTCGTTACAGCCAAGTCTAGATTAGATTCCGGTGAAGAATATCATGGTGAGGAAACATTTGAAGATTTGTAGCACTAAAACGAGTCCCAGCGTTGGGAATAGAAGGCTGCTTATAAAATAAAATCATATTTCTAATTCTATTCTTCCCGTTTACCATATCTCTTAATTTAGTTGCCCGTTAACAGCATAACTTTCTACGTATATGAACAGCTTAAATCACTCTTAACATCATCAGGTACAGCTTAGCAAAGTTTCGTCGAAATCGGTTGTACCGTTTCGGAGATTACCGGCAACAAACACACAGTCGGAAACTTGTGTTTCCTGCGTATCTTCATGTCTTAAGTTGAATAATAATTGGCATAACAAAAAGTTAAACTTAATTCTAATGGACAAAGACGTAAGTTAACAACTTAGTCAGCTTGTTTGGTTCTCTGTATGAGTGTATTAACTTAGCTAAGTTAGTTATTTGCTGGATATAAACAGCAGCACGATTGTTTTCTCGATGCGGAGCTGTGTAGTGAAACATTTCTCGAAAAACAAACTCTAGTTTTTAAAAAATATTTGTAGCAATGAAAACGTAGACGGTGACGGTGCTGTTGTGATGGTACATTGACAATATGGTGATGGTAGCTGGATTAAAGAACTCACCACCATGTAATCAATTACACACAAATACCACCAAGTTTTAAAAGTAGCATCAATAGAAATTAATTCAAAACGTTCACCTGATAATATGTGATATTACCAATAACAATACAGTGCTAGTTAGGATATTTACACAACACCGTTTTTTATTTATACTTTACAATAATAAGTGTTTTTCTTTGTCAGGGTTTGCTGGATGAAAACTCTTTTACGGGTTAAGCTCGCCATTGCACCATACATTTAGTTTTTTTTTTAATTTCTACGTATTTTTCGTGTATGTATATATAGAAATAAATGAACTAATTATCTATGTAATTAAACTAGTTATATCTTTAATTTATAGAATATGTTTGGTTATGATTTCTTGATATCGCTTCACTACTACAATTAGTATGACTATCGAACACAAACGAAATAAAATGCGACTTTAAAGCGCGGCAAAACTATTTGCGTTTTTGAAAAAGGAACGCGACGGCACATCAATGGTAATGGCACATATGGCGGCGCGCCAGCGGACGGCGCAGCGACGTTTACATCCAAAGTGACGTCATCGCGCTGATTCCCGTCACAGATTAAAAAGCGCGAATATACACAAGGCAAAGGTAACACACTTTCCGCCTACACCGCCGCGAATAAAAATTATTTATTCGTAAATATTACGCACACTGTCTAAATACCACATTTTTATCAATTTAATTTTTTTTTTATTATTTATTTTATTTATTTACTGTCTAAATACAACATTATAGTTTAAAGGGTGTTGTAGCTACTGAAATTACTGACTGACGTTATAGGCGTAAGATTCCCGATCGACATAAACAACTGCAAACTTTTCCACAGATTAAAAAAATATTTTGCAGATATAAATTGAACGTAAGAAAAAATATCGTTGACAATTACTAAAAGCGAATTTCAAAGAATCCGCAATGATTTTTAATTGGTCTGTTAAGGCTGTATCATAGATATTACGTGGAACCTTCGAGAATATTCTAAAGCTTGAATCTGATAGTTGCGCTTTAAAAAATACATCAGTTTAGACCTTACTACATCACTAGGCAAGTAGCCAACAGACAGTAACAACAGACAGTTAATAACTGCTATTAGCACATCTGCTAATAATCGTTATTTTTTTTTATAACAGCTATCGTGTGTATGGAAATTTTGACTGTTAACCTTCGCGTTGTTTGTTATTGGTTATAAGTTTTGTGTTTTATTGAGACTAAAATACAGACCCTTCTTTAAAGGTGCGTGGTTAAAAAGCTGTTGTGAAATTTCCGCGGCGCGTTAATAACGAATGAAACGTATCAATCTGTTCGTGAATGCCGGTGTAGCGCTCGCGAAACTATTCATAACCTAAATTATTGTTATTTTTCACACCGCCGGTATGTTGCGTTGAATAATGTTGTTGTGAATCGGGTTCACGACCGCTCTAGAGCGTTCTGTAACAGTAAAGCCTTGACAGTAGAGTAGTAAGTAACAGTAAGTAGCTGGTGTGTTTGGTAAGAACTCACCACTACCCGGACCTAATTTTACTGGTGGTAGGTTTCTGTTTCCGGAAACCGTCTTAACCCAAACAGTAGTGCGCAAAAGTTTTTGTGAAAACTTTGAAGGGCGCTGTAGCTAGTGAAATTAATGGGATTGCGACAAGCTTTGTTTCGAGGCATCCTAGTCGACGTTCTCGAGTATACTTTAACTCGAACCTCACTGTGCTCTGTTATGAAAGGTGCTGTAGTTAGTGAAATTACTAGGATTGCGACTGGTTTTGTTTAGAGGCGTCCGAATCGACGTTCTCAAGCGAACTTTAGCTCGAACTTTACTGTGTACTGTTATGAAGGGCGTTGTAGTTAGTGAAATTACTAGGATTGCGACAGGCTTTGTTTCGAAACGTCTTAGTCGACAGTCTCGAGCGAACTTTAACTCGAACTTTACTGTGCTCTATTATGAAGGCCGCTGTAGTTAGTGAAATTACTAGGATTGCGACAGGTTTTGTTTAGAGGCGTCAGAGTCGACGTTTTCGAGTAAACTCTAACTCGAACTTTACTGTGTTCTGTTATGAAAGGTGCTGTAGTTAGTGAAATTACGAGGATTACGACTGGTTTTGTTTTGAGACGTCCTAGTAGACGTTCTCGAGTAAACTTTAACTCGAACCAAACTGTGTTCTGTTATGAATGGTGCTGTAGTTAGTGATATTACTAGGATTGCAACTGGTTTTGTTTTGAGGCGTCCGACTCGACAATCTCAAGCGAACTTTAACTCGAACTTTACCTGTTATGAAAGATGCTGTAGTTAGTGAAATTACTACGATTGCGACTGGTTTTGTTTTAAGGCGTCCTAGTCGTCGGACCTTTTGGTACCCTATCAATCTTCAGCCCGTACCCTTGTCCGCGCCATAACGGACCCTCTGAATTAATGACACGGGACCCCTGCACCGAAATTCCTCGGCTCCCGGTGACGGAAGCGACATTTCTCATCCGCTTCAACTGATCACGGTTGAAGAACCATCTACAAAATGAGGGTGTCATGACGGTCTGTGACGTCACAGTTGACGATTTAACCGATTAGAATAATTTTTTCTAGATTAAAATTTTTCGTAGTTACTACTATTCTTGATAGAATAATCACAGGTATATTTCGTTAGCTACAGCTCCCTTCAGATTCGAACATAGTAAGGTTCTAGTTGACGTTCGCTCGCAATGGCCGACTTGACACCCTGGTTGAAGTCCAGTCGCTATCCTAGTAATTTCACTAGCTACAGCGACCTTCAGATTCGAACATAGTAAGGTTCTAGTTGACGTTCGCTCGCAATGGCCGACTTGACACCCTGGTTGAAGTCCTGTCGCTATCCTAGTAATTTCACTAGCTACAGCGCCCTTCAGATTCGAACATAGTTAGGTTCTAGTTGACAGTCGCTCGCGATGGCCGACTCCGACACCCTGGTTGAAGTCGTGTCGCTATCCTAGTAATTTCACTAGCTACAGCGCCCTTCAGATTCGAACATACTTAGGTTCTAGTTGAAATTCGCTCGCAATGGCCGACTCCGACACCCTGTTTGAAGTCCTGTCGCTATCCTAGTAATTTCACTAGCTACAGCTCCCTTCAAATCAAAACACAGTTAAGTTCCAGTTGAGGTCAGCTCGAGACCGTCTACATCGACGCTTCACACCAAAAGTCTTCAGTATCCTAGCAACTTTACTAGCTACAGCGCCCTTCACATCCGAACATAGTAAGGTTCTAGTTGACGTTCGCTCGCAATGGCCGACTTGACACCCTGGTTGAAGTCCTATCGCTACCCTAGTAATTTCACTAGCTACAGCGCCCTTCACATCCGATCATAGTTAGGTTCCAGTTGACATTCGCTCGCAATGGCCGACTCGACACCCTGTTTGAAGTCCTGTCGCTATCCTAGTAATTTCACTAGCTACAGCTCCCTTCAGATTCGAACATAGTTAGGTTATATTTGACATTCGCTCGCAATGGCCGACTCGACACCCTGGTTGAAGTCCTGTCGCTATCCTAGTAATTTCACTAGCTACAGCTTCCTGCAGATCCGATCATAGTTAGGTTCCAGTTGACATTCGCTCGCAATGGCCGACTCGACACCCTGGTTGAAGTCCTGTCGCTATCCTAGTAATTTCACTAGCTACAGCGCCCTTCAGATTCGAACATAGTTAGGTTATATTTGACATTCGCTCGCAATGGCCGACTCCGACTGGTTGAAGTCCTATCGCTACCCTAGTAATTTCACTAGCTACAGCTCCCTTCAGATTCGAACATAGTAAGGTTCTAGTTGACGTTCGCTCGCAATGGCCGACTTGACACCCTGGTTGAAGTCCTGTCGCTATCCTAGTAATTTCACTAGCTACAGCGCCCTTCAGATTCGAACATAGTTAGGTTCTAGTTGACGTTCGCTCGCAATGGCCGACTTGACACCCTGGTTGAAGTCCTATCGCTACCCTAGTAATTTCACTAGCTACAGCGCCCTTCACATCCGAACATAGTAAGGTTCTAGTTGACGTTCGCTCGCAATGGCCGACTTGACACCCTGGTTGAAGTCCAGTCGCTATCCTAGTAATTTCACTAGCTACAGCGCCCTTCACATCCGAACATAGTAAGGTTCTAGTTGACGTTCGCTCGCAATGGCCGACTTGACACCCTGGTTGAAGTCCAGTCGCTATCCTAGTAATTTCACTAGCTACAGCTCCCTTCAGATTCGAACATTGTTAGGTTCTAGTTGACGTTCGCTCGCAATGGCCGACTTGACACCCTGGTTGAAGTCCTATCGCTACCCTAGTAATTTCACTAGCTACAGCGCCCTTCAGATTCGAACATAGTAAGGTTCTAGTTGACGTTCGCTCGCAATGGCCGACTTGACACCCTGGTTGAAGTCCAGTCGCTATCCTAGTAATTTCACTAGCTACAGCGCCCTTCACATCCGAACATAGTAAGGTTCTAGTTGACGTTCGCTCGCAATGGCCGACTTGACACCCTGGTTGAAGTCCTATCGCTACCCCAGTAATTACACTAGCTACAGCGCCCTTCAAACCGGAACACAGTAATGTTCGCACATCACTATTTGGCGGTTGCAATAGTCACTGCGGTGGTACCCACCCAGACGGTCTCCGGCAACAGAGACCTACCACCTGATGAAAGTGGTATTAAGAAAGTATAGCATCACATTCTTAATAAAACTTATTACTTGTAAATAGGAGTAGGTATTATAGTATCAGGTGAACGTCTTCCTCGGCTCTTTGTCTCGCAGAATTAAAAAAAAAAATCGTGATTCAATAACAATACGCGCTGATTATTATTTTCGTGTCCGTTTCGGTCGCGTGCAGACACGCGGAATGTGTCGGGCGCGTTGGCCTGCTTCCCAGTTCCAGCGGCGGGCGGCACAGATATAATCACACTTAACGCGAACATAATCAATCTAGTTCATTCTAGAAGTTGACTGTATACGTAGTTATATTTTTAGACTTTAATTTTTTATTCACAGTCTATTCTATTCTGCTTTGAGAGATAGCAAAACAGGTGTACTATCAAAAGATTGATTCGAGTCATATTGTAATATCTATTTACAAGTAAACTTTTTTTTTTATTTCTTTATTCACTTTCCCCTGACAAAAGAATTTGGGTATATCATTTTGCTTCTTCTTCTTGCTACACACTTTCATAATATGTCTATTTACAAGTAAACTTCTTTTTTTATTTCTTTGTTCTCTTTCCCCTGGCAAAAGAACTCGGGTATCTCACTTTGCTACTTCTTCTATCTACACACTCATGATATATCTATTCACAAGTAAACTTCTTTTTTACCTCTTAATTTCTTTGTTCTCTTTCCACTAGTGAAATTATAGCTGTAACATTTTTTTTTTAATTTAGAGACTTAACACCTCGTGTCTTACGAGCGCAATGTGGTGCAGTGTATACCATCTGCACTAGTGACATGTTATGGGCAAGCGTATCACTTACCATCGGGTGAACATTTCGCCTGTGTCCACAAATCATAGAAAACAAAAACAAAACTAACAAGGTCTGAAGGTAACTTAAAAACCTACAAACCCATCCCGCTTAAGATTGATACCCTTTTAATGTGATTCAGGTTAAAATCTATGCGGTTACATCTTTTTAAGATACACGTTGTAGTTTTACTTAATGCTGGTTAGTTTACAATTTCTATTATTTATTCAAATCTTCGGACATTTCACTTAATATTACTGTGTGCCAGTTAGATAAATGGAGCTGATATTATTAATGAGATGAGACTAATACAATACATAACACCTCAGCGTCACAAATGAAGAAGAAACTAAATCAACTTTTTCTTTTTTTTTTAGCCTTTCTTATAACTAATTTAACTTTTCTATCTTTATACACACTCCTCTCTACTCTTCTGTCAATGTATACCTATTCCTATCATAGTTGTGTGGACTTGTAATTGGCCTTCCGTATTATTTATGTTTAATTTTTTCCTGTATTAGCTGTAAGTCTACCGAAAAAATAAATAAATAAATACAACACACTATAATAATACACAATACAATAAAAATAATACAAAACTAATACAATGTTACAATTTGTATAATCACTCTTTAAATATTCAAAACTTCTTACTACTCGAATTGCTTACTAGTGTTTAGTAATATTTGTGATATTTTTCCTAACTAATAATAAATAATTACATTTTATTACAGAAATGACGTTTAGTTTTGTCATTTACCACATATATAAGTTATGGTCCTTCGAGTCGGATGGGTCAGCGATCTGTTTAATACGGTACTATTTTATATTATCGTGTGAATCCAAATATAGGTAATAAAGTTATCAGGAGCTGATCTGCGACGTAGAGGTCTCCGGGGACCTTTCGTGGGTCATATATTTGGATGTAGCTTAAGGCATATTAGATATCTTTAACCAACGAAAAGAAAAGTGAAGATATTTTTACACGAGCGCCGCTTCTAGAAAAAGATCTATGGCACAATATTTTTTTTGGTCGGTTTAACAATAAATTCCTAAAATTAAGTTATAATCTACAAAAGGTAAGTTTACTTGTTTCAAATTAAGTTTAATGGCGCTGTAGTCTATGCAGTTGTAATACTAATGCAGAACTCGTAGCTGAAGGTTATGAATGAAAATCTAGCGCAAGGTTTTCAGTTCGAATGTCATATTGTAAATGTAGAACTGGGAATGAACCTGTTACCAATCGGTCACCAGTTCACGGTGTGATAAGATTGTTTTGGGGTCCATAAACGAATTGTGACTACAAGGTCTGTGCTAAAGTTTTATTATTTGAACAACGAAACATATTTTGAAGAGCAGAGTGAAATATTTCTATGATTTTTTTTAAATTTTTGGTTTTGTTGATTTTTGAATTTAAACGTATACGTAATTGAATTAAAAAAAATAAAGAGGTTCTTATAAAGCTCCGGGCGTCCAAAGCGTTGTTCCCGTCCAGTCCGATTCAGATTTACATTGTTAATGAAAACAAAAATTCTAATCAAATTGATCTACCTGAAAATGGAGAATGGGGGCCTGAAATAACACGGATATCGGAGGTCCGGGAAATTGTGAATAAAACAGCAGAGCCGAATTAAAATGTAGAGTGGCATGTGATACACGAGCGCGCCTTGACCGGTGCGCGCCCGCTGCCAACTAGGCGAGGTCGATGCACACAGATAGATTACCACTAAGGTCATGTACCTGTCGCCAACTGAAATTCGGATAACATTATCACCGCCTCCATAACACAGCTTACACATTACACCACAATCCCCAATCCGATCCCATAACAACACCAGCCAAAATCAATTAAATGCTGGTGTTTACGAGCTTCATCTTCAATCTACCGCAATTTTTTCTAGTTTCCAATTTATAAGAACTGGAGTATTCTGATGGTGCTTACTTCATCAACATCCTCTGGTCTACCAGGTGGCACCACCACAGCTCCTATTTCAACCGACAAATAGTAGTGTGCGAACATTACTGTGTTCCGGTTTGAAGGGCGCTGTAGCTAGTGTAATTACTGGGGTAACGAGACTTAACGCCTTATGTCTCAAGGCGACGAGCGCAATGTGATAAAAAAAAATCCTCATCATCAACTGCAGTTGTAAGATGTTTAATTTTCGTTACCCGAGTAACCATTTATACAGTAATGATACATATTATAATAGTCTTTATAATATTACCACTATTGGGTATTGAGTCATTTTATAATGAGTCATTAACATTAGACTAGTAAAGTGCGAGTTGGAAAATGTCTCATGTAACAAAAGCTTATTCTTGGGGTTTTTTGGGGTCATCACTTCAAGCTTAAAAACAATGAGTTTCAAACCAGAGTCTTAAAAACTTAAAGCGCGCTTCATTAACTTAGCTATGAAGAAGAGTGTGATAAGGATTACATTTGAGTCTGATGTTGTAATAATGAATATATTTAGACTTCAGTAACCTTGAAAAATAAATCGAGTCCTGCCTTAACGAGAGGCTTTGGAGGCATCAGATGCTACCCCGGGGTATAAAGAGATTACTCTCGTTATAACTGAAAGTTAAGCGAACCCCCCACGAGTGTAAAAGATGGGGCCCGAAATAAGATTTCATTTCACGATATTTAATTCGTATTGTAGGCTTTATATTTTACGTTGAGGTTTGCTAAGTAAAGACTTTACTTAGATTAAGTTGAATATGTTACGTTGTTTAGCAACTTTTGAAGATAAACGTATTAGACCCGTATGTAGTTGTAGATAAGCTTTCACTATATTCTTTAAAGATCAGTAGAAATATCTATATCAGTAAAATGTTTATTTTCTTAACCTTCATTAATACTTAACTACATAAGTAAAGATTCTGTTGCTTTAGCTTAAATACTTAAGTTTATTGTATAGTTGAGTTCGGTAAAACAATTCCTAAACATTGAATTCAACGCAAAACGTTTCTAAATTATTCAGATCCCTATCGGCTCAGTTCTATTTCGCTTTGATGCGGTAAAATCGCATCTAGAAATATTCAAAACGCATTCAGCTATTTCTCACTCCATCCGAAAACCATCAACTGTTGATATCCAAATATAAATCGAAGAGCTGTTTTTGTTTATCGACACTCGACCTCAATTTCACGTGACGTTTAGTGCCAAGTTGATGATGGTGGAGTTACTTACGCAGAATACTCTGATTCTCGTATAACGCTATTTTAGGAACAGATTTGCAATATGATTTAGAAGGCACAAACACATATGGCTCTAGAATCAAACTTTGGACATGAACATAAAGCAAGCGATTAGCTGCTAGTAAAAAAATCCGGTAACGAATTTAATTAAATATTGACACAAACAAAGTCATCACAGTCAGTGACTAGAAATTATGAATTCCTGCGTTTATAGATCAAGTTTAAAAAGAAAATAGAATGAATGAGAGAGAAATTTAAAAAGAAACATAATAAGAAATGAACAAGTTGAAAGAATTCGTTCAGCACTTAAAAGGAACGGTTTGCTACACAAAAAAAAATATATTCGATATAATTAAACGAATCGCCGGATGTATTCAAATTGGGGTCCGTATCCACGAGGATTACTTTGTACACAATACGGAAGACCCTCGGACAACCCGTCCCTTCCTATTTACTAAAGAATAAATATTTTCGATTAATATTATCCATCATGAATACGACTGAACTTGCAAAAAGGAAATCTTATAATTTACATTCCTTGCCCCCAAAGCATTTTTCTGTATGCCTACATTTATGATCATGAACAGACTTTAAAAGCTGGAATAGCATCAAGCTTCTTCCAAAAATCTTCAGCCTTCATCAAACCCACAGTTCATCTTCTTAAAAGTATTACTGATGTTGTTTTTTTATTTATTTAGGTTCCTCAGACCTCTGCATTAGTTATTTTTTAAATCTACTTTCTCTTAACTACTTACCCTAAACATTTTATTTATTAACTAACCCATTACTAACTTTACGATTATCTATTTACTGCATTTAAAAAAATTTACTCTACTCTCCTAATTTTATATTAATTTACATATATTATTAATTTATCCATTTATTTACATATATTTAGCATTTATTAATTTTACCAGGTGGTAGATCTCTGTTGCCGGAGACCGTCTGGGTGGGTACCACTGCAGCTCCTGTTTCAACCGACAAATAGTAGTGTGCAAACATTACTGTGTTCCGGTTTGAAGGGCGCTGTAGCTAGTGTAATTACTGGGGTAACGAGACTTAACATCTTATGTCTCAGGCGACGAGCGCAATGTGGTGCAGTGTGTACCATCTTAACTAGCAGCACGTTGTCATGGGCAAGCGTATCACTTACCATCAGGTGAACGTCTTGCACGTCTCGTCGCATAGTAGTATAAAAAAAAATATATTTACGTACAAGTTTAATAGTATGTCTAAATTATATCTTTCTCTTTCGTGAATGAGGCATTTGTAATCAGATTATACTCTCTGATTTTTCAAGGTTATACGGATGTAGTTATAAGGTAATTATTTGATGAGATTTTTTAATCTATTTTGTCTTACTCATTCAGTTTGATTTACTCAGTCATCAGTTAGTTTTAACCGATGACTGAGTAGTTACAGCTCTTTTACTGATCACAGTCCGATTTACGCAGAAAGAGTTCAGTGTGGTTTGTAATATTCCGGTGTACTTGGTTAACGATTTAATTTTATTAATTAGATTCTAACTTAGTCGTAGTATCATATTCTTTAATGAAATTAGTTAGTTTAATTGTAATAGCTACGTGAATCTTTATAGAAATCGATGTCCGTTTCCAAGGAATTATAGTCCATCAAAACTTGTTACAGTTGATGTAATTCTTACTCTCATTGTATGTCTATTTCTTTGTTGTTTATAAAATCTGTTCAGATTCCGTCCCTTCGCTCGGTTCAATGCGAAAACACGTGAAAGAAGGCAGTAAGGAAACGTAAAAGTTTAACCAAAGCGATGATGTTGTTTGTGTGGGAGACGCGTGAACTGTGTGGAAAAAGTTTCGCACATAAATAATGTTAAGCAAACATTTTGCTTAAAAGTTAGCAAGTGTAGTGTCGGCGTGCCAAGGTGACGGGGGCCAGAGACCGGTGGAGGCGGATCAGTGGCTCCAATTGCAAACTTGATCAAAGATGAAAGAAAGAACATATTCTTAACAATGCACATAAAGTACTTAAAAATAATACTAAGAAGATGATTCCAACTCATAATGCTCCTGCTGTAAACAGTGCTGATGTTCAATCGCAATTAAAATTGTACAGAAGCAAAGTAAAACAGATATTAATTTATTTGGTAGGTCTCTGTTGCCGGAGACCGTCTGGGTGGGTACCACCGCAACTCCTATTTCAACCGCCAAATAGTAGTGTGCGAACATTACTGTGTTCCGGTTTGAAGGGCGCTGTAGCTAGTGTAATTACTGGGGTAACGAGACTTAACACCTTATGTCTCAGCGACGAGCGCAATGTGGTGCAGTGTGTACCATCTTAACTAGCGCCGCGTTGTCATGGGCAAGCGTATCACTTACCATCAGGTGAATGCCTTGCTCGTCTCGTCGCATAGTAGTATAAAAAAAATCGTTAGTTTAGTTAGTTTGAAATAATTGTGAATGAAATTCAAGCTTATTGAAGATCGAACCCGCAACCATTCAAACTGATAAGTAATGTAAGTGCATGTTACTTTATCTACTATTTGCAACATGTTATCTGCTCATAAAAATGTGATAGTGTTATTAGAAGGAGAACATCGAGAGGAAATCTGCATATCTATGTGATGACCACGTGATCGCACTAGTATGTGAAATGGAGAAGGCAATGGCAACACCACTCCATATAACTGACAAGTAAGTGTGTTTCATTGACCACGACCCTCAGTCATGAGGAAATACGACTTAGAAGAAGACCAGCAGTAAATTAGAATTAGTTTATTTTACATAAATGACGGCAGTGATAGGGGGTGGCTGTTTTAAACTTTAAACCGATGAACAATTTAGTAGCGCCACTAAATTGGGGTAAATTACTCTTCAGGGAGCTGTAACGGTGAAGTTGAAGGATACAGGGTTCGCCTTCGATTTTTTTTTAGAATATTTTACGTAACTGCCTAATAAGAGATTGAACTTTAGTTATTTCTATTGAAATTAGCAATTTTGTCTACCAACAGGCTTATGTGAAGGTGATTCGTGATGATGTCGATGATGGAGCGAAGGAGAATAATAAGCTTGAAACTCACCATTAAAAAGTCTACACAGTAATGAAGAGAGAGGTGAGTTGATGATTATTATTTCATTGCAGCAGGTGGTAGGTCTCTGTTGCCGGAGACCGTCTGGGTGGGTACCACCGCAGTGACTATTTCAACCGACAAATAGTAGTGTGCGAACATTACTGTGTTCCGGTTTGAAGGGCGCTGTAGCTAGTGTAATTACTGGGGTAACGAGACTTAACACCTTATGTCTCAAGGCGACGAGCGCAATGTGGTGCAGTGTGTACCATCTTAACTAGCGCCGCGTTGTCATGGGCAAGCGTATCACTTACCATCAGGTGAACGTCTTGCTCGTCTCGTCGCATAGTAGTATAAAAAAAAACGTTAGTTTTGTTAGTTTGAAATAATTGTAAATGAAATTCAAGCTTATTGAAGATCGAACCTGCAACTATTCAAACTGATAAGTAATGTAATTGCATGTTACTTTATCTACTATTTGCAACATGTTATATGCTCATAAAAATGTGATAGTGTTATTAGAAGGAGAACATCGTGAGGAAATCTGCATATCTATGTGATGACCATCCGTGCTCGCACTAGTATGTGAGATGGAGAAGGCAATGGCAACACCACTCCGTTATAACTGACAAGTAAGTGTGTTTCATTGACCACGACCCTCAGTCATGAGGAAATACGACTTAGAAGAAGACCAGCAATAAATTAGAATTAGTTTTATTTCACATAAATGGCAGAAGTGAGAGGGGTGGCTGTTTAAACTTTAAACCGATGAACAATTTAGTAGCGCCACTAAATTGGGGTAAATTACTCTTCAGGGAGCTGTAATGGTGAAGTATACGGGGTCGCTTCGATTTTGGAATATTTTACGTAACTGCCGAACAAGAGATTGAACTTTAGTTATTTCTATTGAAATTAGCAATTTTGTCTACCAACAGGCTTATGTGAAGGTGATTCGTGATGATGTCGATGATGGAGCGAAGGAGAATAATAAGCTTGACTTCACCATTAAAAAGTCTACACAGTAATGAAGAGAGAGGTGAGTTGATGATTATTTATTTCATTGCAGCAGGTGGTAGGTCTCTATTGCTACAGACCGTCTACCACCGCAGTGACTATTTCAACCGACAAATAGTAGTGTGCAAACATTACTGTGTTCCGGTTTGAAGGGCGCTGTAGCTAGTGTAATTACTGGGGTAACGAGACTTAACACCTTATGTTTCAGCGACGAGCGCAATGTGGTGCAGTGTGTGCCATCTTAACTATCACCACGTTGTCATCAAGCGTATCACTTACCATCAGGTGAACGTCTTGCTCGTCTCGTCGCTTAGTAGTATAAAAAAAAAAAATTAACAATGAATTACAGCAAACCTTGACTTTCACCACAATAGACCAAGTAATGCAACAAATTATGTCAACGCAGAACTTATCATGACTGGTTATTTTTATATAAAATAGTAAACTGTGATCTGGAATGCAATTTGTTACTATCTAATATAAATATTTCAGTTCATTTTAAAACACCTAGATACGCGGTAACAAACACTTTTTGTCCTCCACCGTCTAAAACCAATCTAGGTTCTCAGGCGCACATATCCAGAATGTACGTTACATATAATTCAGTTCTTTTTTTTATACTACTTTGCGACGAGTCGAGCAAGACGATCACCTGATGGTAAGTGATACGCTTGCCCATGACAACGTGCTGCTAGTTAAGATGGTACACACTGTACAAACTGTAGTGTGATAACATTACTGTGTTCCAGTTTGAAAGGTGGTGTAAACTAGTGAAGTTACTGAAGAGATTACCTAGTAGTCAAGATACAGAGAGATGATACTCTCATTCTTGTGTATCTCTTTTGAAATACAACTGTTACCGAGTAATATATTTTTTATTATCCTTAACCACGAGATGAGCAAGACGTTCACCTGATGGTAAGTGATACGCTTGCCCATGACAACGCGGTGCTAGTTTAGATGGTATACACTACACCGCATTGCGCTCGTAAGACATAAATTGTTAAGTCTCGTTACCCCAGTAATTACACTCGCTACAGCGCGCTTCAAACCGGAACACAGTAATGTTCGCACACTACTATTTGTCGGTTGAAATAGGAGCTGCGGTGGTACCCATCCAGACGGTCTCCGGCAACAGAGACCTACCACCTGGTAAAGTGTCAGTTTGCAAAAATAATCCGCATATTGATATATTTCACGATCCTCCAGACAATTACAATAACAAAATATTAAAGTATCTCGAATAAAGCCACTGTCTCTACACCGCGCAATAACTGTAACATGTACCTATTTAAAATGTAAGACAAGCATTTACCATTATAATAACGTATTCATTACTACTTAAATAATTACATAATTGTTTCTTTGATGTATTTTTATTTTTCTTTTAATTGTTTACCTATTTTTCTTAAGCTTTTCTTTTTTATCTCTCAGAAATTTTTAATTTAGTTTATATACTCCCGGACACATCTATCGGCCCACCACCCAGTGTTTAAAGTTTCGACGGTGTCTAGTTAAAAATAAATGTTAGGTGCAGCAATAAGTTTTAATGCAGTTTTGAAGCTTATTTATTGGTCAACCCTTATGTATGTTTTTTTTCTTAATATTTTGCCTTTATATGGCAGCTTGAGCGGCAGTTACAGGCTGAGTATCCATATTTTTTGGTCAAAACTGGCTCTAAGTTTAAATTTGCCTTTTTAAGGAACCAATAATCGGACACATAAAAAAAACATCCAACTGGTGCGAAATAAAAAAGTTTTCTCCATTTCTGGGTCGTTGAAAACAATGAACAGACTCGAATTTTCGTTTTTTTTTTCATAATCCTGAATTCAAAATTAAAAAAAAACATACATAAAGATTGACCAAAAAATCAGCTTTAAAACTGCATTAAAACTAATTGCTTCACCTAACATTTATTTTTAGCTCGGCACCGTTAAAACTTTTAAACACTAGGTGGGCCGATAGATGTGTCCGGGAGTGTAATTTAATAATAATGCGTGCATTGTGAATGTTCTGTACTCCATTAACTGGTACACATCAGATATTAAGTTATGTGTAAATTTTTCTGTACTAATGTTATTATGTGTTGGAGAACCTAATTAAATAAATAAATAAATAACTCTTCTTTTCTCTCATCTTCACATGGTGTTAAGTGATAATATGATTTTACTATTGGCAAGTCTCTATTGCTACAGACCGTCTACCACCGCAGTGACTATTTCAACCGACAAACAGTAATTTGATAACATTACTGCGTTCCAGTTTGAAGGGTGGTGTAAGCTAGTGAAATTACTGCGGTAACGAGACTTAACGACTTAACTAGCGGCATGTTATGGGCAGTAACAATTACCATTAGGTGAACGTCTCACATGTCTGGTTTAATACAAAAAAACGGGGATGATGAAGAAAACTTACTGTTCTGTAATAAAATAATAACAAGATTAAAAATCATTATCTAATATCTTTCTCAAAGGATAGGTAAGTTCGTTTAATAGTAAGAGAAATAGGATTTTTAAATATTTCCCTTCTTAACGAAAAACACAAAAAAAAAACGCAAAACAAAAGCTCTCTCCGCCTCAAAACAAAACCTCGTGGTAATTCACGTCGGTGTAATCCCTCACCAGCGCGAGCTTAAACGTCGCCTTAAATGAGGGTAAAACGAAATTTACCCTTAAGGACATAAGGGTATAATAATTTCAACAAAAGCGAAACGGGAAGCGGAGTTTTGACGTCAACATAATAGCCCCTTTGTACTTAAGAGCACTTTGGATCTAGCCGGCGTTTTAACTTTACTACTTAGATATGTTTTTATTTAGTCTTATATCTGCAACGGTTCAGCGGCTAAGCCAATTGATGGCTATTAAATATTCTATAGACAAACTGTAGTGTGATAATATTACTGTGTTACAGTTTGAAGGGTGGTGTAAGCTAGTGAAGTTACTGTGTTACGAGCGGAATGCGGAAGTCAAATAATCATGGATTCAGAGATGATACTCTCGTTCTTGTGTATCTCTTTTGAAATTCAACTGTTACCGAATAGTATTTTTTTTATTATCCTTAACCACGCGATGAGTAAGACGTTCACCTGATGGTAAGTGATACGCTTGCTTACATGCCGCTAGTTAAGATGACCAGGTGGTAGGTCTCTGTTGTCGGAGACCGTCTGGGTGGGTACCACCGCAGCTCCTATTGCAACCGACAAATAGTAAGCAAACATTACTGTGTTCCGGTTTGAAGCGCTCTGTAGCTAGTGTAATTACTGGGGTAACGAGACAACACCTTATGTCTTACGACGAGCGCAATGTGATGCAGTGTGTACCATCTTAACTAGCACCGCGTTGTCATGTGCAAGCGTATCACGTACCATCAGGTGAACGTCTTGCTCATCTCGTCGCATAGTAGTATAAAAAAAAAAGATGGTACACACTACACCGCATTGCGCTCGTAAGACATAAAGTGTTAAGTCTCGTTACCCCTGTAATCTCACTACACCACCCTTCAAACTGTAACACAGTAATGTTATCACACTACTGTTTGAAACCTTTCCAACTTTATCTCTATCCGGTGGGATGTCAGCTTTTGTAATGTAACTTGAAAAATGAAAAATCCTCGCAGTTATATTGTGAAGAGCTTAAACGTATCGTTAGGTCTCACTTTGACACCTATTTCTAGGATTCCTATTAAGCTTTGTGCTTAGCACGGTCTTTTATAGATTTTTATAACACAGCAGCCAACAGATATTATTTTGTCACTATAAAAATGGTTACGACAAATATTTTTAATCAAAGAAAAAAAAGTTCAATTAGCCTAAATACGTTCGCGTTTTCAGTTTTGTGAAAGAAATTTGAATAGCTTCAAAACATTAACGGCCCGAATGAAAATTTATTCGTTATAGCGGACTGTAAAAATAACTGAAAAAGAAATCCCATTGATATTTTTTATTCGTTGATTTCGCATTGAAGGTTTTAATGAGAACATTCTAGAACGTAACTGAATAATGTTTCAGCATCACCTGATTGCATCAGCGTAAGAGACTGATGCGCTGACTTAAATACTCGACGCTTGTAACTTAAACCGGAACAGCTATATAGATACTCTTTCAGGATGAAATGAAGCACAGGATATGGAGACGAGGAATCCGAAATTAAAAGTCTACAGCTCTTCCGGTTAAGTAGATACGAAAAGTCAAAGTTAGCGCTATGAAATTTGAAAAAGCTAAAAGGAAAAAATTCACTGACAATCGGACTTACAGCCTTTGTGAACATAACAATTAGCCGCTAGACCGTTCCAGAACATTCTAATCTAACAAGGTAATAAAAAGCTCTTTGATGCTAAAGTAAGCTTTCGCCGGTGCTTAAAAAACCTGAATTTCAGTTAAGTTACAAATGATATAGCAGGTGGTAGGTCTCTGTTGCCGGAGACCGTCTGGATGGGTACCACCGCAGTGACTATTGCAACCGACAAATAGTAGTGTGCAAACTTTACTGTGTTCCGGTTTGAAGCGTGCTGTAGCTAGTGTAATTACTGGGGTAACGAGACTTAACACCTTATGTCTCCAGGTGACGAGCGCGATGTGGTGCAGTGTGTACCATCTTAACTAGCGCCGCGTTGTCATGGGCAAGCGTATCACTTACCATCAGGTGAACGTCTTGCTCGTCTCGTCGGGTAGTAGCATAAAAAAAAAAGAAAAAAAAAATGTACTATTCATAATTACCGCCACGTTCGTGTATTAAAACAAGAAAAAAATACGTAAAAACAAACGCTCCTCCGTCAGTCGGTTAAAGTAACAATGATGGGTCGCCGCGATTTTTAGCTTCGGTATATTTTTAATCAGGCGTTATTTTTATTTTCAGCACCAATCGTAAATGGATGCGGGACTGAAAATCATTTTCATCTCCTCATCTCTGTCATTATAGAAAAAATATAATGGAAATTGGAAAAATGGTAAAATTATAAGAGAAAGAGAACTCTGCTTATTTCATCAATTCATCACGAGACTTGATCCGGAAATGATTCTAACTTAGATTCGTGATACAGAGTTACTTAACTAAACGTGATAGACATCACCTGATGGTAAGTGACACGCGTGCCCCTAATGGTATATATAAGCATCAGGTAACGCAGCTTTTAGGCCAAGATGTTACTTCTCGTTACCCCAGTAATTTCACTACCTACAGCACCATCAAACTGGAATACAGTAATACGTCTTATTACTCCAGTAATTTCACTACCTACAGGACCCTTCAAACTGGAATACAGTAACGTCTCGTTACCCCAGTAATTTCACTACCTACAGCACCCATCAAACTGGAATACAGTAACGTCTCGTTACCCCAGTAATTTCACTACCTACAGGACCCTTCAAACTGGAATACAGTAACGTCTCGTTACCCCAGTAATTTCACTACCTACAGGACCCTTCAAACTGGAATACAGTACGTCTCGTTACCCCAGTAATCTCACAAGCTACAGCACTCTTAAACTATATTATAGTAATACATTTCATTGCCTCACTAATCTCACAAGCTACAGCACTCTTTTAACCGGAACACAGTAAGACGTCTCGTCCCCCTAGTAATTTCGCTGGCTACAGCACCCTTCAAACTGGAACACAGTAATACGTCTCGTTACCCCCAGTAATTTCACTAGTTACAGCACCCTTCAAACTGGAATACAGTAACGTCTCGTTACCCCAGTAATTTCACTACCTACAGCACCCATCAAACTGGAATACAGTAACGTCTCGTTACCCCAGTAATTTCACTACCTACAGCACCCATCAAACTGGAAAACAGTAACGTCTCGTTACCCCAGTTAATTTCACTACCTACAGCACCCATCAAACTGGAATACAGTAACGTCTCGTTACCCCAGTAATTTCACTACCTACAGCACCCATCAAACTGGAAAACAGTAACGTCTCGTTACCCCAGTAATTTCACTGGCTACAGCACTCTTTAAACTGGAATACAGTAACGTCTCGTTACCCCAGAAATTTCACTAGCTACAGCACCCTTCAAACTAGAACATAGTAAAGCGTCTCGTTACCCTAGTAATTTCACTACTACAGCACCCATCAAACTGGAATACAGTACGTCTCGTTACCCCAGTAATTTTACTACCTACAGGACCCTTCAAACTGGAATACAGTAACGTCTCGTTACCCCAGTTAATTTCACTACCTACAGCACCCTTTAAACTGGAATACAGTAACGTCTCGTTACCCCAGTAATTTTACTACCTACAGGACCCTTCAAACTGGAATACAGTAACGTCTCGTTACCCCAGTAATTTCACTACCTACAGCACCCATCAAACTGGAATACAGTAACGTCTCGTTACCCCAGTAATTTCACTACCTACAGCACCCATCAAACTGGAATACAGTAACGTCTCGTTACCCCAGTAATTTTACTACCTACAGGACCCTTCAAACTGGAATACAGTAACGTCTCGTTACCCCAGTAATTTCACTACCTACAGCACCCATCAAACTGGAATACAGTAACGTCTCGTTACCCCAGTAATCTCACAAGCTACAGCACTCTTTAAACTGGAATACAGTAACGTCTCGTTACCCCAGTAATTTTACTACCTACAGGACCCTTCAAACTGGAATACAGTAACGTCTCGTTACCCCAGTAATTTTACTACCTACAGGACCCTTCAAACTGGAATACCGTAACGTCTCGTTACCCCAGTAATTTCACTAGCTACAGCGCCATCCAAACCGTAACACGGTAATGTTTGATAATAGAAATAGCTGCTCAACAAAGAGAGAGGCTTAAAAATATATCCTACAAGGATTATTGAATCGGTGAAAAGGATTTTATAATTTTCACGTTTGAACAGCTCGATGGGTTCTTCGTTCCGTTATAACGATTTCGTTATCCGTTATAATCGACTGCCGGCTCCAACTTCCGCCGAATCATTAAGTACATTAAGTTGGATAAGTTAACTTCTGTTATAACGACATTCCTGTCTCGTCTTGTCTCAAGTGCGAGTTGCTCGCTTGCAAAAAAGTTTTAAGTTCGATTGTGAAATTAACGTGGTAAAGCTTAACGCTCGAAGCTTTTAATTTAGACCCCAAATTTAGCGCAGGGTCTATCTGTGGACTCGTAAAATGAGTTTTATGACCCTCTCCGTCCCGGACACCACGCCCCTGAATGTTGCCAATAAAGAGGATGAAACCGGATGCGGCGCTCCGAATTCCCGATGCCTCCGTCAGTCGCCGCGCGAGATTAGTCGACTACTCATCCCTTTTTTTTTTAACCTTTTTCAAGCAACTAAGTAAACTAGGACCTCACTTTGTTTCAACTTACGCGATTACAGTATACTTGTGATATTTTGATCACGAGTTAAAATTTGAGTAGCATTTAACAGTATCAGCAGCTTATAATCATTTTGAGCATAAGTAATAGACAAGTTGAATTTGCATTTGTTGGTAAGAGAAAGAGAGAGAAGTTGACTACATTATTTCTTACTTATGCAAGTTAATAGTGTACTATTTTTATTCATAAACGAACCATAAAAACCTTAAAAATCAGATTAGAAATGGAATTTAAAAGAATCTACTCTAGATCATGATCAATGTTAAGTCTTTTAATTAATCCTGTTATTCAGGATAAGTAATAGACAAGTTGAACTTTCATTTGATAGTAAGAGAAAGAGGGAAAAGTGGACACATTATTTATTACTTATGCAACTTAATAGTGTACTATTTTTATTCATAAACGAACCATAAAAATCAGATTAGAAATGGAATTTAAAAGAATCTACTCTAGATCATGATCAATGTTAAATCTTTTAATTAATCCTTTTATTCAGCATAAGTAATAGAGAAGTTGAACTTTCACCTCGTGGTAAGAGAAAGAAAGTGGACTACATTATTTATTACGTAAGTAACTTAATAGTGTACTATTTTTATTCATAAACGAACCATAAAAATCAGATTAGAAATGGAATTAAAAAGGTCCTACTTTCGATCATAATCAGGGTTAAATCTTTAAATTAATCCTTTTATTCAGGATAAGTAATAGACAAGTTGAACTTTCATTTGATGGTAAGAGAAAGAGGGAAAAGTGGACTACATTATTTATTACTTATGCAACTTAATAGTGTACTATTTTTATTCATAAACGAACCATAAAAATCAGATTAGAAATGGAATTTAAAAGAATCTACTCTAGATCATGATCAATGTTAAATCTTTTAATTAATCCTTTTATTCAGCATAAGTAATAGACAAGTTGAACTTTCACCTGGTGGTAAGAGAAAGAAAGTGGACTACATTATTTATTACGTAAGTAACTTAATAGTGTACTATTTTCAAAGAAAAACGAACCATAAAAATCAGATTAGAAATGGAATTAAAAAAGGACCTACTTTCGATCATAATCAGGGTTAAATCTTTAAATTAATCCTTTTATTCAGCATAAGTAATAGACAAGTTGCACTTGCATTTGATGTTAAGAGAAAGAGGGAAAAGTGGACCACATTATTTATTACTTATGCAGCTTAATAGTGTACTATTTTTATTCATAAACGAACCATAAAAATCAGATCAGAAATGGAATTTAAAAGAATCTACTCTAGATCATGATCAATGTTAAATCTTTTAATTAATCCTTTTATTCAGCATAAGTAATAGACAAGTTGAACTTTCATTTGATGGTAAGAGAAAGAGAGAGAAGTTGAACTTTCACCTCGTGGTAAGAGAAAGAGAGAGAAGTGGAATACATTATTTATTACTTATGCAACTTAATAGTGTACTATTTTTATTCATAACGAACCATAAAAATCAGATAGAAATGGAATTAAAAAAGGATCTATTTTCGATCATGATCAGGGTTAAACCTTTTAATTAATCCTTTTATTCAGGATAAGTAATAGACAGGTTAAACTTTGCCTGGTGGTAAGAGTAAGAGAGAGAAGTGGAATACATTATTATTACTTATGCAACTTAATAGTGTACTATTTTTATTCATAAACGAACCATAAAAATCAGATCAGAAATGGAATTTAAAAGAATCTACTCTAGATCATGATCAATGTTAAATCTTTTAATTAATCCTTTTATTCAGCATAAGTAATAGACAAGTTGCACTTGCATTTGATGTTAAGAGAAAGAGGGAAAAGTGGACCACATTATTTATTACGTGAGTAACTTAATAGTGTACTATTTTTATTCATAAACGAACCATAAAAATCAGATTAGAAATGGAATTAAAAAAGGATCTATTTTCGATCATGATCAGGGTTAAACCTTTTAATTAATCCTTTTATTCAGGATAAGTAATAGACAGGTTAAACTTTGCCTGGTGGTAAGAGTAAGAGAGAGAAGTGGAATACATTATTTATTACTTATGCAACTTAATAGTGTACTATTTTTATTCATAAACGAACCATAAAAATCAGATTAGAAATGGAATTTAAAAGAATCTACTCTAGATCATGATCAATGTTAAATCTTTTAATTAATCTTTTATTCAGCATAAGTAATAGACAGGTTAAACTTTGCCTGGTGGTAAGAGTAAGAGAGAGAAGTGGAATACATTATTTATTACTTATGCAACTTAATAGTGTACTATTTTTATTCATAAACGAACCATAAAAATCAGATCAGAAATGGAATTTAAAAGAATCTACTCTAGATCATGATCAATGTTAAATCTTTTAATTAATCCTTTTATTCAGCATAAGTAATAGACAGGTTAAACTTTGCCTGGTGGTAAGAGAAAGAGAGAGAAGTGGAATACATTATTTATTACGTAAGTAACTTAATAGTGTACTATTTTCAAAGAAAATCGAACCATAAAAATCAGATCAGAAATGGAATTAAAAAAGGATCTATTTTCGATCATGATCAGGGTTAAACCTTTTAATTAATCCTTTTATTCAGCATAAGTAATAGACAAGTTGAACTTTCGACACGTGGTAAGAGAAAGAAAGTGAACTAAATTTTTTTTTAAGTGAGTAACTTAATAGTGTACTATTTTCAAAGAAAATCGAACCATAAAAATCAGATTAGAAATGGAATTAAAAAAGGATTTACTTTCGATCATGATTAGGTTTAAATCTCTTTTTATTTTTTTTATTGTTATTTATACTTCTAATTGCCAGATAAAGTTTTATTTAAGATTCGAAGTCTTAAATTCTTTAATTAAAGTTAAGGCTTCACTGGTACTGAGTAAGGAGTGATTTCGTGCAGTAAGCCGTCATTACTGTAGTCCGTAAAAAACATCCAAAACTCGCGTAGCGGTCACCTATCTATATCGAGTGTAAGGTTTCATTTCGGGTGCCCGTTAAGTACTCCGCGGACCGGATATCCGGCGCCCGGGCACGACGGGTACAAAAACGGGACGGCCTTTGATCACAAGCCCGGCTGTAACACAGTTCCTTGAGCAATTTCCTTCACAAAGCGCGAAAGGGAGCAACGAACACTTATTCAACGACTTTAATATCTAGAGGCCACTGCTGGACTACATTTTCAATTATCTTCCCAACTAAAAATTAATAATTAGCGTCAAATTGAGATTCTCTTTAAAACGCGAATATTAAATTTTTGTTTCGCCACTTTTAATAAGATATCATATGATAAAACATTACTGCGATGCGATAAAGAAAATGGTGGATATAACTAAATAAATTCCCTTTTACAAATGTAAGTAGCGGAAGTAATGAGGTTATTGTTCGCTCCGCGCAAATCTTTTACGCGATTAATATTTTTTTCATTTTTAATCTGTGGTGAGTGTTTCTCATGTAAGCCCACAACTGAGTGAGTTTTGGTGGGATCCCACAAAACCCAGTCTTTGCTATGAATATCTTCTGAAGATACAAATCAGAGGTATAATTTCCGTTATCCACGTTTTGACTTTTTTTTCGAAACGATGGTAAGTGATACGCTTGCTTATAACGCGCCGCTAGTTAAGATGGTATACACTGCACCACATTACGCTATTAACACAGTAATACAGTAATAAGTAATAAGTGTGCAAAACTGTGTTGAGGTATAAAGGGCGCTGTATGCTAGTGTAATTACTGGGGTAACGAGACTTAACACCTTATGTCCTACGAGCGCAATTTAGTGCAGTGTGTACCATCTTAACCAGCAGCACGTTGTTATGTGCAGGCGTATCACTTACCATCAGGTGATTTTCACTAGCTACACCACCCTTCAAACTGTAACACAGTAATGTTATCACACTACTGTTTGACGATAAAAATAGTCACTGCGGTGGTACCTAGACGGTCTGTAGCAACAGAGACACTACCAGTTACCACTACTACAAAATAATATTACTTATATCTAAACTTAACCGTATTCGTGTACACATCCTAACGAGGTTGTTTTCAGTGTAACATGTTCTCTTATTAGTAACAATTTCATGAAATTATTGAAGTGAACTTCTTTATCGGGGTCAGAAAAAAATTTAGTGTAACACTTTTTCGTTACGCGTCACATTTTAATGTTACGTAACGTGATTCGAAGTATACTTTCTCCAGCGGAATAGGGATAGGTAAATGTCTACAATGTATTTTGCGGCCCTTTTTGAGTAGTTTAATTTTGAAATCCAGGTGGCGATTGCATCGACTTCCGTAAGAGCCCATGACCCGCTTTGAGTAGTGATGACTTTGCCCACTAGGTGGTGTCGTGCAATTGCCATTTACCAATAGCATATCGTTTTAACGGACTTACTCCTGCCACTATACTTGACCGTTTTTCTATTGCACGCTTATTTATTCCCAACGCTCTATAGTGACGTGATACATATATATATATATATGTTATATTGAAGTGATCAGCAAAGTCAAAGGGTTTATTTTAATTCTTATTCCAGTGAATTTCTAAAAAAAAGTAAGTAATTACATCCCTTTTTCTAATACTTAGGTGTAATTATGGTATTTATTTTTCCACGTTATTTAAAGTTAACCTCAGTTTTTGATTGCATTATTCAAAACACCAACACGTTGACGTGATCATGTTATTTATTTTTCAAGTTTTTCAAGTTATTTAAGCTTAACCTTTGTCATATATATATAAATATATATATTTTTTTGTAAATTGATAAAGTTTTTTGTAGTTTCACGTCTTACGAGTGTACGCTAGTACACGCACACATTTTTTTTTAACTGTGATTTTAACGCCACTTCGGTGCGCGGTTAACCGACTGCGCTGAACTAGCCGTCGGTTCGGTTAAGCCGGAACTTCATCAAAGTTACCGGCAAACTGCCAATGTAGTTTCAACCGCTACAGCACCCTTCAAACGGGAACACAGTAATACGTTTCGTAAACCCAGTAGTTTCACTAACTACAGCACCCTTCAAACGGGAACACAGTAATACGTTTCGTAAACCCAGTAGTTTCACTAACTACAGCACCCTTCAAACGGGAACACAGTAATACGTTTCGTTACCCCAGTAATTTCACTAGCTACATCACACTTTAAACTGGAACATATTAATACGTCTCCTTATCTTAGTAATTTCACTAGCTACATCACACTTTAAACTGGAACACATTAATACGTCTCCTTATCCTAGTAATTTCACTAGCTACATTACCCTTCAAACTGGAAAACATTAATACGTCTCCATATCATAGTAATTTCACTAGCTACAGCACCGTTCAAACGAGAACACAGTAATACGTTTCGTTAACCCAGTAGTTTCACCAGCTACAGCACCCTTCAAACCGGAACATAGTAATACGTTTAGTTAACCCAGTAGTTTCACTAACTACAGCACCCTTCAAACCGGAACACAGTAATACGTCTCGTTACTCCAATTATTTAACTAGCTACATCAACCTTCAAACTGGAACACAGTAATGCGTCTCCTTATCGCAGTAATTTCACTAGCTACAACGCAATTCGAACTGGAACACAGTAATGCGTCTAGTTGCTCTAGTAATTTCACTAGCTACATCAACCTTCAAACCAGAACACAGTAATACGTCTCGTTAACCCAGTAGTTTCACCAGCTACAGCACCCTTCAAACCGGAACATAGTAATACGTTTCGTTAACCCAGTAGTTTCACTAACTACAGCACCCTTCAAACGGGAACACAGTAATACGTTTCGTTAACCCAGTAGTTTCACTAACTACAGCACCCTTCAAACGGAAACATAGTTATACGTTTCGTTTACCCAGTAGTTTCACTAGCTACAGCACCCTTCAAACGGGAACATAGTAATACGTTTCGTAACCCCAGTAGTTTCACTAGCTACAGCACCTTACAAACGGGAACATAGTAATACGTTTCGTAACCCCAGTAATTTCACTAGCTACAGCACCCTTCAAACTGGAACACAGTAATACGTCTCGTTACCCCAGTAATTTCACTAGCTACAGCACCCTTCAAACTGGAACACAGTAATACGTCTCGTTACCCCAGTAATTTCACTAGCTACAGCACCCTTCAAACTGGAACACAGTAATACGTCTCGTTAACCCAGTAGTTTCACTAACTACAGCACCCTTCAAACTGTAACACAGTAATACGTTTCGTTAACCCAGTAGTTTCACTAACTACAGCACCCTTCAAACGGGAACACAGTAATACGTTTCGTTAACCCAGTAGTTTCATTAACTACAGCACCCTTCAAACGGGAACACAGTAATACGTTTCGTAAACCCAGTAGTTTCACTAACTACAGCACCTTTCAAATCTAAACACAGAAATACGTCCGGTTCTCCAGATATTTCACTAGCTACAGCGCAATCCGAAGTGGAACACACTAATACGTCTAGTTGCTCTAGTAATTTCACTAGCTTCAGTGCATTCCGAAGTGGAATACATTAATACGTCTAGTTGCTCTAGTAATTTCACTAGCTACAGTGCAATCCGAAGTGGAATACATTAATACGTCTAGTTGCTCTAGTAATTTCACTAGCTTCAGTGCAATCCGAAGTGGAATACATTAATACGTCTAGTTGCTCTAGTAATTTCACTAGCTACAGCACCTTTCAAATCTAAACACAGAAATACGTCCGGTTCTCCAGATATTTCACTAGCTACAGCGCAATCCGAAGTGGAATACATTAATACGTCTAGTTGCTCTAGTAATTTCACTAGCTACAGCGCAATCCGAAGTGGAACACACTAATACGTCTAGTTGCTCTAGTAATTTCACTAGCTTCAGTGCATTCCGAAGTGGAATACATTAATACGTCTAGTTGCTCTAGTATTTCACTAGCTTCAGTGCATTCCGAAGTGGAATACATTAATACGTCTAGTTGCTCTAGTATTTCACTAACTTCAGTGCAATCCGAAGTGGAAGACACTAATACGTCTAGTTGCTCTAGTAATTTCACTAGCTTCAGTGCAATCCGAAGTGGAACACACTAATACGTCTAGTTGCTCTAGTAATTTCACTAGCTACCGCGCAATCCAAAGTGGAATACACTAATACGTCTAGTTGCTCTAGTAATTTCACTAGCTACAGCACCTTTCAAATCTAAACACAGAAATACGTCCGGTTCTCCAGATATTTCACTAGCTACAGCACCTTTCAAATCTAAACATAGAAATACGTCCGGTTCTCCAGATATTTCACTAGCTACGTCATCCTTCAAACCAGAACACAGTAATACGTATCGTTACCCCAGTTATTTTACTAGCTACAGTGCAATCCGAAGTGGAATACATTAATACGTCTAGTTGCTCTAGTAATTTCACTAGCTACAGCGCAATCCGAAGTGAAATACACTAATACGTCTAGTTGCTCTAGTAATTTCACTAGCTACAGTGCAATCCGAAGTGGAATACATTAATACGTCTAGTTGCTCTAGTAATTTCACTAGCTACAGTGCAATCCGAAGTGGAATACATTAATACGTCTAGTTGCTCTAGTAATTTCACTAGCTTCAGTGCATTCCGAAGTGGAATACATTAATACGTCTAGTTGCTCTAGTAATTTCACTAGCTTCAGTGCAATCCGAAGTGGAATACATTAATACGTCTAGTTGCTCTAGTAATTTCACTAGCTACAGTGCAATCCGAAGTGGAATACATTAATACGTCTAGTTGCTCTAGTAATTTCACTAGCTTCAGTGCAATCCGAAGTGGAATACATTAATACGTCTAGTTGCTCTAGTAATTTCACTAGCTTCAGTGCAATCCGAAGTGGAACACACTAATACGTCTAGTTGCTCTAGTAATTTCACTAACTTCAGTGCAATCCGAAGTGGAAGACACTAATACGTCTAGTTGCTCTAGTAATTTCACTAGCTTCAGTGCAATCCGAAGTGGAACACACTAATACGTCTAGTTGCTCTAGTAATTTCACTAGCTCAGTGCAATCCGAAGTGGAACACACTAATACGTCTAGTTGCTCTAGTAATTTCACTAGCTACAGCGCAATCCGAAGTGGAACACACTAATACGTCTAGTTGCTCTAGTAATTTCACTAGCTACCGCGCAATCCAAAGTGGAATACACTAATACGTCTAGTTGCTCTAGTAATTTCACTAGCTACGTCACCCTTCAAACCAGAACACAGTAATACGTATCGTTACCCCAATAATTTCACAAGCTACACCACCCTTCGAACTACAACACAGTAATGTTCGCATACTACTGTTCGGCGGTTCAAATAATCACTGCGGTTAACCGCTTCTGTTAAGAAAGTGTTATAAAAAAAATACCATCACCCACATTTCAATATTACCTCAGGAATGAGCTCGCATTATTAATTTGAGTTACAACTGGGTAACAGTAATAATAATTACTACATACTCATACTCATCAAAACACGCTGCAGACCTGATTTATATAAATACTCAGTACTAATACTTAGTAAATAGTATTTACGCTATAACTTTTAAATTGTTTCCACATTTACATTTAACATTACATTTAATAAATAAATTCCTGTTATATAATATAAAATGTATATTACAGCATATGTAATATTATAAATATACAGTAAGAGTTCTGTTTGTGACGTCACGTTATATTAAATAATAAATCGGAATCCAATATTAGGCGGAATAACAAGATATCAATGGCCGCCGTCGGCAGCGGCGATATTAAACATCACAAAGAACTGTCGACGTTATTAAATCACAATTAATGAATATTGGCGACGAGGTACTACCTGGCAACTTGCCAACTACAAAGCTAAAACTATTATTAATTAATTTAATTAAATAAACTTAAGTTTCATACAAATGAAACAATAATACAGATGGAGAACATTACATAAACGCAATCGGTTAATCACAGCGAAACGGAACAATCAAATCTTTCTTCAACTATAAAATCATAATCCTTACTACCCCCAGTAAATATTACTATACAACAATTTGTTTTCGACGAGAGTGATAAGGGATTTAAGCACAAGATTTACACAGCATTACTTAAATTTACCAGGTGGTAGGTCTCTGTTGCCGGAGACCGTCTGGGTGGGTACCACCGCAGCTCCTATTGCAACCGCCAAATAGTAGTGTGCGAACATTACTGTGTTCCGGTTTGAAGTGCGCTGTAGCTAGTGTAATTACTGGGGTAACGAGACTTAACACCTTGTCTCAGGCGACGAGCTCAATGTGGTACAGTGTGTACCATCTTAACTAGCACCACGTTGTCATGGGCAAGCGTATCACTTACCATCAGGTGAACGACTTGCTCGTCTCGTCGCATATTAGTATAAAAAAAAAAAACTTACGAAGTTCAAGGTTACTGTCTAAATATTGTATTAACATAAAAAGATATCCGGCATTATTCAGATAAAGCCTAACTTAGTATGTTTACTGCGTAATGAGAATTGTGTTAAAAAAAATATTTCGCTAAGTATTAATTAAGTATTTTCCTTCACTCTCCAAATTACTAATTAAGAAAACGTTTTAATTACAGCGACTACAATGGCGCTCTTTAATCAAGTTGCGGAAGGATTCTTTGACTGAAACCCGACGTCGCCTCATCGCGACTGAAATTCGGACAGTTTTCAGCGAAGTCACAAGGACCTGGTTATAGGTCTAGTTGCTAGACCGTCTATCACCGCAGCTCCTATTTCAACTTACAAACAGTAGTATAACATTACTGTGTTCCGGTTTGAAGGGCGCTGTAGCTAGTGTAATTACTGGGGTAACGAGACTTAACACCTTATGTCTCAGGCGACGAGCTCAATGTGGTGCAGTATGTACCATCTTAACTAGCGCCGCGTTGTCATGGGCAAGCGTATCACTTACCATCAGGTGATCGTCTTGCTCGTCTCGTCGCATAGTAGTATAAAAAAAAACTACCTACAGCACCATTCAAACCGGAACACAGTAATACGTCTAGTTGCTCTAGTAATTTCACTAGCTCTAGCGCCTTTAACTTAAAACTGAACACAGTAGCACGTATCGTTACCCCAATAATTTTACAAGCTACACCACCCTTCGAACTACAACACAGTAATGTTCGCATACTACTGTTCGGCGGTTCAAATAGTCACTGCGGTTAACCGGTTCTATAGAAGAAATCTTAGGTTCTATATTAGAAAGTGTTATAAAAAAAACACCATCACCCACATTTCAATATTACCTCAGGAATGAGCTCGCCATAATTAATTTGAGTTACAACTGGGTAACAGTAATAATAATTACTACACGTCATCAAAACACGCTGCAGACCTTATTTATATAAATACTCAGTACTAATACTTAGTAAATAGTATTTATGCTATAACTTTTAAACTGTTTCCACATTTACATTTAACATTACATTTAATAAATAAATTCCTGTTGTATAATATAAAATGTATATTACAGCATATGTAATATTATAAATATACAGTAAGAGTTCTGTTTGTGACGTACGTTATATTAAATAATAAATCGGAATCCAATATTAGGCGGAATAACAAGATATCAATGGCCGCCGTCGGCAGCGGCGATATTAAACATCACAAAGAACTGTCGACGTTATTAAATCACAATTAATGAATATTGGCGACGAGGTTACTACCTGGCAACTTGCCAACTACAAAGCTAAAACTATTATTAATTAATTTAATTAAATAAACTTAAGTTTCATAGAAATGGAAACAATAATACAGATGGAGAACATTACATAAACGCATCGGTTAATCACAGCGAAACGGAACAATCAAATCTTTCGTTAACTATAAAATCATAATCCTTACTACCCACAGTAAATATTACTATACAACAATTTGTTTTCGACGAGAGTCATAAGGGATTTAAGCACAAGATTTACACAGCATTACTTAAATTTACCAGGTGGTAGGTCTCTGTTGCCGGAGACCGTCTGGGTTGGTACCCAACCGCAGCTGCCTATTGCACCCGACAAATAGTTAGTGTACAAACATTACTGTGTTCCGGTTTGAAGGGCGCTGTAGCTAGTGTAATTACTGGGTAACGAGACTTAAACACCTTATGTCTCAGGCGACGAGCGCAATGTGGTGCAGTGTGTACCATCTTAACTAGCACCGCGTTGTCATGGGCAAGCGTATCACTTACCACCAGGTGAACGACTTGCTCGTCTCGTCGCATATTAGCATAAAAAAAAAAAAAAAAAAAAAAAAAAAAAAAAAAATTAACACCTTACGTCTCAGGCGACGAGCGCAATGTGGTGCAGTGTGTACCATCTTAACTAGCACCGCGTTGTCATGGGCAAGCGTATCACTTACCATCAGGTGAACGTCTTGCTCGTCTCGTCGCATATTAGTATAAAAAAAAAAAAAAAAATTAACACCTTACGTCTCAGGCGACGAGCGCAATGTGGTGCAGTGTGTACCATCTTAACTAGCACCGCGTTGTCATGGGCAAGCGTATCACTTACCATCAGGTGAACGACTTGCTCGTCTCGTCGCATAGTAGTATAAAAAAAAAAAAAAGTTACGAAGTTCAAGGTTACTGTCTAAATATTGTATTAACATAAAAAAGATATCCGGCATCATTCAGATAAAGCCTAACTTAGTAAGTTCACTGCGTAATGAGAGTTGTGTTAAAAAAAATTATTTCGCTAAGTAACAATTAAGTATTTTTCCTTCAGTCTCCAAATTACTAATTAAGAAAACGTTTTAATTACAGCGACTACAATGGCGCTCTTTAATCAAGTTGCGGAAGGATTCTTTGACTGAAACCCGACGTCGCCTCATCACGACTGAAATTCGGACAGTATTCAGCGAAGTCACAAAGTCAAGACCTGGTTATAGGTCTTAGTTGCTAGACCGTCTATCACCGCAGCTCCTATTTCAACTTACAAACAGTAGTAAAACATTACTGTGTTCCAGTTTGAAGCAGCCAGTGAAATTACTGGTTTAACGGGACTTAACACTTTGTTCAAGGAGAGCAATTTGGTGCTGTATACCATATTCACTAACACGGTATGGTTAATTACCATCAGGTGATGGTATCGTCATGAAAAGAGATCACTATTCAAATGGTCATTTGTTTGCCTTTAGCCATAGATAATTTTCAGCTTTGTGGAGATCTTTGGGGGAGGCCTTTGTCCAGCTGTGGGCGTCTATAGGCTGATGTTGAATTTTCAGCTTGAAGTTTGTTTTAATTTGTGTCTAAGAACAATTGCTCTCGAGACAACTTTTAAATGAATTTATGTCAATCAAAATCGGTTCAGCCGTTTCAGTGCTATGACGCGTCGTAAACACATTGATACAATGGCTGTTGATGATGATGATGATGATATCTAAATTCGAAATGTGATAGATCATTTAGTCTTCGTAAATTATAAACATGCCGTAGTGCTGTTAAACACATTGCGTGCTCATTTTTAAGATGTCTAGACGGTTAAAAAAATAGTAAAGCGCGTGTGCAACATCAAAGGATATTACATAAATAACCTCAAAGGGCTTCTAAAATGAACTAATGTTTATACTTAACACATTCAATGCTGTTTCTATAATAAGATCTTCACAAATGACTAAAATGTGTTGTGATCTATTAATTTCTATATCTAGATCTAGTGTTTTCGAGGCGGGTGTTAATTTAAAAAAGTAACGAAAGTGAAGTAGCTTTAAAAACCACCGCATATTAGGGGCCTATTACACGGCGCCGTGCGCACTGCCGAATCAAGTATTAATCAGTCTTAAAATATATGAAACTGTAGTAAAATAATTTTTATATTTATAGCTAATTGTATTGTGTTTTTAGTAATTAATTAAAAATGGTAATTGTCTGGAAATCGGTTAAAAAAAATAGCGTACACGACGCCGTGTAGTCGGCCCCTGATGGAAGTTGCAGTGTTATGACGAGTTATAATCAAACAGAATTATTGAAAGCACATTTGCAGAGTAAATAAAGAACTATACACAGATTAAAACGTATAAATATACTAATATTTCCAACGGAAAATACGCTATGAATAGCTAACGGGAACAACGAAACCGTATAATATAAAACAAATAGAATGAACAATGAAAATAAGGTATGAAAAAAAGACAACTCGCTTTTCGGATAACAATTGCGAATTGACAGGATTGTGGGACGGGATAACGTTCAGGTTTCAGGGATTTACGATCTGCGTAGACTTTACTCATCCACCTGCCGGGGATCACTTAGAAACAAACCCAAAACTTTCAATCACAGAACAGAAACCACATAACAAAGAACACACCGAAACATACAACTAGAAAAGAAACTTCTTTTATTGATATCTAAATTACTTTTTTAATTTTTATTTTACGAAGCGACGTGGCACTCAAGACGTTCACCTGATGGTAAGTGATACGCTTGCCCATGACAACGCGGTGCTAGTTAAGATGGTACACACTGCACCACATTGCGCTCGTCGCTGAGACATAAGGTGATAACTCGTTAGGATGTTTATACGAATACGGTTAAGTTTAGGTATAAGTAATTTTATTTTGTAGTAGTGGTAACTGGTAGTGTTTCTGTTGCTACAGACCACCGCAGTGACTATTTTTATCGTCAAACAGTAGTGTGATAATATTACTGTGTTCCAGTTTGAAGGTTGTTGTAGCTAGTGAAATTACTTTTTTAATTTTTATTTTACGAAGCGACGTGGCACTCAAGACGTTCACCTGATGGTAAGTGATAAGCTTGCCCATGACAACGCGGTGATAGTTAAGATGGTACACACTGCACCACATTGCGCTCGTCGCTGAGACATAAGGTGATAACTCGTTAGGATGTTTATACGAATACGGTTAAGTTTAGGTATAAGTAATTTTATTTTGTAGTAGTGGTAACTGGTAGTGTTTCTGTTGCTACAGACCACCGCAGTGACTATTTTTATCGTCAAACAGTAGTGTGATAATATTACTGTGTTCCAGTTTGAAGGTTGTTGTAGCTAGTGAAATTACTTTTTTAATTTTTATTTTACGAAGCGACGTGGCACTCAAGACGTTCACCTGATGGTAAGTGATACGCTTGCCCATGACAACGCGGTGCTAGTTAAGATGGTACACACTGCACCACATTGCGCTCGTCGCTGAGACATAAGGTGATAACTCGTTAGGATGTTTATACGAATACGGTTAAGTTTAGGTATAAGTAATTTTATTTTGTAGTAGTGGTAACTGGTAGTGTTTCTGTTGCTACAGACCACCGCAGTGACTATTTTTATCGTCAAACAGTAGTGTGATAATATTACTGTGTTCCAGTTTGAAGGTTGTTGTAGCTAGTGAAATTACTTTTTTAATTTTTATTTTACGAAGCGACGTGGCACTCAAGACGTTCACCTGATGGTAAGTGATACGCTTGCCCATGACAACGCGGTGCTAGTTAAGATGGTACAGACTGCACCACATTGCGCTCGTCGCTGAGACATAAGGTGATAACTCGTTAGGATGTTTATACGAATACGGTTAAGTTTAGGTATAAGTAATTTTATTTTGTAGTAGTGGTAACTGGTAGTGTTTCTGTTGCTACAGACCACCGCAGTGACTATTTTTATCGTCAAACAGTAGTGTGATAATATTACTGTGTTCCAGTTTGAAGGTTGTTGTAGCTAGTGAAATTACTTTTTTAATTTTTATTTTACGAAGCGACGTGGCACTCAAGACGTTCACCTGATGGTAAGTGATACGCTTGCCCATGACAACGCGGTGCTAGTTAAGATGGTACAGACTGCACCACATTGCGCTCGTCGCTGAGACATAAGGTGATAACTCGTTAGGATGTTTATACGAATACGGTTAAGTTTAGGTATAAGTAATTTTATTTTGTAGTAGTGGTAACTGGTAGTGTTTCTGTTGCTACAGACCACCGCAGTGACTATTTTTATCGTCAAACAGTAGTGTGATAATATTACTGTGTTCCAGTTTGAAGGTTGTTGTAGCTAGTGAAATTACTTTTTTAATTTTTATTTTACGAAGCGACGTGGCACTCAAGACGTTCACCTGATGGTAAGTGATACGCTTGCCCATGACAACGCGGTGATAGTTAAGATGGTACACACTGCACCACATTGCGCTCGTCGCTGAGACATAAGGTGATAAGTCTCGTTACCCCAGTAATTACACTAGCTACAGCGCCCTTCAAACCGAAACACAGTAATGTTTGCACACTACTATTTGGCGGTTGCAATAGTCACTGCGGTGGTACCCATCCAGACGGTCTCCGGCAACAGAGACCTACCACCTGGTAAAGTACTGCTTGTTCTCAACGTGATCCGGCGGTTAAGACTGAATCGATCATTGCGAAGATCCTTAATCTTTTATCATCTTATTGTATAAGCGAAGAGAGGATCGGAGGTTTGTAGTCGGTTCAAATCAGACTTAAATTATCCTTAAAACATTACTGTGATAACGAAACACATCTTACTACTCACAGCAAAGAGTAAGATGTGAATAATCTTTAAAGCTTGTTAGTAAAGCATAACATTAACTGTGAGATGGAAACCATCATTGATGTTATAAATACAAAGCGATATTTATTTACTACTGCGTCTTATTAAGATACAGTAATATCTGCAGACTGCTGTGTAATAGACGCTAAAGAAATAATGAGAATTTCACTTTCTACCGCATTAACGCTATTAATTTTGAACTGCGCAAAATTTTGCTGAAAGTTAGTTCAAATTGGTAAAAGTAAATAACTGTTATACAGTAACTAAAGGTCTGATAACAAACGAACAGACCGATAAAAGTTTCTCATTAAGTATTATACTTTTATATAAAATATTATAAAGTAGAGACTTAGTTTTTAAAAGTAATAAATGTTGATTTTCATTTCACAAATGAATTTTAATAATCGAAAAGTTATCAAGTGTTAAAATAGTTTAGATGTTAATTTAGAGATTTGAAAATCACTCACCTGGTGAATGTTTTGTATTAATTTTAGATTTATCACACAGGAGCCGCTAAGCAGCGCCGTCAGTTTAACGTCCTCGTCCGAAAATATTCTAAGGTTATTTTAAACTGTGACTCTGGCACTCACTGCGACATATAATGTCCAACTAGCACTGCTACATCCGGCGGCAACTCCGACAACAGCTACAAACGCTACAAAGAAAAAGAAATTGTTTAGCGCCGGTTATTAAAACTCGCGCGTTGTGACTCGCACAAACGAGACGACCGTTCTCATAGAACAACAAGATGCGACTGGCACGAAACTGGAGACACATGCGGCCGATGAACGAGCGCGAGTGGGAGACACTGATCGTGTACGCTGCTCTAACGCGTTAACAAAAATGCTGAATGCAGCAGTGAGGCAGACGACACAAAATGATTGGAATGTCGTAAGATATTTATAATAGTAACACACGGGCTGAAGTTCTTTCATGCTGAGATAAAGCGGGTACGAGTTAAAAAAAAAAAACTGCGAATAAACTAAAGTATTATAATAGAAAACTTTACAAAAAATTCTGGTTTATATGTGCAGGGCACTTATGTATTTTAACGTGACAACGTCTATTAATTATATCACAAAAAATTTTGATAATAAATTTTATTATTCTTGTTTGACATGTTTATCGGGTTACAAATCAAGTTATACTAACTCTCAATTATATTTGTTAGGGATTTTATTTCTAATTATTATTGAGCAATTATTATTGAGCGATATACATCTTTTACTTTCAACCAATACGGGCAAACGCATACCGACTTAGCGGTCGGCGTAAGCCACGCCCACTTTTGTGCGGGACATTTCTCAGCACGCGCGTCCTATCTTATACCATTTAATAGACGTTGTCACGTCAAAAAGAATTGTTTTTTTTTATACTACTATGCGACGAGACGATCAAGACGTTCACACGTAAGTGTATCACTTGCATCACATTGCGCTCGTAAGACATAAGGTGTTGTCACGTTACTCCAGTAATTACAGCTACTTCTTCTTCTAAGTCGTATTTCCTCATGACTGAGGGTCGTGGTCATCATGTTTTTATTGAAACACACGACGACTCTCTTGTCAGTTATAATGGAGTGGTGTTGCCATTGCCTTCTCCATTTCACATACTAGTGCGAGCACGGATGGTCATGGCATAGATATGCAGGTTTCCTCACGATGTTTTCCTTCACCGTCAAAGCACGTGATATTAGTTGGTGTTTTATGCTAACTGCACATAAATTGAAAAATTCATTGGTGCAGGTCGGATTCGAACCCGGTACCTTCGCATTGGAAGGCCGGCGTTCAAACCACTAGGCTATCACGGCTCTTACACTAGCTACAGCGCCCTTCAAACCGGAACACAGTAATGTTTGCACAGTACTGTTTGGCGGTTGCAATAGGAGCTGCGGTGGTACCCACCCAGACGGTATCCAGCAACAGAGACCTACCACCTGTGAAATACCGCTTAAATGGAAAATCAGTCAATGCACTGGGCTATTATAAATAATTTACGTAACCTTTCCAAAGTTTACTGGTGACCGTCTGGATGGGTACCACCGCAGCTCCTATTTCAACCGCCAAATAGTAGTGTGCAAACATTACTGTGTTCCGGTTTGAAGGGCGCTGTAGCTAGTGTAATTACTGGGGTAACGAGACTTAACACCTTATGTCTCAAGGCGACGAGCGCAATGTGGTGCAGTGTGTACCATCTTAACTAGCGCCGCGTTGTCATGGGCAAGCGTCTCACTAACCATCAGGTGAACGTCTTGCTCGTCTCGTCGCATAGAAGGATAAAAAAAAAGTTTTACATAATTGAAAGTAGACTTATTTAAATTAGATGAAGCTATGAAAAATGTGTGATGAGCATGTTCACCAGATGCCCATAATTATGTGATCGTTAGGAAGTTTCTTCAACACCAAATAATTGCTTTGGAATACGTACTTTTATTTAGTAGCTCCCTCTAGCAACTGCTGCATATTTGTTTTAAAGCAACATTAATTTCTGTTTGATTCCTTAAATTAGTAGAGTTTTTTTTACAATACGATTGACATTAAGTATAGTTATTTTAATAATATTAATAGCGATAAACTTTCAAACCGGAAGACAGTAAAATAGTTTTATTAAATAAATAAAATCTGTAATACTTTTCACCACAGATTATATGCTATTATTATTTACGATTTATTTAAATCGATTTCACAGATGAAGCTGGATGCGTCGTAAAATCGATTCCATTAAAAATATATCCGTCGAATGCTCGGCTGTAGACGATTTTATGACGTTGAGTTTAAAGTTACGATATTATAAGATACTAGTTACGACTCCCAGCGCTGCCCGCATCTAAACTTTATATAAATAGTTAATAGAGCTTTTTAATATATAATCAACAATTCAAGTCCCAGCTGTGGGAAAAATATGAGATGTATTATACAGAAATTTTGTTTGTCGCAGTATAAATACCGTCAGAGAAGTTAATAATTGAAGATTATAATTAATAACTGTGTTCGCGCTAAGTGACGTTTATTTACGCAAAAGTTTTGACGGCAGCCAATGATATTATGATTAAACGGCCGGCCGCCATTTTGTAACAATATTTATCAACGTTATAAACGAGCGCGAAATATATTTAAGTCAATTATGCTTTCAGATGGAGTGAGTTCTCGTTGCTTGAATTTGAGAAGAATAAGAAAGTGAAGTTTATTATTTTTGTAAAGTTGTTCATTTGAGTATTTTAATATGTCTGCGAGTTTAGTGCTTCTAACAAAGTTATAAATAAGATATTAAAGAAGAGTAAGCATATGAACAAATAGTTTAAGAGTAACAATTAAAAAGTATTTGATAAAAGTTTTGTTTATATTTTAGTGTCAGTTTGATAAACTAGATTTCCTGAGAACAACACGGCGAGAAACTCAGCGGCAGTCTTTTAATAACAATATATTGTAATATAAAATATTTATACTATCATACAGTAGCGATAATTAATAAGATTAATACTCACATTCGATATTTTATACAATCAAGCATCATCAATCACTCCACGAGCTATGCTCCCGTCGACAGTCGGCGAAAGACTGAGCCAAAATCAACAAAGCGATGATACAGTGCTGCCACCTATCTAAAGTGTTGCCAACATAAACGCTTTCCGATTCAGTTACAAATAATAATTATTAGTCGCGAAGGATTATTGCTATTATTAGTTACTAGATGATTTATATTATCCGTTTCTAAACTGTATAATAATACAAATAATACTTCTTTCATGTAATTAACATATTTACTACATTATAGTCATTTCATCAACTTAACAATAAATGTAGATACCTATTTTAATGATGTTCATACAACTTTTTTTCGTTACCCTAAATATTTTACGATATTACAAACAAAAACTCTAATATTAGTCTTTCCTTTTATTCTTATTGAGCAAAAAGAAGACTTGGAACTGTCGGCATCAGTGTTTAGCTTCACGTAAGAAGAGAGAATATTTAAGAGAAGAATGAATAGACTTCTGAATTATTGCTCTTTATCATCACCCACACATTCTCCATTAGTTAGGATTGTAGTTGCTAATATATATAATTAATAGAAAAAATGAGCTTCTTTTTCCTCTGGGCTAAGAGGTGAGAGTAAGCTTAATACATTTATGAGCATTTCTTCTTCTTTTCAATCGTTAGTCTTGACAAACTGGTCGTGATCATTAGCTTGTATTAAAATAACTTAGACTTAGATTTTTTGTTAATAATTATTAGTAAGTTTTCTACAGCAGAAAACAGATCTTATTTCTGTTGTAATTTTAAAAGCTTCGTAAATTTAATTTTACGCTTCCGTATCGGATGGTGCACATAAATCGTGTTACACTTTTGTTACCTTCATTGACCATAAAGTGGGCAGCCTCATTCCGCTTTGATGGTATTCCAATAATAGTATCCGTGGTGGTTTAGTGTTCAACTCGATACCGGAGATAGTTCAGCAGTGGTATTGGTTACTTTACTACTTCCTATAGAATTATATGGTACGGATCCGAAGTAGTAAAGCTGCTAAAGAAGCGCAGTTCCATGATGAAATCGATTTATTTTAATCGATTCTTAGTTAACACTACACGAATTTCTGTAACTGAAGACCGGAATAGTATTTTTCAATTAAACTAAACTTCTGTTAGAAAACATTACACCATGATGATGAAGTGACGAGATTTTGTATGATGAAACTCTCGTCTTTTTTTTTTTTTTTTTTATACTACTTAGCGACGAGACGAGCAAGACGTTCACCTGATGGTAAGTGATACGCTTGTTAACAACGCGGTGCTAGTTGAGATGGTACACACTGCACCACATTGCGCTCGTCGCCTTGAGACATGAGGTGTTAAGTCTCGTTACCAAAGTAATTACACTAGCTACAGCGCCCTTTAAACCGGAACACAGTAATGTTCGCACACCACTATTTGCCGGTTGCAATAGGAGCTGCGGTGGTACCCATCCAGACGGTCTCCGGCAACAGAGACCTACCACCTGGTATGTCTGTTCTGGTCTGTTGACAATGACTATTTAAGGGTTTAATTTATGAGAGTAGCAGGTTCTAGGAAACCTTTGACTAGATCTACAATAGATCCGGAATCGAACTTGAGACCTCAGTATTAGATATATTTTTGAATCTCTGATTATATTCAACGTAAACTCTTCGTATCACGTTTGGCTGCAGAATTATGCGCTTCAGTGATACCTAGACGGTTCGCAGTAATAAATACTGAAAGCCTATCTTTGAGCCTATTTTATGTCTCCCCCGTGAAAAATACACTTCCGTTATGAAGTTCGGAGCGTGTAAACTTTCAGTTTATCGCCTGCGAATGTTACTTTACCGATGCGAAGCGAACGGAAACTTTTCCTGTTTCAACTTCAAATATGTTTCTGATCGCGTTATTGTGAAACAATAGCGGCCGAAATGTCCTTTATAAATGTTGCGAATCTCCGTTATCAACCGCTGTTTGAAACTTTCAGTTTTATTTCTACATGAAACTGAAAAATTTCTTTCATTAACTTACTTTATATTTATTTGAAAATCAAGTTTATTTATCTGTTTGAGATGTACAAACGAAATGGATTTCGATGCTTATTATTATTATGAAAATTTGTTGACACAAATACCCTAGGATAAGATGATTGTTACTCTAGTAATTTCACTAGCTACCTTTGAAATCGGATACTAATGTTTAAGAGCTAAGCTTCACAATAGAGTAAAGTATTAGTAAAGAAGTCTCTATCAAGAAATATCTTCATAAGTAATCTTATCTCCTATCTTTCAAATCAAATATTTGTTATTTTCTTATATACATTTTAAGCTAAACTATAACAGCGACAGAATTACCAAAACAGCTAACCAGCAAATCAAAAACCCTTAATACCATTATATACACTCCCGGACACATCTATCGGCCCACCTAGTGCTTAAAAGTTTTAACGGTGCCTAGCTAAAAATAAATGTTAAGTGGAGCAATAAGTTTTAATGCAGTTTTAAAGCTGATTTTTTGGTCAACCTTTATGTGTTTTTTTTTTTTAATTTTGAATTCAGGATTATGAAAAATACAACGAAAATTCGAGTCTGTTCATTGTTTTCAACGACCCAGGAATGGAGAAAACTTTTTTATTTCGCACAAGTTGGATTTTTTTTTGATGTGTCCGATTATTGGTTCCATAAAAAGGCAAATCTAAAGTTGAGCCAGTTTAAACCAAAAAATATGGATACTCGGCCTGAAATTGTCGCCCAAGTTGTAAAACTTCTGCCGGCCAAATCAATTCGAAATTACAAAAAAAAATATAAAAAAACTTACATAATGGTTGACCAATAAATCTGCTTCAAAACTGCATTAAAACTTATTGCTGCACCTAACATTTATTTTTAACTAGACACCGTCGAAACTTTAAACACTGGGTGGTGGGCCGATAGATGTGTCCGGGAGTATAGTTAATGTGTCACGAATCCAAGACTCCCATGTTTCAAAGCATTTAACCGCTGCGGTATAAAGACAGTGAAATTTATTACAAAATCTCTGAAGAACCATTTCGTTAGTGCCCGCGGAGCACGTAAGGGAGTAAAGATCACTTAAAGTAACGGGTATGAAGGCTTTATGTTCATTTAAACTTGCTTATGTTCTCCGCTCATTAATTTGGTCGGGTGCCTTGGAAATATTTGTCTCTCGACTCCCCAAGTGACGTTCGCTGTATCACTTCAAGTTAATGAGGCTGCAGGCTGCAAGCTGCAGGCTTCTGTGCTTAAGCTTCAGCGCTATAAAGAAAGAACATTTTTGTTAATCATAATACTTAGTACTTTAAATTATACACAGTCGTTTTTAATTAAAATAAATCGCTTGATACTTTCCGGGCCAGCTTAGTATGATTGCAACGTTTATTACCACCGCCGAAATGTACTTTATAAACGCTAATGTTCTAGACACAACTTGTCTCTTATAATATAAAAAAATCCGTTACAATGTCCGTTTAAGTCAAAGTATGTTTAAAAATTAAAATAGCTTTTTACATCATTCATATCAGTTAGCTCTAAACCAGTGATTCCCAAACTGGTCTATATCGACCTCCAGGGGTCTATGACAAACCGCAAGGGGTCAACGTCAGCGAAAAAGAATTTGGGGGTCCATGAAATGAAAATGGGGGTCCGCGATAGTGGATCTCAACACATACACTGATAGTACCTATTTACTTACATCATACTATCTTAATATCAAAACATATATATTATTCATAAAAGTACCTATGAAGTAAAAAATTTATTATATATGTTTATAAAATTGTGTAAGTTGTAGGATGTTGGTTTTTTTTTTTATACTACTTTGCGACGAGACGAGCAAGACGTTTACCTGATGGTAAGTGATACGCTTGCCCACGACAACGCGGCGCTAGTTAAGATGGTACACACTGCAACCACATTGCGCTCGTCGCCTTAAGACATAAGGTGTTAAGTCTCGTTACCCCAGTAATTACACTAGCTACAGCGCGCTTCAAACCGGAACACAGTCAAAAGGAAAAATAAGTTTCAACAGCGGTTGCACGTCCTCTCTCTACAAGTGCACCTCACAAACATCAGAGGCCTGCACTCAAATCTCGATGCAGTCCACCACCATCTCGAAACTGCCAAGCCACACTTATTTTTTTGACGGAGACGCAAATACGCGACCCACTTGATGCGGCGTACCTGGATTACCCAGGATACTCTTTGGAGCACCACTTCCAACCGCGTGCCGGAGTCTGCATGTACGTCCGCCAAGACATTGTTGTCAGCGTCTCCATCATCTTGAAGACCCCACCTTTTCTACACTTTGGACGATGGTGGACACAGGCATGGAAAAAATCATCTATTCTTGCGTCTACCGTTCGCACAGCGGTGATAAGGAAACGACTCGGCTATTTGAACACCTCAGTGAGACAGCGGATGAGGCTCAGCAGCGGTACCCGTCGGCCACAGTTGGTCTTTCTAGGTGACTTTAACGCTTGCCACGAACATTGGCTATTTCCCTACCAAAAAACCGACTGTGCAGGGAGAGAAGCAAGAAAGTTTGCTATATCGCACAACCTCTCTCAACTGGTTAAAGAAGCAACCAGGGTGCCCGATGTAGAGGGCCACACTGCCAATTGCTTAGACCTTCTGCTGACAACAGATCCTATCAGATACAGAGTGGAAGTTTCGTCCCCGTTAGGGACTTCCGATCACTGTGTGGTGAAATCTGTAGCGACCTATTCTCCTCCTAACCTCGACACACATGGGGTCAGACGAATATGGCGCTACAAGTTGGCAGATTGGGATGAAATGCGGCATTTCTTCGCATCTTATCCTTGGCGGCAAGTCTGCTTTTCTTCTGACGATCCGTCGAGATGCGCGGATGCCGTAACCGACGTGGTACGCCAAGGTATGGATACTTCATACCGTATACGGATGTATCTACTGGTTCCCAAGCGCGACCCTGGTTCAATGCCGAATGCGCTAAGGCGGAAAAGCGAAAACACTCTGCTTTTCTGGCCTGGGTCAGTGCTAAAACCCGCAAAACTCCGGATGTTACCACCAAGAAGAAAGCCTTTAACCGTGCCGCCAAGTCCTTCAAAAAGCAATTACGGCGAGCTCGACACGACCGAATAAAACGCATTGGCGCGAAGCTCTCTGCTCAGCCGTGTGGCAGCCGAGCTTTCTGGTCTCTAGCCAAGTCAGTCGAGACGAACTTTTGCCGGCCTTCGCTGCCTCCGCTGATTAAGCCCGATGGTTCACTGGCAAACTCGGCAAAAGAGAAGGCTGATTTACTTGCCTTTCATTTTGCCAAAAATTCACGTCTTGATGATGTAAACGCTACACCGCCTCAATTGCCTCTCTGCGGTATTTCTATGCCGGAAATCCGCATTTTGCAGAAAGAGGTGTTACAAACCATGCGTAGTCTGGATGTGGATAAAGCCAGTGGACCAGATGGATTACCGGGTATTGTGCTAAAAACCTGTGCACCCGAGTTGTCTCCCGTATTGACGCGCCTGTACCGCCTCTCTTTAAAGACTGGAATAGTTCCGAAATCATGGAAGCTTGCGAACGTGCAGCCCGTTCCTAAGAAAGGCAGCTGTGCCGACCCTGCCAATTATCGACCTATTCGATTACCTCCGTACTTTGTAAGATTATGGAGAAAATAATCAACAAAAGGCTCATGGCACACCTAGAGCGTAATGACCTCCTCAGTGACCGACAGTACGGATTTCGCCAAACCGGTCTACTGGGGATCTCCTAGTGTACGCCACCCACTTATGGGCCGAGGCCTTGGAGAAGAATGGGGAAGCAATGGCTGTCTCCCTAGATGTCTCAAAGGCCTTTGACAGGTATGGCATGCGTGCTTGATCAACAAGCTTCCAGCCTACGGCTTATCTCCTGATCTGATTGCTTGGATTAAGGACTTTCTGAGAGAACGGTCTTTCCGTGTTGTAGTCGAAGGTTGTTCATCAGACCCAATGACTACTAATCTGGTGTTCCTCAGGGTTCTGTTCTCTCTGCAACCTTATTTCTGTTACATGTCAATGATCTCTTGGTCCCCGGTATCCTTGGGTATGCTGACGACAGCACAGTTTGTGGAGAGATATCTGACCACTGCACAGACCAGTCGAAATCAAGTACAGACTTTAAGAGAGACTATGGTTGAGCGGTTGGACCACGCATTAGAGGCAGTCTCCAATGGGGAAATGCCAGGGAAAAATGACCAATCTCGTAGCTTTCAACCCCACCAAAACGCAGGCATGTCTGTTCACTGCGAAGAGGAGCCCATTCACCTTGGCTCCACTTTCCGAGGAGCAGTTTTGGAGTGCACCGACCGTCTTCAGTTGTTAGGCATCGAAATATCAACGAACCTCAACTTCGGGCGGTTCATCGAGTCCAAAGCGAAAATAGCCGCGAGGAAACTCGGAATCCTTGCCAAAGTGCGGCGGTACTTTACACCGGGACAGCTTCTGACTCTGTATAAAGCCCAGGTCCGATCGTGTGTGGAGTACTGCTGCCATATCTGGGCAGGTGCTGCCAATTACCAACTGGCAGTCCTGGACTCGGTGGAGAGGCGTGCTATGAGAATAGTCGGTGACCAAGAGCTTCTGGATGCAAAACTCGATAGCTTGGGTCACCGTCGTAGAGTAGCTAGTCTCTCGGTGTTCTATCGAATGCACTTTGGAGAGTGTGCTCAAGAACTGCATGATCTGATACCGCCCTCGCCCTTTTATCACCGGACGTACAGACACACCGCAGGCATTCATCCCTTCGTTGTCGATCTCCCGCGCATTAGGACTAAGCGTTTTGCTTCGTCCTTCATAATGCGTACAGCGAGGGAGTGGAACAGTCTGCCGGCGTCAGTGTTTCCGTCCAGGTATGATGTGGGGGTCTTCAAGAAAAGAGTGAATAGGCTTCTTCTAGACTAGTGCGCTTTACCACCAGATTACATCGTCCCACCGGAACTTACCATCAGGCGGGATCGTAGTCAAGCACTAGTCTATCCTAAATAAAAAAAAAAAAAAAAAAGTAATGTTCGCACACTACTATTTGTCGGTTGCAATAGGAGCTGCGGTGGTACCCATCCAGACGGTCTCCGGCAACAGAGACCTACCACCTGGTAAACCATGTTGGTATTCGCTTTGTGGTCGCAATACATTTTGAACTTGTAAAAACCTGAGATAATCAATATCAGGTAAGTAGGGGGTCTACCCGTCGTCAGCCCTGTAGTCCCGGGCTTATTAGAATAGGGCTAAGGTAAGGCCCTGCCTGTCGTAGAAGGCGACTAAAAGGGTCTCGAGTCGAGTTCGGGTTCGCGAGCATTGGGGGTGGGGGTCCCCAAAGCTCGATTAATGAGCCGCAGGAGGACGGCAAATGCAAGGTGGTCTTGGATTTGCCGTAATGTATGGAAAGGTGGAGGGATTTTACCCCTCTTGAGTGCAGGGGGGCACCGGCGCGTTCCATAGGAGATCACGGAGCCTCTCCTAATGCACTGGGAAAGACCAACGAGGGGGTTTTAGTGGGCACAAATCCCACATAACCCTGACCTTCCCCCCAGAAGCAGGGTATCTTTAGAAGATTTCCCCCACGGAAAAAAAAAAGGGGGGTCTACCCAACACGGAAAACATGGCAAGGGGTCTACGACACAAAAAAGTTTGGGGAACTCTGCTCTAAACCAAAGATTAATTTAAAAAATTCACTAGTTACAAGTTAATTTTTTAACATAATGATCACTTATACAATATATTATAATATAATAATCTTATAATTGTAAAAAAAATTAAGTTTAATTTAACTTGTCACAATTATGTAAACATTATAATGAGACCAAGTCGAGTTATGATTAAACGAAAAACATTTTCATTAAATTTTTATATTATTTATTGATGTCGACAATAAATAATATAAAAACAGTTAAAATGTATATGAATTGTATATATCAAATATCTTATTTATGTATATACACAAACATAATATATAAATAGTTTAATACACGATAAACTTATAACAAAAGTAATTGTTATGAAACTGTATTTTTTTCGTTATAATAATACCAAATTTTTAGAGATTGTTTATATAGTTTTACTGGTGTTTAGTTGATGATATATGGTTACTGCGTAGTAGTTCGTTATTCTTATCCTATCAACAAAAAGGTCTAGAAAGTTCGCAGAGCGCCTGGGGGCTTGCAGGCACTTTACGGACCCCGGCGCGGCACCGCATTCAATTAGAGCACACGACTAACTTAGTTAACCCTTAACGTATAGATGTCGTTGTTTTTATATTAAGCTAGTAACTTACCTGATATTAAGCAGAAGCAGTAGCAGCTTCCTTTTGATACCAACTCCATGTTCAATTCCGCGGCAATATTTATTATAAAAAACCCACCGATTATTACAGAAACTTTTACTAACACTGATTTTATATTCTTTGTTAACTATTAACAAGTTATGTTAATAAATGAATAATCTTACTGTGTTACTTAAACAAATATCAACTATTAAATTTATGGTATAGTTTTTAACTTGGAGTGATCAGGAAATGAAATTTCTGGAAGTTTAGAAGGTGACTATAACACCGTTAGTGTGTTAGTATCATAAGCATAAGATTCTGTATTTTTATTTTCGTTTTGGAAACAAAAAGGAAAAAAATACAAGTAAAAATTACAAAAATAGCTAAATTTGCTTCCTTAAGAGCCTCACTGAGAACCTTTTAATTTGTACAACTAAGCAATATGGATTTTATGACAAAAACAAAAATATTCTAATTCTGAAGTGAAAATAGTGATGTTCGCATGAAATCCGCTAGATGGCGCTAGGCGTATTTCAGAACGCGACGTCATTTACCATAATATGAATGTTTGTTGATAGTTGTTCCAATCTTTAATAAATTGGTACATACAATAAAAATTGTTTCTTTACTACAGTACAGTCCAGTTGAAGTATTCACAGGATTTTATTAAAGAGAAAACTTCGTTAGCAAACATGTTATACTCTGCAATATAAATTTTGAATGTAGTCAGGAAGAAGCTTCTTTCATGTTTCCTTGTATATAGAAAAAGTTGATTAGTGTCGGCGACCCATTCACACCGGAAAATGGTTTCATGTCGTAATGTAAACGTGGCGTTTCTATTTACCTTCTTTTTTACGTTCCACCGAATTACACGGTCAGTGTGAAATGAAATTAGTATTGTGAAAAATCGTTTAGGTGTATGTTTCTTTTAATGTTTTACTGTAAACCTTTTTCCCGACAAACCGGAAGCTCGCGCCCGTTTGATGGGGAGATTGTAAAACCTCTTTTTTTATCCTCGCTCAATCATTCAAAAACACCCACTTTTTCGTTTATATTCCAGATCGGTGTTCAGAATAGTGGATTTTGGTATTTTGATTTTATTTGATCTACTAACTGTTGTTTATTTATCATTAAAATTAATATTAATGTAATATTATTAAAAAATCTATATCTTGATATATATCTTGAGATGTTTTCTGTATCACGCAATCATTTAAACTTTTCCATTTACTGAAAGCAATTAAAACTTTGTCTATTGATGTAAACTTGCGGTTGAAGATTTTCTAACTACAACTCTCTGAACTAGATCTCAATTGATATTACAACAAACGGATCGAATTCGTTTAGTTTAGTATAACTTTAAGACAACAGTTTTTTGGGTATTGATTAAAAACATAGTTATTACATTAATTATATAATATCATTTATGATGAAACTATGGCGTAGTTTTTAAACGTTTGCTTTGCTACACGGAATTCCCTATTTCGATTCTGTAGCCAATTGAGGAGTTTAGATGAAGGATAGGATCTTTTAACCCTTCTGCCAAGTAGTAACTTCAACTACTTGACAGAAGTACTACAGTATAGTAGTACTATAGTATAGTATAGAAGACTAACTAATAATAGTAATGATCATGATGATTATTGTAAATCTGCCGCCATAACAATATCACTCGGTATATGAAAGTTGAAATGTTCTAGGTAAGTGCTTCACTATGTAAGACTTCATTATCACTCATAATAGACACTTCTCTTTTCACCATACATATTTAATTTACACGTTTTTATATATACAACTCACAAGTCACTGAGTTCACACTTCTTACACTGTCCAAACAGTAATGAGCTCGAGATCCACAGTTGTCCGCCATTTATACCAAAATGACAGCGGCGCCATCTTTACAATAATCAATACAACTATTTAATTATTATCAATTTTATAAAAGTCGTGGATTAATAATATTCCCAATATTTCAATTACACTATAAGAAATATAAATACAATGATTACATAAATATTAGTATGAAATATAATAGTACAATATGCAGTAGTTCATTTTGGATTCATTAAAAGTCAATACAATTACTATTTTTCTAACAAAATGTTTATAACCACAATTATTTATCCTCAATATCTAACACTTAATACCACGAGATCAAATGTATATAAAAAAACCTTTAGGAGCATAGTTTATGCGATACTTAAAATTATTTAAAAAGGTTGAGTCTGTTGTCAGTATTATAAAAACGTTTATACTTACCATTTAAATAGTTCACTTATAACTTTCTAGTTATCTTTATAATGTGAGAATGGTAAATAACAAATTTTTTATAAAGTTTATTTATCTTAAGTATATATTTAAATACTTAAGTTAACAATTACCTTTTTAGTTCAGTTAAAAATAGATCCGTAGTTTATATACTCGTGGTTAAACTTATGATACAGTTAAATTCACAATTGGCTCATAAACTGAATTCGGAAAGTTTCGCATTAAAAAGTTTCACTCCTTTGTGACGGCGAAGTTTTTTCATAACACTCCCACGGGGTTGCTTCGCAGTTAACATTCGTTTATTTACAGTTTAAATGATAACTGTTTAAAGTATCAATATAAGAATAAACATTCTCTTTTCTTCTTTTTTCTTCGTTAGATATAGATTGCACTGTTTAAAGTATCATATAAAGAATAAACATTCTCTTTTCTTCTTTTTTCTTCATTAGATACAGATTGCACTGTTTAAAGTATCATATAAAGAATAAACATTCTCTTTTCTTCTTTTTTCTTCATTAGATACAGATTGCACTGTTTAAAGTATCATATAAAGAATAAACATTCTCTTTTCTTCTTTTTTCTTCATTAGATATAGATTGCACTGTTTAAAGTATCAATATAAAGAATAAACATTCTCTTTTCTTCTTTTTTCTTCGTTAGATATAGATTGCACTGTTTAAAGTATCATATAAAGAATAAACATTCTCTTTTCTTCTTTTTTCTTCATTAGATATAGATTGCACTGTTTAAAGTATCAATATAAAGAATAAACATTCTCTTTTCTTCTTTTTTCTTCGTTAGATATAGATTGCACTGTTTAAAGTATCATATAAAGAATAAACATTCTCTTTTCTTCTTTTTTCTTCATTAGATACAGATTGCACTGTTTAAAGTATCATATAAAGAATAAACATTCTCTTTTCTTCTTTTTTCTTCATTAGATATAGATTGCACTGTTTAAAGTATCAATATAAAGAATAAACATTCTCTTTTCTTCTTTATTCTTCATTAGATACAGATTGCACTGTTTAAAGTATCAATATAAAGAATAAACATTCTCTTTTCTTCTTTTTTCTTCGTTAGATATAGATTGCACTGTTTAAAGTATCATATAAAGAATAAACATTCTCTTTTCTTCTTTTTTCTTCATTAGATATAGATTGCACTGTTTAAAGTATCATATAAAGAATAAACATTCTCTTTTCTTCTTTTTTCTTCATTAGATATAGATTGCACTGTTTAAAGTATCATATAAAGAATAAACATTCTCTTTTCTTCTTTTTTCTTCAATAGATATAGATTGCACTGTTTAAAGTATCAATATAAAGAATAAACATTCTCTTTTCTTCTTTTTTCTTCATTAGATACAGATTGCACTGTTTAAAGTATCATATAAAGAATAAACATTCTCTTTTCTTCTTTATTCTTCATTAGATACAGATTGCACTGTTTAAAGTATCAATATAAAGAATAAACATTCTCTTTTCTTCTTTTTTCTTCATTAGATATAGATTGCACTGTTTAAAGTATCAATATAAAGAATAAACATTCTCTTTTCTTCTTTTTTCTTCATTAGATATAGATTGCACAGTTTAAAGTATCAATATAAAGAATAAACATTCTCTTTTCTTCTTTTTTCTTCATTAGATATAGATTGCACTGTTTAAAGTATCAATATAAAGAATAAACATTCTCTTTTCTTCTTTATTCTTCATTAGATACAGATTGCACTGTTTAAAGTATCATATAAAGAATAAACATTCTCTTTTCTTCTTTTTTCTTCATTAGATATAGATTGCACTGTTTAAAGTATCAATATAAAGAATAAACATTCTCTTTTCTTCTTTTTTCTTCGTTAGATATAGATTGCACTGTTTAAAGTATCAATATAAGAATAAACATTCTCTTTTCTTCTTTTTTCTTCATTAGATACAGATTGCACTGTTTAAAGTATCATATAAAGAATAAACATTCTCTTTTCTTCTTTTTTCTTCATTAGATACAGATTGCACTGTTTAAAGTATCAATATAAAGAATAAACATTCTCTTTTCTTCTTTTTTCTTCATTAGATATAGATTGCACTGTTTAAAGTATCATATAAAGAATAAACATTCTCTTTTCTTCTTTTTTCTTCATTAGATATAGATTGCACTGTTTAAAGTATCAATATAAAGAATAAACATTCTCTTTTCTTCTTTTTTCTTCGTTAGATATAGATTGCACTGTTTAAAGTATCATATAAAGAATAAACATTCTCTTTTCTTCTTTTTTCTTCATTAGATATAGATTGCACTGTTTAAAGTATCAATATAAAGAATAAACATTCTCTTTTCTTCTTTTTTCTTCATTAGATATAGATTGCACTGTTTAAAGTATCATATAAAGAATAAACATTCTCTTTTCTTCTTTTTTCTTCATTAGATATAGATTGCACTGTTTAAAGTATCAATATAAAGAATAAACACCCCCCCCCCCCCCCCCCCCCCTTTCTTTTTCTTCTTTTTTCTTCATTAGATATAGATTGCACTGTTTAAAGTATCAATATAAAGAATAAACATTCTCTTTTCTTCTTTATTCTTCATTAGATACAGATTGCACTGTTTAAAGTATCAATATAAAGAATAAACATCCTCTTTTCCTCTTTTTTCTTCAATAGATATAGATTGCACAGTTTAAAGTTTCAATATAAAGAATAAACATTCTCTTTTCTTCTTTATTCTTCATTAGATACAGATTGCACTGTTTAAAGTATCATATAAAGAATAAACATTCTCTTTTCTTCTTTTTTCTTCATTAGATATAGATTGCACTGTTTAAAGTATCAATATAAAGAATAAACACCCCCCCCCCCCCCCCCCCCCCTTTCTTTTTCTTCTTTTTTCTTCATTAGATATAGATTGCACTGTTTTAAAGTATCAATATAAAGAATAAACATTCTCTTTTCTTCTTTTTTCTTCATTAGATACAGATTGCACTGTTTAAAGTATCAATATAAAGAATAAACATTCTCTTTTCTTCTTTTTTCTTCGTTAGATATAGATTGCACTGTTAAAGTATCAATATAAAGAATAAACATTCTCTTTTCTTCTTTTTTCTTCATTAGATATAGATTGCACTGTTTAAAGTATCAATATAAAGAATAAACATTCTCTTTTCTTCTTTTTTCTTCGTTAGATATAGATTGCACTGTTTAAAGTATCAATATAAGAATAAACATCCTCTTTTCTTCTTTTTCTTCATTAGATATAGATTGCACTGTTTAAAGTATCAATATAAAGAATAAACATTCTCTTTTCTCTTTTCTTCTTTTTTCTTCATTAGATATAGATTGCACTGTTTAAAGTATCAATATAAAGAATAAACATTCTCTTTTCTTCTTTATTCTTCATTAGATATAGATTGCACTGTTTAAAGTATCATATAAAGAATAACATTCTCTTTTCTTCTTTATTCTTCATTAGATACAGATTGCACTGTTTAAAGTATCAATATAAAGAATAAACATCCTCTTTTCCTCTTTTTTCTTCAATAGATATAGATTGCACAGTTTAAAGTTTCAATAAAAAGAATAAACAATCTCTTTTCTTCTTTTTTCTTCAATAGATATAGATTGCACAGTTTAAAGTATCAATATCAAGAATAAACATTCTCTTTTCTTTTTTTTTCTTCAATAGATATAGATTGCACTGTTTAAAGTTTCAATAAAAAGAATAAACAATCGTCAAACCCGTCCCGTTTCTGGTGGCGGTTAAAAAAGTACAAATCCATCCAATCCGCCGGCGCGCAATCTATATCCGTTAGAGCGAACCGGATGTCCAAATAGCGAGCTGGTAGTGACCGGCTGACGTGGATGGATGGCCATCGCGAACAATAACACCAGCGGCGGAAACGACATCCGAGCCACCGGCGAATAAAAGACGGAGCGCAACAAAACCGGAAATGATTCAATAATACAACTGAATTACTACTTCGTAACAAGTTACAGTGTGATTGATTAAGAGACAGCTCTAAGTTTAGATTAAGTTAGTATATACGAATTACTAGAAAATTGTTTGGAAATCTTCTTCTTCTAAGTCGTATTTCCTCATGACTGAGGGTCGTGGTCATCATGTTTTTATTGAAACACATGACGACTCTCTTGGCAGTTATAATGGAGTGGTTTGCCATTGCCTTCTCCATTTCACATACTAGTCTGACCACTGATGGTCATGGCATAGATATGTAGGTTTCCTCACGATGTTTTCCTTCACCGTCAAAGCACGTGATATTAGTTGGTGTTTTATGCTAACTGCACATAAATTGAAAAATTCATTGGTGCAGGCCGGATTCGAACCCGGTACCTTCGCATTGGAAGGCCGGCGTTCAAACCACTAGGCTATCACGGCTCTTGTTGGAATTATTTCTATTAGTTGGAATAATAGTTGGAAATACATTTGTCAAATATTATTTCAAGATATAGTAAACAATGGAAATCTATACAAATAAATTAAATCCGAGTGTCGGCTTGTAACATTAAAATAACCGTTTTTTTCATAGTACATATTTTAAAAAAAATCTGTCTGTTTGTTTCAGGTAATCTCTGAAACGGCTGGACCGATTTTGACGGGACTTTTACTGGCAGATAGCTAATGTAACAAGGAGTAACTTAGGCTACTTTCTTATATGATCTCACAAAAAGACCTGCAATAAAGTATAATTTTCTTATAGTTAAAGCTTCACTAAGCGGATATAAATTTAATAGGAATCGAAACAATTTCATATGGATTAATCTTAATAAAAAATAGTTATAATGTTATAACCATTATTATTTTTATTTATCTATTATTTGTATTGTCTAATAAATATATATCTAGTATCTATGTGTAATGGGAATTAGTTTTTCTTATAGATGAGGCGTGCATTCACGTATTGGAGCGGAGGCGGCCGCTTCGCGATTACGCGTAAGAATTTAATGCGAAATAAATGAGTGTGATGAGACGCGGTGGTGGGGATGAGTGGTTGGGGGTTGTGCCTTAAACGTGCGGGAGTGGGGGTTGCCTCGCACCCGCCGCATGATTGATGAGTCCCGCGGTATTATTGTATAACAACTAAGTCAACCGCGTACGCTGTTACATGACCATGATGTTGCATGGCTTCACCGATACGTTTAGCAAACGGATAAACGACGCATGCGTCTTATTATCCGAGCCACTATTACTTTATAAGATTAGAATGTTCCGGAATAGTCTAGCGGTTAACTTTCATGCTGAACACAGAGTTTACGAGTTCGATTCTCAATGAAAATTTTCTTTTTTTCTCTTTACCCTTTCCTCTGTGCTAACTTTGACCGATCATAACTCCTTAACCGGAAGAGCTATAGACTTTTAATTTCGGATTCCTCGTCTCCATATCCTGTACTTCATTTTATCCTGAAAGAGTATCGCGTGCAGCTGTTCCGGTTTAAGTTACAAGCGTCGAGGATTTAAGTTAGCGCATCAATGTCTTAGGCTGATACAATCAGGTGATAGACTAGAATCACATTATTTATATCGTTTAACAATCAATTAGATCAAAAAGAAATAACTCATTGCCTTTCTATATTTGTATATATATATATATATATATATATATAATTTTTATTGTATATTATATACTAAAACATTGTTTGTAAAAGTTTATCCGTCTATCCATTAGTTTTTAGACATAGCTAAATTAGAATACTTTTACTTAAGAATTTTATAAACACATATGCGGTTCAAAGGTATTTTCTATCACACATAAGCAAAGACACGAGTGAAACGTTTACTTAATAGTAAGTGATTTCTTTCATAACAAATTGACACATACCCTAGTAAATCCACTAGCTACAACTCTTTTGAGTTAAGTTTCTCAGATGTCTCAAGTTGCGGTGACTTTATAGAAATACTTATTATATTATTAATTATTAATATTAATTACTAATAAATGTTAAACTTTTTCATTATAAAAAGCAATTTATGTGCGATTATCGCTCGCTGGATACGTAATACCACCGCCGGGCTCGACGCCGACACGCCTGCCGAATTATGAGATCAATCTCCAATTAAACCAACTTATTTATATATCAATATAAAGACTAAGACTTTCAACTGATGGCGATTGTGAAGAATTGGGTGATGGTTAAGTTAACACAGCACTGAACTGCTCCAAGCAGGACGATGGCTGGACGTGGTCTCCAGCCATTGTAAGAGAACTCACGAGGGTATTGGGGACTGCATGAATCAGTCGCCGGGGCGAGCTATCCCAGCATAGCGTTAGAGAGGTGTCATTTGTGTTCCGAACAGAGATCCTGTCACCGCTCCAAACGTTGAGGACGACCACCGAGAGGGTTTTAGTGGGTAAAAATCTCCACATAACCCTGTCTTTTTTTTTTTCTTATACTACTTTGCGACGAGACGAGCAAGACGTTCACCTGATGGTAAGTGATATGCTTGCCCATAACAACATGGTGCTAGTTAAGATGGTACACACTGCATCACATTGCGCTCGTCGCCTTGAGACATAAGGTGTTAAGTCTCGTTACCCCAGTAATTACACTGTAGTCTTCCCCCAGAAGACAGAGTATCTTTAAGAAGATTTCCCCTCGAAAAAAAAACGCACTGAACTGCACTTATACTTAACAAGAGATTGAGACAATTCAATATTTACAACATCATATGAGACTGTTGGACGTAAATCACTTCTAAATATTCCATCTGTTTAGTAGTGAACTTATTAAAATATTCAATCTTATATTTATATTTATTGAAGCTTTGATGAGTCTAGTGTTTTGAACGCCCCCCCCCTTCCGCTCCTGAGGTACCATGTTCGAATCCGGCCTGCACCAATGAATTTTTCAATTTATGTGCAGTGTAACACCAACTAATATCACGCGTTGACGGTGAAAGCAAACATCGTGAGGAAACCTGCATATCTATGTGATGAGCATCCGTGCTCGCACTAGTATGGAATGGAGAAGACAATGGCAACACCACTCCATTATAACCGACAAGTCGTGTGTTTCATCACACACGATGACCACGACCCTCAGTCATGAGGAAATACGACTTAGAAGAAGAAATATAACAGGATGTGTCCCAAATGATTATCCAAATTAGAATGTCCTGATCTTTGATATCAATGAGTTTATATAACACAGGCTTATAGTTAAGTATAGGTGGAGACTTAAAAGAATAAGTTTCAAACAACAGTTAAGTTACATGAGTAATATTAACAAAACGAACAGAACAGTTAACAATTAGATAAACACAAGGGTCGATAACAAAAATATGATTAATAACCATATGATGGTTATCTGGATGTGTTACAGATGTCCACTGCTGGACTTGTGCTCAAAACATCTCGTGATCTGTCCAGCGAGGTATTCACAGCAGATAACTTAGAAAGTATCACCAGTTTAACTTGTACACAATGTATCCGCATGTTTGAAAGCGTGCAGATAAATGTTTGGAGAATGCAAGCGAAAATAGAACGTGTGCTTTTGGAAATAAGGTCGATGATCCTGTGCAGTTTTGTGGTTAGAGAGAACTTTTATGTGCGTCGTCTATTTCGCTAAGTTAAACCCATTAGAACTCTGTTACTTTTCCCTTTAAACTCTGTATAAGTTTCTTTATATTCCCGACCTGTCATTATGTATTAAGTGAAGCGAACTTAAGACAAGCAGCACAAACGGATTCGGAATAAGAGTTCTTATAAACTACTATTACTCGCTTCTAATTCAACTTAGTTTAAAAGAAAGTTGTAGCGAAAATTTAAGAATAATCTCTTTATATTTTAATGGATAATGAACTTGCCCACCAGTGGGCTTCGTGAAATATCAATTAAAATGTCAATGTTTGTTTTTACGTTAAACAAGTTTAACTTTCAACTAAAACTTGACCTCAACTTCACTTAGTATTTAGTGACTATAAGATTAAAGAAGCTCTCACCAAGAATAATTTATTTATACCACATTAACAAATGGTATACAGCGATGCTGTTTCTATAAGTATCATTTAAAGTATGAATGTGGTAGATGGCTTAAGATTAAAAAAGAACATATCACCAACTTAACTTCATAAAGACCCAAAATCGAAACATGAATTTCCACATTTAGTTTCAAAATGGATACATTATGTAAAATATATATTAGTTTAAATAATATAACGTTTTATTATTTAACTATTGAATATGTTAGTTGACCAACTAAAAGTAACTAAAATACTTATACTTTCCATGCTAACTTCTCCGAATGAAGTTAAACGCTTCATAACAAGTTGCCGTTGGTACATTTCATGTGGTTAACTTTAAGAATACCTTAACCGGAACACGGTAAACAAACACGAAGCAACGCCGTGCTTTGGCCCAACTCCAAACGGATATAAGCAGCCGGATGAAAACTAACCGGTGTATACTGCTTATTGTTTTGGCGGCTGTTAGAAATTGATCCTTATAATATATTATATATACATGTAATAGCTCCTGAAGTATTTTTAAAACATAATATCAGCGAGGAGGGTACCACCAAAATTATTTTAAGTATTGCCTATAATTCAATATAACGTAAATTTGAAAAATCGTACATTTAGCCGACAGCGTAACGACTTTTTAACACGTCCGCACACTCCAGCGGTCGGAGCGCGACTGTTTTTATAACGCCGGCGCGTTTTTTTTTACACCCGCACAAGATTTACAAAAACATGAGTCATCTCTAAATTGAACTTTAAAATCGTAATTAATGAGATTTTTATTAACAAATAATTTTAAAAGCGATCATGTACATATTTATATAAACCTTTTGTGCATTAGAATTTTATGGCGGCCAAAATGTCGGAATTGAAACTCAGTTATTTCGCTTTCTTTTTTGTACTTCTCTCTAATTGGTTGGCGACATGTGAGAGAAAGAGAGAGACATAGCTGTATCTGTTCCCATTATAATGGCGGCGTGTGCAATGCTACAAAAACTTATTGTTTGTTGTTCAATAATATAACAATAACTAGATTACACTCCTTTGTTGTTAAAACGGCGGGTTCGTTCTGCGTACTTCTAGAAACTACTGTGTAACAGGAAGCCTGCATCACCACAGTAACGGACAACTTCCGAATAATGAATTCCCGCGAGTCACGGACCGGACCGCTGACCGTGTAACTTCCCAACTTGACGCAACTTCGTTCCACTTAATACATTATCAGTAACCGTTTGACTCAGCTTAATGTGCTAGTGGGGGGGAACTACATTATTCGTGTGTAACTTAGACGGGAGGTTTTATATCTAAAGTTACAATCAGCTCGTTATATAGTCTACTTATTATTTTTTATTTTTATACTACTTTGCGACGAGACGAGCAAGACGTTCACCTGATGGTAAGTGATACGCTTGCCCTTAACAACGTGGTGCTAGTTAAGATGGTACACACTGCACCACATTGCGCTCGTCGCCTGAGACATAAGGTGTTAAGTCTCGTTGCCCCAGTAATTACACTAGCTACAACGCCCTTCAAACCGGAACACAGTAATGTTTGCACACTACTATTTGGCGGTTGAAATAGGAGCTGCGGTGGTACCCATCCAGATGGTCTCCGGCAACAGAGACCTACCACCTGGTAAAAATATAAAATCGCTGCTTCGTTCGAATTAAGAGTGCTTACGTATTAACGTAAGTTATGTTAAGGTTATATTAGATCTTTTAGTTAATTTATATTTACTATTGTTTTTTGTTAAAATATTTCAAATTAACAAAAAAATATAGCCTAACTTTAAAAACCGCCAAATCTGTAACTGCGGGGACGTTAATACATAAGTACTCAATTAAGTAAAAGTACTTTTTGCTTATGTTCTTTCACAAAATCAGACGAAAGGCAAAGCTCTTTCAAGATACTGCCTCACACTTTTTTTTTTTCGAAAAAAACTTATCCAAACTTTCAAAATTAGCAGGCGCAAGGTCTGGTGAGTATGATGGATGGACAGCTTCCAACCCCAACTCTTGTAGTTGATCAAAATCTGGTGAAACTTGTGTTAAGTTCTCCGTCATCTTTAAAAGGTTCTATTTTCGTTTTCGATTACTTTGATGCTGACCGGGAATCTAACTTATTATACGCCTTTATTATCAAACAGAATCAATTTTACGTCAAATCTTCACAACTGTTTCTGTCCCTGTTGAGCAGCTGTTGATCAGAAAAAGGTAACACGTATGTCTGCTCCGGCAATCGTTAAATTAAACACCAATTTGTTTTAACACTTTTAATAAAAGAAAGGAAATAATATAATACATAAAAGATACTTCACCTTTTTTTAGTGTCAAACGGAAATTTTATAGTTAAAGATCTATTTAGCTCAAAAAGTTCTTTTGCTCTATTAACTCGTACCAATTTTTACGTGAAACCGTTTCATGGACACAGTAATTTGGTAACGGCGCAGGTGGCGGTGCGGAAAAGGAAATACCTGTTCACTGTCATCAGGGGGAAATGAAAGAAATAAAGGAAAATGTCGATTTATACATCTGTGAATATATAATTCTCGTGTCACAGTGTTTGTAATCAAACTGATATGAAACGGTTCGACTGATTTTTATGAAATTCTTTATGTGTATTTGGCAGGTCTGAGAATAGGTCGTGAACTAATTTTTAAACCCCTAAGTAATAAGGGTGACTTGCTACATTATTTGTTTTTATATTTTTGTACAGTTTATTTTTATTTTGTAGAGAAAAAATTACAAATATACTTTAATCTTCGCTCTCCTACCACTAAACCCATTTTTAATAGCGGTTACTACCGTAACAGAAACACAGTAATGTTATCACTGTACTGTTTGTCTGAAATAGTCACTGCGGTGGTACCTAGACGGTCTGTAGCTACAGAGACACTACCAGCAGTAAAAATACATATTTTAATGAGTTTTTTCTTTGTTTTTTTTTTATACTACTTTACGACGAGACGAGCAAGACGTTCACCTGATGGTAAGTGATACGCTTGCCCATGACAACGCGGCGCTAGTTAAGATGGTACACACTGCACCACATTGCGCTCGTCGCCTTGAGACATAAAGTGTTAAGTCTCGTTTCCCAGTAATTCCACTAGCTACAGCGCGCTTCAAACCGGAACACAGTAATGTTTGCATACTACTATTTGTCGGTTGCAATAGTCACTGCGGTGGTACCCATCCAGACGGTCTCCGGCAACAGAGACCTACCACCTGGAATATACATCCTAATTAACCTCACGTTATTTTAGAAAGTATTACTTACTTTTAACTCAAAAACTTACTCGTCTGATCTAATAAAAATGTGGTGTAACATAATCAAAATACTAGGATAAAGAAATTAATATCTAATATGGTATAGTGTAAAAAAATCCATGATAGCCTAGTGGTTTCAACGCTGGCCTTCCACTACGGAGGTACCGGGTTCGAATCCGGCCTACACCAATGAATGTTTCAATTTATGTGCAGTATAACACCAACTAATATCACGCGCTTTGACGGTGAAGGAAAACATCGTGAGGAAACCTGCATATCTATGTGATAAGCATCCGTGCTCGCACTAGTATGTTAAATGGAGAAGGCAATGGCAACACCACTCCATTATAACTGACAAGTAAGTCGTCGTGTGTTTCATCACTTAGAAGAAAAAGATAGTGTAAACATCCGTAAATACTAAATGAACGTATTTGCAATGTAAGTAATAATATTATTATGTAAAAAAAAATGCCGTTGACCTGAACAACATCTCGTTACACATCCGGTTACAAATACTACGTTTTAATATTATCCCCAGTCGCGGCAGCTGCTTCCGCTGGCGCCGCGCCAGGGGTTACCAGCTACGAATATTTAATTCAATTACATCACAACACTTCGCCTTTTTTGGCCATTCAGTAACATTAAAGTTAATTTAGACAAATTAAAAATGGACGATGAAGAACGACTAGAGAAAGAATGAATACTACTTTTCAAATCGTGGCTATATTCGATTCGCAGTTAAGCATTGACAGTTTAACTTATGAAATCAAAGTCTCAAGTGAGAAGTTTCAAGCTGTACTTATCATTGATACATCTAAGTTAACTAAGCATAATACCAACAAAGTTGCATTTAACTCGCTCGCTGACTTCCGCCAAACGGCGCGTTACTACAAGCTTAATTACTTACATTGTAACATAAGTTAACGGCATGATAACTTGTATTAGTTACTTTGAGCCGCAACGCGAACTTTTCTCATTTAACTTAAAAATACTCATTTCAGATATTTTTATAGTTCAGTTATGAAGCTAGAGGCTATGAGGACTGTCTCCTCACCAGAGGATCCGAAGGTCCTTACACCAGACGGTCTTCTCTTACTAATCTGAAACAGTATTGAAACCACCAATTTTTGCTTGACGAAATTTTGAAATATTTCTGACGAACCCAAGGTCACCAGAGATTTCTACCATCAGCTTTTTAACAGTGGTAACCATTTTTGTAATGTGACTAAAGATCATGAGGAACAGTCAATCCATAAATTCTAGATTCAACGAAGAACAACATTACAAAATGGCGGTTGTAGTTAGTTAAGCAGGTTTTAAGAAATCTCTATCACCATCCAAACCCAACATGTGGCTCCGGAATCGTATCGGGGTTGGAGATACAAAAATATAATAACTTCTCACCAGGTCAGACGTCCAGCTTGCCAGGGCTCTCCTACAATATTATAATTCAAACGGCGAAATTTTCCTCGTAATAATTATTGTGTTTTTATAATCGATATTTACTCAATAACTTCCTCTCCTAACTTTAAAAGAACAGGTTGCTACATCCGTCCGTGTTATTAACTGTAATTTAATGATAATTACATTCAAAGAATTGCTACGTTATTCGTATGTTTAATTGCTTCCATGACACAATAAATGAGCGCTTAAATTTAATACCAAAATCCTTAATTTGATTCTAAGGTCACAATATTTATAAGTTGTTTTAGTTTTCGCCTACTAGATGGCGGTGTCGGTTGTGTCAATGTGTTTAGTTGTAACATTTTGCTTATAGCTGATAATTATTTTTTTAAGTGTATTCTGCACAAGTTTCACCATTACCTCATCGCCATTAAACACAACGTTAAATTGTAAATAATTTTTAACCAAATGTAGAAACGTATTGTATTTCAATATTGCAAATGAATGCAGCAATTATTTTAACTCACGAAACGGTGGAAGTTCAGCAACAAAACTCGTAATTTTTTTTAACTACGCCCAACTTACAAAACAGTGTTGCATTTTTATAATTTGTTTATCTAATAAAGTTTTAGAGTGTTTGAGAAGTCAATACATAATGTTCGGAGTACTATTAGCGCTTCATCGCACACCATCAATAATGTAACACGCTGATTTAATTGATATTAAATCATAGGTAAGAAAAACGTTATCAGTTTAGAAATCTTCTACGGAAGAATGAATTATGAATATATTAACTTCTTATACTTTCTTGTTTGTTTAAATTAAATTAATTTACCACATCATTTGAAGTGCTTTGAGACAAACATGACCACGGGAGAACTGAGCTGACTGAAACACTTCAATCTAGAAAAAAATTAAATCATAAAAAAGGCTAAAAACTAAAAAGGTACTGTATAACTATACAGCAATTGTTTCTGCTATTAAAAATGATCTCAGTCTTTCAAAGAGTATAAAAACATGAGATTTCATTTCATTCAAAGACATTGAGATTTTGATAAACCAGATCATTAGTTACGTGAGTTTTATTACTAAGTGACTGATGATAAGTTATACGCCTGCCACTGTAATTTCATTAGCTACCTTTTTAAACTGAAGCACAGTAGTTTTTCTACACTAATATTTGGTATTTAACACTAAAAAACTACTGCAGTATAAGTAAAGGTTAATCAACAAAGGGAGTGATAAGATTTATAGAAGCTTTCAACTTCTTTCACTAAATCATCGTAAACTTGATGGCAGGTCTTTCTATTGCAATTTAGTAGCGATAAACTATAACTGTGTAATAGTAATGATCGTAGATATTTAAATTACTAACGTAACGAGACTAAATATCTCAAAGCGATGAACGTAATATATTGCAGTGCATATCTATGTTAGCAACATTGTTGTGAGCTTATTACTTATCAGTTGAATGTATAACTTATCTTTTATCGTCATTATAGAAAAAGATCTGTTTTAATTCGCTTATATAATATCGTATGTACAGACGAACACGTTTACATTATACATGTAATTGTAGCCGCAGAAGTGAAAGCGTGCGCCCGCGCAGCTCTTTGTTGTATGTATATAAACGTAAACAATGTTTAACATTAAGCTATTTGTTTATTAAGCGTTATTAGTTTAACATGCTATTTAACTTATAAATGGGTTCATAAATATAATAAAGTTTAATTTAAATATTAATTTATAGCTTTAGTAGATCGCAGGTTCTCATTGTGAAGCGATGGATAAAATCGAGTTCACTGTCAACAAGAACAAATGTTACGGTAAGTGTTTTCTTTTAATAATAAAATAAACTTTTAAATCGAAATATAAATTGCTGTCTTTATCATCCCACTGTTGGGACTCGGGTCCCTCTCTAGAATAAAGATAGAAGGCTATATATCCGCTTCCTTCATGTTTCCTCACGATTGTTTTCCTTCAACGTTATTCATTGTAATATTTAAAAACAATTTGTTAATTTCTATTTATAATAATACTGAAGATACTATTAAATAATTGTTAAAATATACTCCCGGACACATCTATCGGCCCACCGCCCAGTGTTTAAAGTTTCGACGGTGTCTAGTTAAAAATAAATGTTAGGTGGAGCAATAAGTTTTAATGCAGTTTTGAAGCAGATTTATTGGTCAACTCTTATATCGGTTTTTTTTTTTTTGTAATTTCGAATTGATTTGGCCGGCAGAAGTTTTATAGCTTGGGCGACAATTTCAGGCAGAGTATCCATATTTTTTGGTCAAAACTGGCTCTAAGTTTAGATTTGCCTTTTTATGGAACCAATAATCAGAAACATCAATAAAAAATCCAACTTTTGCTTCAATCCAACTTTTAAACAAAGTTTTCTCCATTCCTGGGTCGTTGAAAATAAAGACCAGACTGAAATTTTCGTTTTTTATTTCATAATCCTGAATTCGAAATTAAAAAGAAACATACCTAAGGGTTGACCAATAAATCTGCCTCAAAACTGCATTAAAACTTATTGCTCCACCTAACATACTAGTACCAACACAACCTAACCAACTGGGTGGTGGGCCGATAGATGTATCCGGGAGTATAGTAACATAATTATCACTTTCTAGATATCTAGATCAAACCAACCATTTTATTTTACAAATGATATCCGCAAATAGTCGGCTAATGCGGCGGATGATTTTGATCATCTCTTCAAGAGAGGAGGCTTTAGATCAGCAATGAGATCTTAAGATATTTGTGCACATAATACAGATAAAATTTCAAAGCTAACGAAGAATAAAAAAGCTAAGCATCAATTTTCATTCTCAGAAATCGTGCGGAAACATCTCGAGTGAACTTCTGTATTCTGTAAACGTTTTTATTTTGTTTCTCAACTAATCCGTTTCCATTTTGTTTCCTTCAATGAAGCTAATAACGAGGTGTTTAAATAGCTAAATATTATAGATTATTTTTTAGGAAATATATACGTCCACATTCTACACATATATCTATCAGAAAACTAATGAGTAAATAAAAAAAATCTTTTGGATTTATGGATATACTAAATTAAGCTATTGCGTGATATAGTTACTTTTTTAATTTCGCTTTCTTCTGGGTTATTTGAGTGAAAATGTCTGCCGACATTTCTCCCTTTGTATCCTCTGTGATGTTTACAATATCATTCTAGTGGGGTGTGAAGTGGACTCTGACGTCACCATCAACGACTACGTCCGCAACTACTTAAACCTCCGCGGCACCAAGTACACCTGCAAACAGGGCATCTGCGGCAGCTGCATCGTGAGCGCGTCACGAGAAGACGTCTTCGGACACAAGCGGACTTTCTCCGTCAATTCAGTGAGCATCCATTTAGAATTCTTCTTTATCATGAACTCTCAAAGCGCCGCACAGCTGATCTACCTAGCGCGCAATAGGACAATGTTCAGAACTAGTGTCCAATTTTCACGACTAAAACAGGCACGAGAAGAAGAAAAATCTCATCTTTCTTAACTCATTTTGAGGTAAGCTCGCCTGTACCATTCCATTTCCGTGTAACCACTGTTGTTAGTTTGTTTGTTTGTACAAAGTTTTAAATAAAATAAATAAAAATCCTAAACTCTTGACAGAGCTGACATTGTGAAGTGACGACTCTTCTGTGATGTGACAGGTAAATGATGTACCTCTTAATTACGAACGTTTTAACGCATCATCTAAAGCTAATTAAGTGACTTTCCTTAAACCAAATTAGAATCCGATCACAAAATTTTCGTTTTAGTGTTTAGTCTCTATAACCCAATGCGAAGGCTGGGATATAACTACAATAGAAGGTATCGGCGATCGCCAAGGCTACCATCCAGTTCAGAAGACCCTGGCCGAGTACGACGGCACGCAGTGCGGGTACTGCAGCCCCGGCTGGGTGATGAGCATGTATAGGTAAAGTATACACCAAAATTTTATCCCCAACCCAATGTTCAAATTCGAAATCTAAAAGTACTCTATATTTTTGAAACCTTTTATTTTAAAACTGTCCTAAATCAAATTAACGTACTTTCAGTTTGCTGGAGAAAAATCATTACAAATTAACAAAGTCCCAAATAGAAGATTCTTTCGGTAGCAATACATGCCGGTGTACCGGATACAGACCAATACTGGATGCTTTCAAAAGTTTCGCATCGGACGCCCCCCATCCGAAACTCCCCGACATCGAAGACCTAACAACTTGTAACAACAAAAAGAAATGTGAACTCGACACATCTTGGTGTGTTATAAATAAAGAGAACGTGAAAAAGAAAAATAAGAGAATAGTTTTAAAGGATGACCGCATTTGGTATCGCGTGCATGAAATACAAGATGTATTTGAAGTGTTTCAAAATGAAGGAACGAACTCGTACATGCTGGTTAATGGCAACACTGGGAGAGGTGAGTTTGAAACTACAAATAATCTTAAAGATATTTAGTGACAAGATTTTTTATGTAACAGCTATAAATTCAGTATCGTACAATCATAACGTTTATGACACTATGCTAAATGCAATTGACGTTACTTTATTTCAAAATTTAGAGCGAATTTTAATTTCTCGTAATTCCGAAGCGCAAAGTTGGCACGCGATCAACTTAACAAGAAACTCCACCCATTTTGCAATATCACGTTAAAAAGCTAAATGATAGAATGATGAAGAGTAATAAGTTGGCATGCTACCGGCACCGTAATGCGGAGGTAAATCGTAGTACTAGATTAATGATAAATATGCAGTTGTACAGAAAGAGTACAAAAATACCAAAGAAAATATAACTGATCTGAAAGACGACATTTAGAGCAGTACTAATCCCATACGATGTCTAACAAGCTAGATATAAAAGTTTTAGTACATAAATTCTCTTTAATCAAATTTCTAACAGTTAAAATGCTTTTTATTAGGTGCGGTGCCCATTTTCGCGTTTCCGAAGATATTGATAGACATAAATCCAATCGAACAGTTGAAGACGTATTATATAGATCAGAATCTAGTAGTAGGCGCTGGGATCGCATTAGCAGATCTAATGGAACTATTCGAACATGTATCAAAGGAATACGAGACTTTCTCTTATCTGAAGAAGTTCAATGAACATTTAAATCTAGTTGCTCATATACCCGTTAGAAATGTAAGTAACTGATATTTTGCTTTTGATTTATATAAATCGTTTATTGTTAATTTTAAAATGTAATTGAATGTGAAATGTAGCACTTTTTCGTTTATTTCTTAGTAAGCGATCATTATCGTTATCAGCTTCTCCATAAATAGTAAGAATCTTTTATACTTCTGCATTACATGTCATCGTATAATCTTAACGTCTGCATATTCATCTCCAAGACTTATCAAATGATTTGAAAAACTTCAATCAGTCGGTCCTTAGATTTGCCGTCCTTTATTGTCTAGCCAACAAAGGACATGGACAGTCCAGACTTTGGCAGATGAACAGAGACTTAGATGCTACAATATAACGTCAATATTGATTTATTTGTTAAATTTTTAGATTGGTACAGTCGCTGGAAATCTGATGACGAAACATAGATACCCTCCATTCTCTTCCGACGTTTTCTTACTACTCGAAGCAGTTGGAGCAACTTTAACAATCGGTAAGCGAACTGAATGCAAAGATTTTTTTTTTATATACTACTTTGCGACGAGACGAGCAAGACGTTCACCTGATGGTAAGTGATACGCTTGCCCATGACAACGCGGTGCTAGTTAAGATGGTACACACTGCACCACATTGCGCTCGTCGCTTGAGACATAAGGTGTTAAGTCTCGTTACCCCAGTAATTACACTAGCTACAGCGCCCTTCAAACCGGAACACAGTAATGTTCGCACACTACTATTTGTCGGTTGCAATAGTCACTGCGGTGGTACCCACCCAGACGGTCTCCGGCAACAGACACCTACCACCTGGAAAAAAATAAATCTTTATAACATGGAAATAGTTGATAAATAAATTAGCACTGCAAATATACAAACATAAGATGTTGTATGTTGTGTGTGTGTATAAATAAGTGGTACAGTAGCGCGTATTTCTGCTACCAATCAATGTATTCCGGTTTTAAAGTGTGTAGCTAGTGACATGAGCGCAATGTGATTGAATGTAAATATTCTAACTTGTTATAGGCAAATCTGTCTTTACTACAAACATTATTACTATTAACAAGATTGTATATATATCATTGAAACTTTCTTCCTTCTCTCCCAGCTAGTGTCTTAGATGTTGTGGAAGTGACACCGGCGAGCTTTCTACTGATGGATATGACCGGAAAAATAATTACATTAGTTAAAATCCCGCCATTATCGCATAACTATAAATTTGTATCGTTTAAGGTGAGCCTGAAACTTCTTTTTTGATATGATATAGTTTTATTACGTAACCAAAAATTATTTCTTTGTTTGGTGTAGTAGCTATTGAAGTTACTGAGCTAACGATACTTTATTTCTTAGATTTAAACGCGTTTGCTTTGTGAATATCGTAACTGGCTCAACTGTAACAATTACTGCCAATGCTTCTTCGTATTGAAAAAAATATATAATTAGAATTAAAAATAAGGAATTAACGAGACGAGCAAGACGTTAATGTGATAGTATAACTCATGGCCTATGATCATACTAAGTCTTATTATCTACAGTGTTTACAATAGCTAAAACGCTCTTCATCAATTCTCATTCAATCATTCTCAATTGGTGAATTTTATCTTTCTTCCACAGATCATGTCCCGCGCACAAAACGCCCCGGCCGAAGTGAATGCGGCTTTTCTATATAATCTCGATGCCGTTGATCATGAAACTGTGATATCTGCCAGTATCGTCATAGGAGGACTCTCAGGTAGATTTGTACATGCAGTTAAAACTGAGGAATGTCTTGTTGGAAGAAAGTTATTCACAAATGAAACACTTCAAAAGGGTCTTCATGTTTTAAAGGATGAAATTATAGTGGAGGAAATACGTGGAACTTTATTACCGGAGTACAGGAAGAAATGTGCTTTAGGATTATTTTATAAGGTAAAGCAGAATATATTAATCATGTTTAACTGCTGCAATGCTATTTTTGGTAAATCTAATAAAGAAACATAGATATAATATAACAAACACAAACCATAGATTTTTCTGGTTTAAATGTATCATTGTGAGTTTAATTTCTTCTAATGAAACATGACAAACTACATATGAGATTGTTGAAGGAAATAAATGACTCGCTGATGAGGCAGAAAAATGCTCACGTGGTAACCATATCTTATGTCTAGCAAGCAGTGAATGTTTATCATGTGTACTTAATGATGATGACGTAATAAATCTAATATCAGAAATTAAATTTAAAATAATGCTGTATTTTTAACGCTAGATATCTTTTCTTTAAGGGTTTACTAAATATCATTCCCGCGAATAAATTAAAACCATTGTATCGTTCTGGAGCGCGGGATATGAGGAAAACGAGACCTCTGTCGAATGGGAGCCAAAAGTATGACACCAACCCTTTGGTCTGGCCGATGAACGAGCCAATGCCTAAAATAGAAGCGCTCATACAATGTGCAGGTGAATCCGTCTACGTGAATGATACTCCGACGTTACCTAGAGAAGTATTCTGCGCGTTCGCACCCGCGGAGATTGCTGTCGGCGAAATTGAATGCATCGACGCTTCGACAGCTCTTGTAAGTCTGAACTTCAGACACAATTTAATATACAAACATAACATACATAACAGTATATGATAGGCCTTTAGGATTACTATAAAATTTGGATCACATAATACTATAGTTTACAATCAATTATTGAATTCTACTTTTTCATAACATTTTTTATATTTTTACAGAAGTTACCCGGCGTTATAACATTTTTATCTGCTAAAGACATACCGGGATCGAACAATTATTCGCCACTTAATATTGAAGGGACCACTGCGCCCGAGGAAATCTTCTGCGATCCCTTTGTAAAGTATTATAACCAGCCTATGGGTGTTATAGTTGCAGAAACCGAGAAAATTGCAAATCGCGCGGCATTGCTTGTAAGAGCTAAATATAAGAATGTAAAAGAAAAACCCGCGTTCACTATAAATGAAGTATTGGAAAGGGAACCGGAGAGAGTAACAGTCTTTGTCGTCTATCCTGCAAGAGATAGGGGAACAAACGTTCAAAGGGTTATGAAAGGATGTAATAACATATTTGAACAATACCACTATCATATGGAGACTCAGTCTTGCGTTACAAAGCCCAGTGAAGACGGCATTGATGTGATAGCCGCCAGCCAATGGCCAGACCAGATACATGTTGGTATTTCGCAGGTGTTAAACATCAATCAAAACAGGTATGCCCCAATTCGTTCATTATTTCTCATCATCATCCACTCGCGGCATTCCATCAAATGTAAATTAGATGTCCTATTGTAAGTAATTACTTTATTGAAATAGTTCTCGTAAAAAGGATGTGTCACCTAGTTAAAAATGAGGAGGACCATCATCATCAACCGACGAAATGTTCACACCATGTAGTTTAACCATCATCCAAAATAATAATAACAATTGTGATTGTTTTAATAGAATAAATCTGACGATACCCCGACTAGGGGGTGGTTACGGTGGTAAAATTTCTCGTCCAGGGATGATCGCCTGCGCGTGCGCACTTGTTACGTACTTAACGAATCGCCCTTGTCGTTTTGTAATGACGATGCAGGCCAACCTCAGAATAATTGGCAAAAGGAATCCATGCACATTGCATTATGAGGTAATACTTTAGCAATCACTCTCATCTTTTTCATACTTCCTCAAAAATATTTTCAATGACTAGTTTCATTATCGGTAGGCGTAATGCAATATATATGTTTAAACTTTTAGGTTGGAGTAAGCGATACTGGTGAAATTCAATATTTGGAGTATAACTTATACACGGACAACGGATACGTTGTGAACGACGCAATCAATTTATTCAGCATCACTTCTATTAAGAACTGCTACGACAATCGGAGGTGGCAGTATAAGTTGTTCAACGTTACCACCGATATCGCTTCCACGACTTATGCTCGAGCTCCTGGTAATTATAACATTAACAAAATATTTATTTTTTATTATACAAAGTATTTAGTTTCATCTGGTGGTTTTTAAATACGGTTATGTCTTGTAACGTCATCGTTGATGACTGATAACGACTCACCTAGACAACTAAATGAACCACCGACAATTCCAGACTTCTCATTTTTATTAAATAAATACCTTCGCCAAGTCTTTGCACTACTTCTTAAGAAAATTAAACAATGTTTTCCCTTATTACATTCTTTCAATTCTGATTTTATTTCATTTAGGTGAATTAGACCCTATTGCAATGACAGAACATATTATGGAACGTATATCGTACGAACTTGACAAGGATCCATTCGAAGTACGTTTGACTAATTTAAACTCGCAGTCCGCTGATTTGAACGAAATGGTCGACCTGATAATAAAAGAAAGCGAATACAACAAAAGAAAAGAGCAAGTGATGGAATTCAATAAACTTAATCGATGGAAGAAACGTGGGTTGAGGGTAGCGTTACTAAGCTGGCCCGCGCCAACCGTAATGGACTTTCACGTTTTGCTAACGGTGTTTCATGGTGATGGAACTATTGTTATAAGGCATTCAGGAGTAGATATGGGCCAAGGAACCAATACAAAGGTCATACAAAGCGTTGCTTACGTATTACAAATACCTATGAATAAAGTAAAGGTTAAACCAATCGAAGTATCAGCAACCCCAAATTCTACCCTCACGGGGAACAGTCGAACCGGGCATTCTGTTTGCTTCGCCGCTATAAAGTGTTGTCAACTTCTTCTCGACCGACTGTCAGCAGTCAGGGATACACTGAATAATCCTACGTGGGAACTGCTGGTACAGTCCGCGTACTTGGCAGGCATTAACTTACAAACAAGCTACCGGGTAACTCCAAATGACCAACAAATTTATAGAGCTCAAGGTGTTGTCGTAACAGAAGTAGAACTTGACATTTTAACAGGAGAACATGAAATTTTGAGAGTAGATCTGATGCAGGACGTTGGTTTAAGTATAAACCCTGAACTTGATATCGGACAGGTAATATTTTTGGGGAAACTTAAATTTCTTGCTTACTCCTTAAGCAAAATTTGTTTTATTTTAATAGAATCTAGACAAATTTACTTAGACTAAGTTTATCAAAAAATTTTGTAAGGTGAAGATTTTAAACAAATTCTTTTTGGTGAATTTTCTTCTGTTATTATATTTTTCCATGTCATTAATTAAAAAAAAAATTATGTTTTTTGTCTGATGTCCTTTAAGTATATTTGTCTATTATCTTCTCATTAATATTTTGATATTGAAAAGTTATATTACTTGACTATTCAAATATTATTTGAATAAACAATACAATAAGATTTTCATGTTATTTTTCAGGTGGAGGGTGCGTTTATCATGGCGGTGGGATACTGGACGTGTGAGCATTTGATATATAACAAAAAAACCGGAGAACTCCTTAACGATCGCGCATGGAACTATCACATACCTCTGGCGAGAGACATTCCCATTGATTTTAGGGTCACACTGCGACGGAATGGGTTTAATCCACTGGATACTCTTGGAGCGAGAGGTACTAAATTTATTTTCCTTTGGCATGGCGTTATGTTTACTTACGACAGAGGTCAGTGATAACAGCCAAGGAATCGGTATGCGAATCTGTGATTGCACTATCCAATTTACATTATCGACACTAACTACTTCATTTCATAATCCAATTGGGAAGTCCCATTGGACTAATTTACTGGAAATACCACCGTAACTAATACGGCTGACATTAATGGATTATAATACAACAAAGTTTCTTGAATAGAAAGGAAATCAGATTTTATTGAATAAGATCTGATTTCCTATAAGATTGCTATACTAAATTAGCTCATCCATCGAAAAGCGACACCTCAAGTTGAATTCGAAAAAACATACAGCTCTATAGACGCGGATCTAATCTAGAGATGTTTCCAACAAAAGATTTAGATTTTTGCATTACATCGATTTTACATTTCCAGCGAATACGGAGCCGCCGATATGTTTGGGAGTAAGTGTCGCTTTCGCGTTGCGGGCTGCCATCGTATCCTCGCGGGAGCATGTCGGACATCCGCGGACGGAGTGGTTCCAAGTCGGTAAGCATCCAATATTTCAGTTGCATATTTACATTTTACAGTTTCTGATTTATAAATCATAGCAGGTAAACTGGCGACTGATACAGTTGTAGACAATGATGAACCTGATGATGATAGGTAACCTAATTGTATGTTCTAATTTTTCTGTTAATATAACTTTATCTTGATATGGAATTTATTTGTCTGGACAGCTCGACATTGGCAATTATGATATGATGAGCTTGGTACAACCATACAAATATTTTTATCACCAAGCACATGGACAACTAGCTGTGAAATTACTGAGCTTATAGTTTTGTATCTCAAAGGGACTATCTTTAAGTGTTGCTATCAAAACAAACTCTATTGTTTTTATGTATCTATCTTCTATAAACAACTTTTTATTTTCTTCTGGTATCTATTTCAATTTATCTCTACATCTTCCAAAACCAACTTCAAACAAAGTTGAATGAGATCGGAAACCAGCAGCGTTGCTTTGCGTAACAATTGCAAATCGAAAGGTTTTCCATTCTTGATCATTCCCGTGGAAACTCAATTTAGCTTAACAATGGTCTAGTCTAGTGTATTCTTTCAGTTTGTATCTATCACTTTGTTTGTTTTACAGATGGACCTTTCACTTTGGAAACGAACGTGTTAAAAGCTGAAGCAGATTTGAAAGAGTTTTTGTTTTACTGATATTAATATCAGCAGCCAAAAGTCGTCCACTGCTGGACTTAGGCTTTCCTCAAATAATTGCAAATCGGTTCCGTATACTGTACATCTAATTCTACAGAACTCTTATAATAATATTGGTAACTTTAGATCTCTAACAAGAATATCTGCGAAACTAAACAGCGTTTTAAAATTTTTAGCTCGCCCATTGCGAACCAATTTTTAAATCCATGTATCTTTTACGTATGTAAATAAAGAAATTTTTCTATACACAATATATATAGTAAATTCATGCCTGTAAGCCAACCTAAAACTTTACATCTCTAAACCGACCGAATTTTGAACAAAGCCACATTTTACCAAGAGAATTGTTAATGAACGATGTGATGTATGCAATATAGGAGGATGCTCATTAATTTAACATATCCTCCCTTCCACCGCAAAAACGCTCACGAATGTAGAAAAGGAGTGACTAGGATAAATCAACAGGTTAATACATCTTACGAAGAAAAGTAGAAGAGAGAAAAAGGAATTGATTTTTAGCGAAATGGCCGAGTCTTTATTTGTAACAAAGAGAACTCTGGCTCGATTCCTGTGCCATCTGTAATGGAGTTTGTATATAGGTTTTAATAGACTCTCATCCGATATTATAGCTTCGCTATGTTCAGATTATCAGCATATAGCCAATCAATCACTATTCAGATACGTTACTTCATCCCAATTCAAGAATAAAAGATCGATAGGAAATACAGCTAAAAGGTGAAATGGTTAAAAATTCACCATCAGTACTTTATAAAGATACTGCTGAACTCACACTAGTGTTAGACATTGTGGACAAATATTTGTGATTTATTAGTAAAATAGTAATTGTATTGAATAATAAAAGTCTGGAATGGAAAAAGGGATGAAGATGACAAAACGTTTCTTCGCTATAAAAGACAGATGACTGTGTCGCTAAATTCATAGTGAATTGTGAATGTAAAAACTATGGCAGATATATCTTTGTAGAGATGTTTCTAATACTTGTTTCTTTTTTTGCTTAGCGTTACTTATGTAAACCTTTTGGTGTGTGCGAGCGTCGGCTCAAATGAAAACAATAAAACGGCGCAGAGGTCCCCGCGTGGGCAGCGCGCGGGGACCTCGTAACTGCTCCTTTTATAGAGGTTGTTTTATGGCGTCGGGACGCAGCCCCCGCTCCCGTAATAAACGTTTCCAGTTAAACTCAAATTCAATAATGTATTTTTTTTAACATTAGTAAAAGGGTAAGCAGTGATACGCAATTTGAAATTGAACTATTGCTTTTTTAGTCGCGCGTTAATCTTTTTACATGCTTTGTCTTTAAGATCGAGACGTGTTAACATTTGTTACGTTACTATTGCCTTATTAAAATATTTAATTTACAATAATGTTATTTACAATGTACTAATGTTAATTACAAAACATTTTTTTATTGTATTAATCAACGAGACAGGCTAGACGTTCAGCTGATGGTAAGTGATACTGCCCATAACACGCCGCCAGTTAAGTATACACTGCACCACATTGCACTCGTCGTAACTCATATCGTGTTCAGTCTCGTTACCGGAGTAATTTCACTAGCTTACACCACCCTTCAAACTGTAACACAGTAATGTTATCACACTACTGTTTGTCGGTTGAAATAATCACTGCGGTGGTACCCAGACGGTCTGTAGCAACAGAGACACTACCAGCAGTAGACAAAAAGTCTATTCTACATCAGAGAATATAAGAATATACACAACTGATGATAGGACCTTGATAGTAGGTCTCTGTTGCCAAAGACCGTATAGGTGTACCACCGCAGCTTCTATATTTGCCAAACTCTACTCTGTTCCAGTCTGAAGGATGCCAAAAAAAAACAGTCGGAGTTTAACCTTTATCTTTTTTCTTCGCTACCATAATTGTATAAATAACATTTAAAGTTTATATTCAAACTTGAACATCAGTACTCCCGAGTCATCGGTTTCCGTCACCACAAACTACTGTCACTAAACGTTGTAGTCACTTCACTTTATGAACGTAGCGAACGTACCCCCGCACTCGTAAAGCATTCGGCTGTGACAAACGGCCGCGTACTTACCTTGATGAGATAAGATGAGAAGGCGTAACTAGGTAACGAGGTATGTTTGCGAACGGAGATAAAATGCTACACTTTAGAAAATATATCTTAAGGCCGGTGACACATTGAGAAAAGAGCTGAAGCCATGAGTAGTTACGAGTGACCAAACTTTACTAGAGGTAGGTCTCTGTACAGATGGTCTAAATACCACCGCAGCTCCAGTTTTATCCGACAAACAGTAGTGTAAATATTACTGTGTTATAGTTTAAACGGTGTTGTAAGCTAGTGAAATTACTGGGGTAACAAGTCTTAACACCCGATATCTTTTTTTTAAATTTCTTTGCGTGTTTTGGGACAGGTTCTTCTTTATTTTTACAGGCTCTTTTACCTTTCTCATACATCACCTCTCAGACAAAACTCACCACATTCTCTTATGTCTGTATAATCTCTCTTATTTTCTGTTTGATCCTTTATATCTTATGTCTTACGAGTGCAACTTGGTGGTGTGTACCATCTTAACTAGCGGCATGTTATGGGCAAGCGTATCACTTACCATCAGGTGAACGTAAAAAATGAAGTCTCGATTTGAAAGCCTTCTAAAAATTATCTTCTAACTTAAAACTAACAGAAAAATTTCATAAAATGTAAATCATCATCAGTAATATATTCTCATCTCGTTGTTTAAATATTAGGGTCTCTAAAAATTATACTACCGACAACATAGACCCGCAACCAGTTTCAGTTAGATTAATACTTATCACATTGGAAAGTGATAATACATTCCCCTAGTAAACTCATTATATTGTAAGTTGCTCCCAGTGTGTCTCAACTTTGCACTTGACAATGAAAAATACACCGCCCTGTACATGCGCTGGTTAAAAAGTAAGATGCCCATTATGCCGAAAAAAACTTACATCATTCCTTTTGTACATTTAAATAATAAGCTCAATAAATAAATGTTATAATAAAAACATGGTGGCTTAAGTTGCTCATTCAATTAATTTATTTGAACATTATAAATACTTATTTTAATGTACCAATAGATGAACTTTAATCTTAATAGTAAAGGTTGAAAGCACTTACTATCTGATGGATGTACGATAGTACCCAGTTTAGAAGTGAGGCAATAAAGTTTAACGCCGGTCTATCTGAAAATGGTAAGAGCTAACAGTATCGACTGATGGATCTCCACAATGTTTTAAGTGATCTTGACCTGTGAACAGAGATTTGAATCCACAGTAATATTGTTATCCAAAGGTTAGAAAGAAACACGAAAACAATAAGCTAATATTTATATAAAAGTTATTTCATTATTTGTCTCTTTTGCTTGTTACTTTTTGTATTTGTGGTTTAAAATCTATATGTTTATCAGAAACTTTTATTCAACATGTGTAAACAATCTACATTTTCATATACATTATGTATTAGTATTTTTTGATCTTCTCTCTATTTCGAATCATGTTTCCTTTTATTGTATATACCTACCTACTTTATACTTATAATTAATTCACTTTCTTCACAGGTCTGCTGGAAAGAAAGTCTTTTTGTGTTAAGCTCGCCTATTCACTTTTCTCTTACCTATGAACTTAAATTTTATCTTTTTGTGTATACAATAAAGAATATTTATCATTTTAACTACTGCCACAATGATTGAGTCTTGATCATCGCTTTGTTAAATAATAACTTTGATATCTGTTATATCCTTTTTACAATGCAAACATACCTGTTTTGATTTCAATGTGACTCTGGATAGTAATAAGATTATGCGAAATCCAGATTACCCTCGGTGTACTTTATTCCAGTTGACCTTCGTATATACAAAGCGCCTTTTATATTATCAAACAAGAGTAATAATAGACTGTTATTAACAAAGAGAAATAAAATACGTCGGAGGAAAGTATAATAGCTCATATTTATGTACAAGCAATATTTTGTAAGAATGCGGTATAAAAAGATTTATCTATAATCTTACATAGAATGAAAAGGATGGCTTTAGTAAACTTCTAATCTTTAACTATTCATTGGTCGTGTGTTTACTTCTTTAGAGGATCGCTGATAATCGTCCACTGTTGGACATCACCCAAAGATCTCTCCGATGGATGCTTAGATAAAAATTGCTAATAACTTTCCGAATCAATTTTCCTCAAAGCTCCACACAATAGCTACTAGGACCAACAAAAGCACCATCCTCATGTTTGTACATCCACCCACCCTAAAATTGAAGGACAAATAAACAATCCCTTCCTTTATTCCGCTGGATTATGCGGGCCTGATCACTGAAGTGCTGAACAATAGAACCTTTACACAACGGCCCATTGAGTAGCCGCACCGTAATACTGTGCGACACTCTATTTAAACTTCCGGTTAAAATCCCTTTATACCATTATACTAAAACCTTTTAAGTGTCCGATGGATTTAGTTTCGTATCAGCTTAAAGAGATTTAATATGCTTGCCATTAACAATAAGTTAGGATATTTACATTGCAACATCAACATCGCCATGATGTCTCTTAACATCAATAATAATCTAGAAATGGCTCAGCGCGAAGATGCTCGTTGCTTTGATATATATTATATTACATCTACCCACCTAATTTCACTACAGCGACATCCAAACTGGAATACAGTAATGTTCCTGGCTGATGACTATATCTCTCTCAAGGATATAATTGAACATATTCCAGAAGGACACCGGCTCCTAGAAGGTTCTATAGACTTATTCGAATTAGAAATATTCCTTGATCGTTCGTCAAAAAGCGGGATACTATTCAAAGATTCCAAGGATAGGTCGTTCACTATTTACATCGATTGTCAGATCTAAATAGTACACTATTTCGATGTAACAATTTACATTACATTCCTTGGTATTTGTGATTAGGTGGCTGTATGTAAGCGCGATGTAAACCCTGAGATTTGGACGAGAGCCAGGCGCGACCGCTACCTCAGTGAAACCTAATGGCTACAAATTGTCTATTGTTTTGTCAGTTATAGCTTGGATCAGCTGATCTATGCGACGAGGACGGCAGTCGGCACCATCCAAGAACAAACCCGTTAACAGTTATAACAAAATAGTTGTAAAATGTAACTGCGTCAAATTTCCACGTTTAACTGCGCATCTATTACAACAACAGCGTCCATCTGTATCTCGAAAATATTCACAAAATATACATAATGATAATTATATGTATGTATTGTAACAATACATATAAGATACCTAAAATTTTTTAAAGTACCATCTTTTTAAAAATTATCATCCTCAAAATTTTTTTTATAATATTTTAGACGATTAAAATCAAAAATGTTACTAGACTATTAATCTTAATATAATAGTGAAATATATAATTTGTAGAGGAGATTCTAAACACAATTTGTGTGTTTGTCGCTTCGTTTAATTAATTAAGCTGCACCTTACAGTACAATGCGGTTAAGTAGAAGTTTCTAAGTACGATAATGAGATAGACGAGCTCTTTCCTAAGTTCCGATAAGTTTAACGAGAAATCAGCTTCAGTTTGACTGTATGTTACTAAACTACTAAAGATTTCGAGCTGGTGTTAACTGGTGATGGTGATACTTATAAACATTATATTATAATTTTTGAAATATACTCCCGGACACATCTATCGGCCCACCACCCAGTGTTTAAAGTTTCGACGGTGTCTAGTTAAAAATGAATGTTGGGTGGAGCAATAAGTTTTAATGCAGTTTTGAAGCATATTTACTGGTCAACCCCTATGTAGGTTCTTTTTTAATTTTTTTTTTTAATATCGAATTGATTTGGCCGGCAGAAGTTTTACAGCTTGGGCAACAATTTCAGGCCGAATATTCATATTTTTTGGTCTAAACTGGCTCTAAGTTTTGATTTGCCTTTTTATGGAACCAATAATCGGAAATATCAAAAAAAAAATCAACTTTTGCGAAATAAACAAAGTTTTCTCCATTCCTGGGTCGTTGAAGACAATGAACAGACTAGATTTTCGTTTTTTTTCATAATCCAGAATTCAAAATTTAAAAAAAAAACATACATAAAGGTTGACCAAAAAATCAGCTCTAAAACTGCATTAAAACTTATTGCTCCACATAACATTTATTTTTAGCTAGGCACCGTTAAAACTTTTAAACACTGGGTGGGCCGGTAGATGTGTCCGGAAGTGTAGTTTAGTAATATTGTAAAATCTTTTGGCGGGTTAACTACAACACTTACAGTGGTAAACTACTTCATCTACTAATAATTTCTTTATCATTATCGATTTGTTTAATATTTTTATACATTTATCCAATCATTCTTCCATTCTGTTATCCAAACTTTTGAATCAGGCATAGATCTTCCACATATTAATTCCATCATTTATAAGAGATAAAACTTTCACTACATTAATCATTCGTTAGTTCATTTATTAGTGATACATTACGATAGTAAAGGAACAATACTAAAAGAATATAAAACGTACACGAACAATTTGCACTGTTTAAAGATTGTTACGGCAACAGAAGAGGCAATAAAGTTTTTATTTCCTCTCACTTGCAATCTTTTATAATATTAACAAGTTGGCCGAGTGAAACTTGGAGTAGCTATAAAACTGAAAATCACAAATAATTTATGTCGACGGCGCACCTGCTGCTCGGGTCATAATTTAAATTGTTTTTACGGTCCTTACGTAGCGGATCTTCAGGAGCTCCTATACTCTCACACCTTCAGCACTCTACAACGTTCTTGAATCCTGAGTAAAATGACAATAGTACTAATGTAGCGCCTATTTTAATCATTAAACTGTAACTAAATAGAAACAGTCATATAAACGGTTGCAATTAGCCAAATGCATACGAAAGCATATTATGCAAAAGTTGCGTTTTCGGAATACCTACACACGAAATCATTTTTACAGTTTCCTTAACTTATTCTAGAAGGCAAAATCCCTAGAAAATGAGCATTCAGAAGATAACGAAAGAAGTGATTCATGGTTATAACATAAGAGAGAGAATACTTCAAACTGAAGAGCACGTGATCGTACAAGTTTTTAACTGATCGTCCGTCTTCAATTTGAATGTGTCACTCAATGATGATGTATTTAATGATATTACTAAGTTATCTAAACTTAGTAACATATTAAAATGTACAGCCTCACATAATTAGGGACAAGCGAAATGCGGAAGTCCTACTCCATCAACAGTACAAATTTACTACAATACTTTAACCTAGGAATCTATAGTTTACTCACAACTAATGAATCTTTCAATCCAGCGTAGTCGAATATAGTATAATATACTGCTGCTGTTATAGTTTACAACTTTAAATTACTTGGGTAATTAAACATTATCCCGTTTCCCAAATTGGTATAGCGATATTTATATCAGCAGGTAAACTTACCACTAGATAAACGCTCTGTAGTCATAAATATTATCAAAAGTTACAAAGGTTTTATAGCTTGGTGTTAGTAGTTGACTTATCGGAGCATGTACAGTCTGCCAATAGCTGAATCGGTTTTTTTAGTTATTTATTTATTTATTCAGAAAACCAACAGCGATAACAGAAATCTTATACTAGAAAAATAAATACAATAGTGTAGCTACTTACAGGTTTCCCTTAATTAACTTAAAATATATAAGCAGATTCACAAAGTGTGTTGCATGAAAAGATACAAAAATTGGTTAAGAAGAATTTTGATGATAAATTTTTATAATTGTGAAAATAACTACAGTTTGTTCCCCAGTGTTTTGATGATCTCTATTCTAAATTTGTTTTTCCGGCAGTGAAATAGATCGATGTGCTTGAAATTATAATTATAATCGCGCACAATGCGTGTGAGCACTGAGTTGTTGGCATAGTTGGTGGAGTGATGCGGTGTGTGGAACAGAGGAGTGTGGCTGGTGGAGTAGTGTGGTGTGGAGTTACTTGTCACCGTTGGTTAAAAAGAATTATGTCAAAACTGGATCATTGCGGGAGTTGCTACAATTTCACAAACACAGGTAACATATAAATACCATCTTAAAATAGATCCTACGGATAATAAAAGTACGAAAAGAGTTAAATAGTTTAGTTTTTTATGTACTTTAGTCGACTAATCGCACCGAAAATCGCCGGGAGCGTCCGTTACGTTGCGCTATAAATTATGAAGTTGCGCAGTTGCGCATTACATCGCCGGCTTTGTTCGGCGCCTGTTGGCGGGTAGTTAACAATATCTCTCACTAGTTAACCGTTCGTTATTAAAACATTAGTTCCCAGTTAACGCTCAACCGGTTCAAATAAATAGCACCTGAAACAACCTGAAGACAACTTGACTGGGTAAGTACTCCCAGTGTATGACCTGTATTTAGAGTTGATAAATGATTTTTTGCGTCAGCAACATGTCTTGCACCTGATGATAATATAACGGCAGTTAGGATAACATATACTGCAGCACATTGTAATGAGAAGTAAGACATCAGATTTGAACACAACTTTTGCTTCTACTTTGCAAAGCTCAGCCGCTGGATGATGATACACAGCTTCCACTTTAAACGTCTATCTGATGATGACGCTCGGCTCTAACCAACGTGAAATGATGATAAAAATGATCGCTTGCTATGTTTATCATCGTAGTAATAGGTTTCCGGTCCGTCGCCCCATCCAGCGATAAGGGCTGAGTGCTACAGTCGGATAAACGGACGGCGATATCCCCGGGACGGTTCCGACTGTCGCGTTATATCACGGCCCCGTACTTTACTGCGGCAATGCGATCGCTGATAAAACGCACATATGTGGGCCCCCTAACGTCACTTAGCCTCTCACACTCCGCTTCACATAAAATATGTTAAGTCTGACACATTCCTGTTCATCGAGGATATTAAATCATGAATCTACATCTCCAAGAGCGTGATGTTTATGTAATCTCAATACGAATACACATTAGTTCACCGTCCATACAACTTGGAAGTTTTTGGGAAACTTTACCATCTAGACCCTCTTACCTTTACGTACGATCATAGTTAAGCTTTGATCATACACATAGTTAAGTAACAGTTTAGTTAAGCAACAACTAATAGCTTGATGAATAAAACTAAATTAAACCGATACCAACCATATTTTTACATCCATATATGTTAAATTAAAACGTACTTCTAAAAACATAAAACGTGTAAATATTTTTATAATTCCAACTTTCCGAATGGGTACCGAAAACTTGTTTTTGGTTTATCAATAAGTAGTACACGTAATCATATGTGATAAGAATAATTTACTTTTACCCACCAATTGTTATTCATAACGTCACATAACCCCTGATAATACAGTTATAACTACGTGAGGTGAATAATATTTTTTGTGTCAGCAACATGTCTTGCACCTGATGATAATATAACGGTAGTTAGGGTAACATATACTGCAGCACATTGTATTGAGATGTAAGACATCAGATTAGAACACAACTTTTGCTTCTACTTTGATTTAGCAAAGCTCAGCCGCTATGATGATACACAACATCCACTTTAAACGTCTATCTGATGATGACGCTCGGCTCTAACCAACGTGAAATGATGATAAGAATGATCGCTTGCTATGTTTATCATCGCAGTAATAGGTTTCCGGTCCGTCGCCCCATCCAGCGATAAGGGCTGAGTGCTACAGTCGGATAAACGGACGGCGATATCCCCGGGACGGTTCCGACTGTCGCGTTATATCACGGGCTCGCACTTTACTGCGGCAATGCGATCGCTGATAAAACGCACATATGTGGGCCCCCTAACGTCACTTAGCCTCTCACACTCCGCTTCACCTAAAATATGTTCAGTATGATACATTCCTGTTCATAGAGGATATTAAATCATGAATCTACATCTCCAAGAGCGTGATGTTTATGTAATCTCAATACGAATACACATTAGTTCACCGTCCATACAACTTGGAAGTTTTTGGGAAACTTTACCATCTAGACCCTCTTACCTTTACGTACGATCATAGTTAAGCTTTGATCATACTCATAGTTAAGTTACAGTTTAGTTAAGTAATAACTAAAAGCTCGTTGAATAAAACTAAATTAAACCGATACCAACCATATTTTCACATCCATATATGTTAAATTAAAACGTACTTCTAAAAACCTAAAACGTGTAAATATTTTGATAATTCCAACTTTCCGAATGGGTACCGAAAACTTGTTTTTGGTTTATCAATAAGTAGTACACGTAATCATATGTGATAAGAATAATTTACTTTTACCCACCAATTGTTATTCATAACGTCACATAACCCCTGATAATACAGTTATAAGTACGTGGGGTGAATATATTTATTTATAACTGATATTCGGATGTATATAATACTATTGATAAAAAAAACTATTAACACTTATAAAACTGATCTTAAGACACAAGTTTCGTTACCGCAGTAATTTCCAGTAGTTATAAAACACAGTAAAACATATAATGTAAAAGTAAGATGAAAAATCAATGGCGGTAACGAAGCGACAAATGGGAGTCCGAATAAATATATTCAAAAGTTATTACATTAAAATAAATAAATGCCCACAGCTGGGCATAATCCACCACAAAACAGTCCTACATCAATTAATGCATAATAAAATATTTATTAACGTCATAAAAATAGTTTATGCTTCAAATATCTTTACAAGTTTTCATTTCAAATTCTTTCGTCAACAAAATGGCGGACAATTATTTATTACACAAATAAATCAAACACAAATTATTCTTTAAAAAGAGTTCGCATATATAACTAAGAAAAGATTGTGGACTCTATTTATTTGCGTCGGTTAAACAAAAAAGTTATTACTATTAATAGCAATTAACAATTAGCAAATTATAAAATATAATTTAAAATTTAGCAGCGCTTATAACGATTAGCATAGCAGTGGGTTTATTGCTATTGACATAAATAACGTTATTCGCTCTGAAGTTCAGTAGTTAAAGCAAGGTAGGGGCGCTGCGCAACTTTTCTTATTTTAACTTGAAATTAACAGTTCAAGTTGAGGGTTCAAGTTGAGCCCGGCGCAGGTGCATATCAAAGGTGGCGATTGTAAAATTATTATTAAAGGTTTACGAGTTAACTTATTAACAATTACATCAAACTGAGTTTGAGTAATATGATTTAGTAACTTGTTGTACTTGGGTGATATGAATGAATGACTGTTTCTCATTTGATTAAACTTTGCTTAACTCTGTTATACAATATGAAGGTAGCTGACGTATGATGTGGACCCGGAATCGAACCTTAGACCTTCAAGTTAACAAAGGCAGCGACTTTTATATCGCTTTCCGCAAATTTTGTAGTTTCTGAAAAGAATGTATTACGAAAACAATATTATAAATACAACTTTAGTTTAAAATCAAAAGCTTAAATTTATTCGTGCCTTTTTTTTAACATTGTTTTATATCAAACCAACTTATTGTCTAAGTTATTACCAGTACATAAAGCTCTGAGCTGAAACTTAATTAAAACTGTACTTAACTCCTAATTCTAATTACGCTCTGAGAGTTAGGTATTTAATGACGTATTTAACTTTTTAACGCGCAACTTAGCTGCTTAATTCCAAGTTAGGACGCACTTCGCAGTAATTATTTATTAAAGTGTTTTTTTTTTAAATTAACGGTCTAAGTTACGAACTAATATAGACTTGAATCGCTCTCGAGGCTTTAATATATACCATTGTCGTTGTCCAATTAAACTTTACTTAACCAAATATGTAACGGCTTAGTTATTTTATGATGTAATTAATATCTTTATAAGTTATTTAATTCAGAGATAAAAGGAACTACATACTAGTTAAGTATAAAGGGTAATTCACTATGAAAAAATAACATGGAGAAGAAAGTTTATAGTGAACGATCTAATGATTTTGAAGATAAGTAAGAAAGGACTTAAGATATTTAACTTAACTATAAGGTAAATGTTAGAAAAAACAGCTTGAATTTAGATAAAAGTTAATGTAATTTGTGAACGGGACGTTAAAAAAAATATCATAAAGACATTGTTTCGTGAGGAATTTGCGTGGAATTGCGAAAGTCAAAATCCGAGGCAGCGAAGGCGGGGGCCCTGAAAATTTAATTACAGACCTTTCGCGATGCTCTCAAGAAAGTAAACTAATTTAGGGGTACAAAACGAATACTCTGATTCAACAGATGAAATATACCATCATTCATTTCACATGGCGTTATTGTAAGCAGCTGAATTCTAGTACTAGTGAAATTAGTAGGGTCTAAATACCTGGTAAAAAGTTTAACTACTGTCTCAACTAAAAATCTTTTTATTAGTCCTTTAAAGCTCCATCAAAATGAAAGAAAGAGACGTTGATAAATAATTTATTAATGAAATAGTAATGATGAATGGAATAGAAAAAGAACGGCGAAGAAGTGTAAAATTAATATACATGGAACTAAAGGGTTAACAGGGGATCTGATAAACCGCAGTAATAAACGTTCAACTGTAATGATATATCTATCCCTTTCCAAATCTGTAATGTAGCGTGAGAGGCAGATAGAGCGCGTTACACCGGCCGCTCGCTGATGATAATGGCGGACATAATTGCCGCTGCCGTCAGCGGATTCCATTATCACAACTTAATCATTGGTAGTTTTTGGATCATGAATGATTGCCAGTTTTTATGGACCATGTTTCATTGGTAGTTTTTGGATCATGAATGATTGCCAGTTTTTATGGACCATGTTTCATTGGTAGTTTTTGGATCATGAATCATTGGTAGTTTTTGGATCATGAATCATTGGTAGTTTTTGGATCATGAATCATTGGTAGTTTTTGGATCATGAATCATTGGTAGTTTTTGGATCATGAATCATTGGTAGTTTTTGGATCATGAATCATTGGTAGTTTTTGGATCATGAATCATTGGTAGTTTTTGGATCATGAATGATTGCCAGTTTTTATGGACCATGTTTCATTGGTAGTTTTTGGATCATGAATGATTGCCAGTTTTTATGGACCATGTTTCATTGGTAGTTTTTGGATCATGAATCATTGGTAGTTTTTGGATCATGAATCATTGGTAGTTTTTGGATCATGAATCATTGGTAGTTTTTGGATCATGAATGATTGCCAGTTTTTATGGACCATGTTTCATTGGTAGTTTTTGGATCATGAATGATTGCCAGTTTTTATGGACCATGTTTCATTGGTAGTTTTTGGATCATGAATGATTGCCAGTTTTTATGGACCATGTTTCATTGGTAGTTTTTGGATCATGAATCATTGGTAGTTTTTGGATCATGAATCATTGGTAGTTTTTGGATCATGAATGATTGCCAGTTTTTATGGACCATGTTTCATTGGTAGTTTTTGGATCATGAATCATTGGTAGTTTTTGGATCATGAATCATTGGTAGTTTTTGGATCATGAATCATTGGTAGTTTTTGGATCATGAATCATTGGTAGTTTTTGGATCATGAATGATTGCCAGTTTTTATGGACCATGTTTCATTGGTAGTTTTTGGATCATGAATGATTGCCAGTTTTTATGGACCATGTTTCATTGGTAGTTTTTGGATCATGAATGATTGCCAGTTTTTATGGACCATGTTCATTGGTAGTTTTTGGATCATGAATCATTGGTAGTTTTTGGATCATGAATCATTGGTAGTTTTTGGATCATGAATCATTGGTAGTTTTTGGATCATGAATCATTGGTAGTTTTTGGATCATGAATCATTGGTAGTTTTTGGATCATGAATGATTGCCAGTTTTTATGGACCATGTTTCATTGGTAGTTTTTGGATCATGAATGATTGCCAGTTTTTATGGACCATGTTCATTGGTAGTTTTTGGATCATGAATGATTGCCAGTTTTTATGGACCATGTTTCATTGGTAGTTTTTGGATCATGAATCATTGGTAGTTTTTGGATCATGAATGATTGCCAGTTTTTATGGACCATGTTCATTGGTAGTTTTTGGATCATGAATCATTGGTAGTTTTTGGATCATGAATGATTGCCAGTTTTTATGGACCATGTTTCATTGGTAGTTTTTGGATCATGAATGATTGCCAGTTTTTATGGACCATGTTTCATTGGTAGTTTTTGGATCATGAATCATTGGTAGTTTTTGGATCATGAATGATTGCCAGTTTTTATGGACCATGTTTCATTGGTAGTTTTTGGATCATGAATCATTGGTAGTTTTTGGATCATGAATGATTGCCAGTTTTTATGGACCATGTTTCATTGGTAGTTTTTGGATCATGAATCATTGGTAGTTTTTGGATCATGAATGATTGCCAGTTTTTATGGACCATGTTTCATTGGTAGTTTTTGGATCATGAATGATTGCCAGTTTTTATGGACCATGTTTCATTGGTAGTTTTTGGATCATGAATGATTGCCAGTTTTTATGGACCATGTTTCATTGGTAGTTTTTGGATCATGAATCATTGGTAGTTTTTGGATCATGAATCATTGGTAGTATTTTGAATCATGTACCATTGGTAGTTTTTGGATCATGATTCGTTGGTAGTTTTTGGATTATGAATCATTGGTAATTTTTGGATCATGAATCATTGGTAATTTTTGGATTATGAATCATTGGTAATTTTTGGATCATGAATCATTGGTAGTTTTTGGACCATGAACCATTGGTAATTTTTGGATCATGAATCATTGGCAGTTTTAGGATCATGAACCATTGGTAATTTTTTGATCATGAATGATTGCCAGTTTTTATGGACCATGTTTCATTGGTAGTTTTTTGAACCATGTTTCATTGGTAGTTTTTTGGATCATGTATAATTGGTAGTTTATTTGACCATGAATAATTGGTAGTTTTTTGAATCATGTACAATTGGTAGTTTTTTTTTTGGATTTCGTGTTATTATTTTTATATTCAACGCGGCAAAGGATAGCTTAAGGCAATACGGTACTAAGTTGTACACTCCGCATCACATTGAGCACTTACCTTTGTAACTGCGACCGAGGAGGTTAAATGTCAGTAATTTTAAACCGGAACTAATGACTAACTAACGGCGGGTAACCTAAACGGTCTACAATAGCAGATAACTACCACCAGTTCCGTATATTTCTGCCGCGATGCCCAGCAGTAGTTATATAAATTCCTTAAACGTAATTATGTATGTACCTAAAACAAATGTAAAAAATGTATCGAAACCAAAACGTATATTAATATATCGTCAGTTTCAATAATATATCGTCCATAAGTCATCAATATTATTGCTTCAGAACTGCGGAATGCGCGCAAGTTATTACAATACGCGAACTTTGTGCGATATTAAAAAGTTTAAGTGCTCGTAAAATCCGGAAAATGTAAACGGAAACGGCCCCAAAACTGAGCCGGAACATTCGGACAAAGTTTCCGCGATATTTAAAAATGTATATATGTACACTACAACTTTCGCGGCTCCTCTGTAGTTTTATATAGTCCACTTTATGATCATATCTGCTTTGCATATGTCATTACGTTTATTGTGTTTTTGTCGTTCAGTTCTAAATTAATGGACATCCCACTGCTGGGATTTGTTATCAAGGAGAGAATTAAGATTAGCTGTTTTTCTTGAAACAATTTTCAAGTTTCAAGTTTCATTTCAACGTTTTCCGCCATCTGAAACTTAAAATAAAATAGCTTTTATTGATTCCTTACAATTCATAACTAATTAAATTAAAATTTGTTTATTAACATCTTCGTATTGTTTTTTTTTTTTTTTTTTTTGGATCATGAATGATTGCCAGTTTTTATGGACCATGTTTCATTGGTAGTTTCTTGAACCATGTTTTGTTGGTAGTTTTTGGATCATGAATGATTGGTAGTTTTTGGATCATGAATCATTGGTAGTTTTTTGAACCATGTTTTGTTGGTAGTTTTTGGATCATGAATGATTGCCAGTTTTTATGGACCATGTTTTATTGGTAGTTTTTGGATCATGAATGATTGCCAGTTTTTATGGACCATGTTTTATTGGTAGTTTTTGGATCATGAATCATTGGCAGTTTTTTTTTTTATATATATTTTTTTTAAAACAATACTTCTCTTTTACCCTCACCTACCACCGCATTTCCCCACTGCCGAGGTTTGACTTGGGGAGAGAATGCCCTATGGCATTAAGTCCGCCTTTTTGTACAATATTTATTTGTGTGCAAACAAACCGGTTTGAAGGGCGCTGTAGCTAGTGTAATTACTGGGGTAACGAGACTTAACACCTTATGTCTTAAGGCGACGAGCGCAATGTGGTGCAGTGTGTACCATCTTAACTAGCACCACGTTGTCGTGGGCAAGCGTATCACTTACCATCAGGTAAACGTCCTGCTCTTCTCGTCGCATAGCAGTATAAAAAAAACTCCATATAAGATAACAGTCATAATACCACTATTGTTTGAAAGCAGATACTTTTGGAAAAAAAACAAGGTAGGCTACATTTTTTGTACTAACATCTGTGGTCTCCCACGGTATCCGTATTAAGAGCCCCTACTTATAAATTGAGGTTTTTAACTAATAGAAGACTTTTAGTCGCTTTTTACGGCATAAAAGTAACGCTTTAGTCTTATTCTCAATAACCAACAAAGCCAACATTTATGTATTAACTGTTTTTCCGATTTGAAGCGCGCTGTAGCTAGTGTAATTACTGGGGTAACGAGACTTAACACCTTATGTCTTAAGGCGACGAGCGCAATGTGGTGCAGTGTGTACCATCTTAACTAGCACCACGTTGTCGTGGGCAAGCGTATCACTTACCATCAGGTAAACGTCCTGCTCTTCTCGTCGCATAGCAGTATAAAAAAAACTCCATATAAGATAACAGTCATAATACCACTATTGTTTGAAAGCAGATACTTTTGGAAAAAAAACAAGGTAGGCTACATTTTTTGTACTAACATCTGTGGTCTCCCACGGTATCCGTATTAAGAGCCCCTACTTATAAATTGAGGTTTTTAACTAATAGAAGACTTTTAGTCGCTTTTTACGGCATAAAAGTAACGCTTTAGTCTTATTCTCAATAACCAACAAAGCCAACATTTATGTATTAACTGTTCCCAGCGACGATGTCCGAGTGTTATTTAACAAAAAAGTTTTTTTTTTTTTTTTTTTTTTTTTTTTTTTTTTTTTTTTTTTTTTTTTTTTTTTTTTTTTTTTTTATATATATTTTTTTTAAAACAATACTTCTCTTTTACCCTCACCTACCACCGCATTTCCCCACTGCCGAGGTTTGACTTGGGGAGAGAATGCCCTATGGCATTAAGTCCGCCTTTTTGTACAATATTTATTTGTGTGCAAACAAAGTTTTAAATAAATAAAATAAAATAAATATATATCTATTATATGATAGTTTTACTGCTAATGAGAATCGAACGCGGAACTGTATATACAAGTTAAAGCCCCGACTACTGTACTAAGCGGTCTTGTGGTATTCGTAAAGTATGACGACGATGTTGCTGATGCACTTTGGCTTAGCACTTATATGCATTCTAGTTTTATAAGATCAATGAATTTGTGGCCCAAGTTACAAACATCTTCACTTAATATCTAGACTAGACCTAGTTGACTGGTGGTAGGTCTCTGTTGCCGGAGACCATCAGGGTATCACCGCAGTGACTATTGCAACCGTCAAATAGTAGTGTGCAAACATTACTGTTTTCCGATTTGAAGCGCGCTGTAGCTAGTGTAATTACTGGGGTAACGAGACTTAACACCTTATGTCTTAAGGCGACGAGCGCAATGTGGTGCAGTGTGTACCATCTTAACTAGCACCACGTTGTCATGGGCAAGCGTATCACTTACCATCAGGTGAACGTCTTGCTCGTCTCGTCGCATAGTAGTATAAAAAAAAAACTCCATATAAGATAACAGTCATAATAACAATATTGTTTAAAAGCAGATGGGAACCTACTTTAAAAGAGACAAGGTAGGCCTACATTTTTTGTACTAACATCTGTGCTCTCTTTCGGTATCCGTATAAAGAGTCCCTACTTATAAATTGTGGTTTTTAACTAATAGAAGACTTTTAGTTGCCTTTTACTAAATAAAAGGATCGCTTTAGTCCTATTTTCAATAACCAACAAAGCCAACATTTATGTATTAACTGTTCCCAGCGACGATGTCCGAGTGTTATTTAACAAAAAAGTTTTTTTTTTTATACTACTTTGCGTCGAGACGAGCAAGACGTTCACCTGGTGGTAAGTGATACGCTTGCCCATGACAACGTGGCGCTAGTTAAGATGGTACACACTGCGCTCGTCGCCTTGAGACATAAGATGTTAAGTCTCGTTACCGCAGTAATTACACTAGCTACAGCGCGCTTCAAACCGGAACACAGTAATGTTCGCACACTACTATTTGTCGGTTGCAATAGTCACTGCGTTGGTACCCAGACGGTCTCCGGCAACAGAGACCTACCACCTGGTATTTATCAAAGTTATTGATCAAAGTATGTATTGTTAAAAGTAGCCTAAGTTAGTCCCTGTTACATCAACTATCTGCCAGTAAAAGTCTCGTCAAAATCGTTCCGTTTCAAAGATTAGCCTGAACAAACAGGCAGACAAGAATTTTAAAAAATGTTACTTTGTGTATGTATCGTGCATACATATTCACTTGGAATGGTTATTTTAACGTTACAAACAGTCAATCCAATTTTTATTTAGTTGTATAGATTAAAGAGACTTGCACAACGAGTTACTTATATAAAGATTTTCCAAGGCGCCATAGTAGTATACAATTTAGATTGTATTGGAAAAAAGATATATAAAACCTACTTTTGTTTACTTCTCTAATTAATAAGACTTAATGCTTTCATACACGATCTAATTTACTTTATTATCATCAATGAGCTCCGGTCTAACACTCTCTATCAGTCTCTCTAGCTACCTTTCAGATTTAGAAAGATACTTATGAGCATGAAGATCAACCATCTTATTATGGTTTATCTGTTTCATGCATATTACTTATCACTTCTTCGTCATTATCCCATCCTTTTACATCTTTCTCATCTACTCATTAACAAATTACTCACCTATCTATTTAGATTTCACGTCCGTGCGTCTAGAGTCTGATGAAGTTATTAAAGTAAAGAAGATTAACAGCACCAACTTCATTCTAAAACAAAATTGTCTTAACTGGACGCTAAATTACATTTTTTTATAACAAAGCTATGGAACGAGCAGGAAGTTCATTTAGTGTTTTACACAATATGATACAAAGTAAATATGTAAACTAGTACCACAATCAAAAGTTTTCTGGTCTCTTTATTAAATACAAAAAAAAGTACTTTTTGGTCTCGCTGTCCGGCTGTCTATTGCACCGTCAACTGAAAACTCAATTTTGTTAGTCTATTGCTTTTGCCCGTGCATATTATAAGCTGGTGTCCACATGACGCTGGTGCAGGGACACGACAGGATATTACAACTTGATTAAAAGCGGAAGTAGACGGATACTAGATTGGGCTAACTTTCCTTTATTGCCCGACACCTGAACGATACTTGAACAAATCGCTTAATTTGGGATTTCTGTTATTACTCCCAAAAGCTGCTGTTCTTGGAACATGAAAGTTTCCTCGAGATGTTCTCCTTCATCAGGTGATTATTCAGCACCACATTAACCTCCTCGACTTATAGACAAAATTTTATCAAGAGTCTCGCGTCGTCCAAACTGCGACACAGTAATGTTTGCGACAGAACATGAAGCCGACTAGTACCTATCTCTACAAACTATAAATAGAGATACCTATTAGTTAGTACATGAAATAGAGGTAGAAAATTCTACTCGTAACAGAATTAAGTTATATCAAATTAAGTTAGAACTTAACAAAAGCCACGCGGTGTCTCGCAACTTAATTTTGTAAGGAACAATCTCCCCGACGGTCGCTCATGTCCTGCTGGAAGTAAGTGGATTAATTCCTTTATCAGAACAACTAGGAGTATAACATTTTCTTTTACACATTTTATGTAAGAACTAAAGCTCACTTAAAGAATCACTCTTTTCAAATAGAAAGGAGATCAATTTGTTATTAATTATATAAAAAAGTTAAGTGGAAGTGTTATAACGAAACTGTCGAGTTTCCTTAATGAATAAGATCTCCAACCTTGAAAGCCTTCACACAGGAACATCCTTTAAGTCGACTTTTATAACAAGACTAACATATAGTATCCAACAAATAAGATTTACTAGTAAAAAAGAAGAGGGAAACATTTGATTTGATAATCTCAACATATTATTGATGAACGCAACTTTATATTACTGCTGTACTATCTGAAAGAGCACAAGAGAACGAGTCGCATTTTCCTGCATTAGTTCTTATTAACAGCCTTCTTCTTAACCGAGGGTGGAGAAGGAAACCGACTCGTCTCTTACAAAGGTGAATTTGTGTAACTGGCAAATAGTTTCACGTACAACGTAAACCTTCACCACCCTAATAGAATTATATATGCAAATTAAATTAAATGGATGAACGAGACAAGGGCTTTAAATGGCTGTGTAAAGATAATCACCAATTTATATTTACCCCCGTTCCGTTGCTCCTCCGTCGAGGATTGAAATGAGAATATCTAATACAAACTCCATAATTGAAACAAAATTACAGAATAACAAAATATAATTAAACCGAATTTCTTTTCTTAATTATCATCACTGCTGAACATAGTTCTTTAACATAGTAACTGTTCAAAAATGTACGAGTAAAGTTGTTTAGAGTTTTAAAGTTATCGTTCAAAAGAAAATAACCAAATTCGAAAAAATTCTACTTTTTAAAAATTTTGATAATGTTTCACTCAAAAAAAAATATTTCCAAAATTTGTATTATTCAAACAATTTACAGGTTGAAATTTTTAACTAAAAATTGTGATACTTATATTTGGTTACAATGTTAATTTTGCAAAATGAAATGAAAAATTGCTAAATTATAAAGTTTCCACAAATGAAACTGTCGTTTATTAAATAAATAATAACAAAACAGTCTATTTATACAAACTTGAAGTGAGTGTTTAGATTTAGCAACAAGACAGTAAGCAGCTACTAAAGGATTTAGCTCAGACAACAGACTTTAATAGCTATACACTAATCTAGAACATATAGGCTGAATGACTAACAGACGCAAGACCCACCAGTAAACGATCAATAAATGCATGTCGACATAATTGAAATCAATTTCCCAACCCACGGTCGCAGGTTTAATTAAAAACACCAAAAACAATGCTTACGTTAATAAGAAAAATCTGGAATAAAATAATAAAACGAGACTCGCATCGGCGATGAGTTCTTAATTGGGTTTCACGTTTAATTTCTCCTGAACTGAAACGCAGTTGAAAACCGGCGGTAAAACAAACATAGAAATTGCAAGATTTAAATAAATACTGAAATTAAGCAGGACGATGTATGATAAGATTAATCTAGAAAAATCTATGCAAAAGAATATCTTTTAAATATTCTAAAAATACCATTTTTGGGAAGGGATTTGTACCCATTAAAACCAGCTCGGTAGTACGTTGCGAAGTTCTTCTGTATCCTCTTCGGAACGTAATGAAGCCACAAAACAATACCAGTCCTTCTTGATACTTCTCATCTTTTATTCTCTCTTCTTCTTTCTTATTTATCAACGAATAATCTTCCTAAAAACAATTTGATGAACCAATTCATAGTAACAAATTTAAAGATAACCTCATTGCTGTATATATGGCATATAGCTACACTTAAAATAATTCCTTGTAATACGCTATCGGCTACTACTATCGGCCCCCACTATCGGCTCATCTTTAATCTACTCCCCGTACGGATATGAAGATGGTTTGCGTCTTGCGTTAAACCCCACTAGCTCATGTCGACCCATAATAATTTAACAAACGATAAACGGCACCGGAACTAAAGAGAAATGGTTATGCGTAACAGAAAGGTCCCAAGTTCGAATCTGAAGCTTCATGTTACAGTTTTGTTGATGGTAAAGTTAATCCAAAGCCACATGTTATAGTTTTGCTGGTGGTAAAGTTTATCCAAAGCCACGTGTTATAGTTTTGTTGATGGTAAAGTTTATCCAAAGCCACATGTTATAGTTTTGTTGATGGTAAAGTTTATCCAAAGCCACGTGTTATAGTTTTGTTGATGGTAAAGTTTATCCAAAGCCACATGTTATAGTTTTGTTGGTGGTAAAGTTTATCCAAAGCCACGTGTTATAGTTTTGTTGGTGGTAAAGTTTATCCAAAGCCACATGTTATAGTCTTGTTGATGGTAAGTTTATCCAAAGTCACATGTTATAGTTTTGTTGATGTAAAGTTTATCCAAAGCCACGGGTAATAGTTTTTGTTGATGGTAAAGTTTATCCAAAGTCACATGTTATAGTTTTGTGATGGTAAAGTTTATCCAAAGCCACATGTTATAGTTTTGTGATGGTAAAGTTTATCCAAAGCCACATGTTATAGTTTTGTGATGGTAAAGTTTATCCAAAGTCACATGTTATAGTTTTGTTGATGGTAAAGTTTATCCAAAGCCACATGTTATAGTTTTGTTGATGGTAAAGTTTATCCAAAGCCACGGGTAATAGTTTTTGTTGATGTAAAGTTTATCCAAAGCCAGATGTTATAGTTTTGTTGACGGTAAAGTTTATCCAAAGCCACATGTTATAGTTTTGTTGATGGTAAAGTTTATCCAAAGCCACATGTTATTGTTTTGTTGATGGTAAAGTTTATCTAAAGCCACATGATATAGTTTTGTTGGTGGTAAAGTTTATCCAAAGCCACATGTTACAGTTTTGTTGATGGTAAAATTTATCCAAATTCACATGTTATACTTTTGTTGTTGGTAAAGTTTATCCGAAGCCACATGTTACAGTTTTGTTGATGGTAAAATTTATCCAAAGCCACATGTTATAATTTTGTTGATGGTAAAGTTTATCCAAAGCCACGGGTAATAGTTTTGTTGATGGTAAAGTTTATCCAAAGCCACATGTTATAATTTTGTTGATGGTAAAGTTTATCCAAAGCCACATGTTATAATTTTGTTGATGGTAAAGTTTATCCAAAGCCACATGTTATAGTTTTGTTGTGGTAAAGTTTATCCAAAGCCACATGTTACAGTTTTGTTGATGGTAAAGTTTATCCAAAGCCACATGTTAAGTTTTGTTGATGGTTAAAGTTTATCCAAAGTCACATGTTACAGTTTTGTTGATGGTAAAGTTTATCCAAAGCCACATGATATAGTTTTGTTGATGGTTAAAGTTTATCCAAAGCCACATGTTATAATTTTGTTGATGGTCAAGTTTATCCAAAGCCACATGTTATAGTTTTGTTGGTGGCAAAGTTTATCTAAAGCCACATGTTATAGTTTTGTTGGTGGTAAAGTTTATCCAAGCCACATGTTACAGTTTTGTTGGTGGTAAAGTTTATCCAAAGCCACATGTTACAGTTTTGTTGATGGTAAGTTTATCCAAAGCCACATGTTACAGTTTTGTTGATGGTAAGTTTATCCAAAGCCACATGTTATAGTTTTGTTGATGGTAAGTTTATCCAAAGTCACATGTTACAGTTTTGTTGATGGTAAAGTTTATCCAAAGCCACATGTTATAGTTTTGTTGATGGTAAAGTTTATCCAAAGCCACATGTTATAGTTTTGTTGATGTAAAGTTTATCCAAAGCCACGGGTAATAGTTTTTGTTGATGGTAAGTTTATCCAAAGCCAGATGTTATAATTTTGTTGATGGTAAAGTTATCCAAAGCCACGGGTAATAGTTTTTGTTGATGGTAAAGTTTATCCAAAGCCACATGTTATAGTTTTGTTGATGGTAAAGTTTATCTAAAGCCACATGTTATAGTTTTGTTGATGGTAAAGTTTATTCCAAAGCCACATGTTATAGTTTTGTGATGGTAAAGTTTATCCAAAGTCACATGTTATAGTTTTGTGATGGTAAAGTTTATCCAAAGCCACATGTTACAGTTTTGTTGATGGTAAATTTATCCAAAGCCACATGTTACAGTTTTGTTGGTGGTAAAGTTTATCCAAGCCACATGTTATAGTTTTGTTGGTGGTAAAGTTTATCCAAAGCCACATGTTATAGTTTTGTTGGTGGTAAAGTTTATCCAAAGCCACATGTTGCAGTTTTGTTAATGGTAAAGTTTATCCAAAGCCACATGTTACAGTTTTGTTAATGGTAAAGTTTATCCAAAGCCACATGTTACAGTTTTGTTAATGGTAAAGTTTATCCAAAGCCACATGTTGCAGTTTTGTTAATGGTAAAGTTTATCCAAAGCCACATGTTACAGTTTTGTTGATGGTAAAGTTTATCTAAAGCCACATGTTATAGTTTTGTTGATGGTAAAGTTTATTTAAAGCCACATGTTATAGTTTTGTTGATGTTAAAGTTTATCTAAAGCCACATGTTATAGTTTTGTTGGTGGTAAAGTTTATCCAAAGCCACATGTTATAGTTTTGTTGGTGGTAAAGTTTATCCAAAGCCACATGTTATAGTTTTGTTGGTGGTAAAGTTTATCCAAAGCCACGTGTTATAGTTTTGTTGATGGTAAAGTTTATCCAAAGCCACATGTTATAGTTTTGTTGGTGGTAAAGTTTATCCAAAGCCACATGTTATAGTTTTGTTGATGATAAAGTTTATCCAAAGCCACATGTTACAGTTTTGTTGATGGTAAAGTTTATCCAAAGCCAAATGATATATGCCACCATCAACACAACGTTGTGGTGCGGCTGTCAACATATGAGAGCTGGAAAACTTTGAATCAGCTTCACCATCTACAGACTGATTGAACATCAGACACTGAAAAAGACTACCAGATGTAGTCTGATACGTTTAATTAGAACAGAAGAGAACTTCTTACCCTTGTCTCGGAAGCAAAGATCCTTTTATTATCTATAACGATTATCCTTCATCTCGTAATTGCTTTAAGTTTAAACTCCCGTCAAAGTTCCTAAAACTTGACGTTAACTTTCCGCCGATGAAACAATTCAAGATGAAACTTTGGCGTGTCACAAAGAATGTCTCGCTGATAAATCACTTAACGGCACCCAAAGGCTCCAACTTAAGCAACCCAGCAACTTGACGCTACACAATTAAACGCTTTTCTTTATAACCTAAAAGTGTTTATGAAAGTTTCTCGTCTAAATAATTCCTTACAACGTTAACGTATGGAAAATCTAATCATCGTAACATTTGTTTCTATTCTCTTTTATTTATAACAGATCCTTTTAATAGTTTACAATGAAAAAAAGATTACGATCAAAAGATAATATAATAAAAGAGAAAAAAGATAGAAGAGAACAGCTTACTCTTCTCCTCAAAAAAAAACTGATGACTGCTTAAAAAAATTACTATTAAAGTTAAACGATTGATATAGAAATAAATGTAACTGTAATCATACGCAAATCGATTCACTCGTTTTAGTCGACTATAAAGGTAATATAAGATTTCCTTAGGATTCCATCAATATCTGTATCCGCTGAAGATTCACCTTCCGTTTCGAGTTTTAAGATTTTTTTTATATAAAACAACGCAATTAAAAAAGTATTAAACTCATGCTAATAACTTAAACTGCACAATTGGTCTTGGATACGAACCCGGGACCCAAGCCACTGCGCCGTAGAAACAGTAAGGTCGAATATATCTTTCAGCTGAGTGTAAGTTGCAAATCACTTCTGAATACCCCTTTTCTGTTATCGCGGATCCTAATAGCACTATCTGCGGAAACATATTACAGAAGCTTTCAGTATGATCTAGATATATCTAAGTATCACGATCCTTATATCATAAATTATCATGGTGAATGTTTAAGTGATTTCAAACTGAACGATATTTTCTATTTCACAACACACAAGTGGTGGTAATTAATACCATTTCTGATGGTGAGACTGTGTCGAATTTTATCACCTTCCTGTAACTGTAAAAAATAGCGGGTTCTAATCGGTTTAATAGAATGACGAACTCTTTCCTTTAAGACAAATTATGAAACCACTTCCTTGAAAAGCAAGTTGTTTAAGGAACTTCAAATGTGATCATAGACTTTTAGACTTTCATCACCAACTGTGGACTGATGATGATGAAAATATAGACTTTGAATCACACTTCTTTCATAAATAATAACAATATATCTCACTTACCGACGAACAGCATTAGTTTAACCTAAAAAGATAAGACGACGGGAGGGCGTATCATAAGGAATAAATACTACAACGTCAAGAAGACAAAGTGTAGCTCTGAATGTAGTTGTAGCTTACTGAGTAATGTTGGCACACGCCAACCGCCTACTTCGCATTAATTACTAAAAACGATTCTCTTATTCAACTTCAATAAAAGTTTAAAACTATTTAGAAAAAATTTAAATCGGGGCGAGTATTATAAGTCAAAGTCCATACAAAACTGGATATAACTTCGAGCTGCTAACTGGTAATAGATTATCAGTCTCTTGTATAAAGTCTAGACTTTAAGTCTCCGGATCGCAGGGATCCATAATACTTATAACATTTATGTAAAGAAAATGTGAATTTAATTCGTCGCGTAATGGAGCAGTCGTACGAGCTCCAACCGGTCTTGTTTCTTTTTTAATTACGCACACAAATCGTTTCTATCTGATGTTGCATCACAATAATACCTTTAACTTCACACCCTTAAAGCTCAATACGACACGAGATCAAGTTATAAATTTAAATGCTTTCGATGCTACGAAATCCGTAGCAATTAAGTTATTAGAGGCGAGAATAAATTCAGCGGAAACTTTACGATTTTTTGATATACAATCACTTAGTGTTTATGGCTGTATATGTTTTCTTATATCTAACATAACCTCAATTTCATATGCTGTTAAGTGACAAGAGGCTGTCGATGATCAAACTCGGAACAGTACCACTGTACTAGCGCCAGATTTATTAGATAGTAGCTAACCGAATCACAAAAAACTATGACCACGGAATCAAACCGGGGACCTTCTTAAAAGACAAGCGATTTTTTTTAATACGCCTTCCTCTGCGTATTTGGATCAGAATCTTTATTTTCTGTCATTTGTATTTCTTTTTCTACCTTTTTCAAACTTTCTTCCCTAATTTTATCCTCTTTCGTACTTGCTAATATCTTTCATGCTTTCCTGATCTTGAGAATTCTTGATTTTCTTCTTTCAGACATCACCTGTCACGATTATATTACTATTGACTACATATTTTATCAGTTTCTCTCATCTCTACATTACATTCTTTTTCATCTCCTCCTTTACATTGTCCTTGTTATTACTAATAAAGATAAGCGGGTAACCTACTCTTATAATTCTTTAGGTCTCTTTTTATCCATCAGGATAATCGTCGTCGGTATACCGCCGTTTGTTTTGTAGCTACGTATTTTTTAATTTTCCGAATTGTTGAAGCGTCCTCACGGGAAATCAGAGGTCGCGAATTCGCCGTTTATAAATAGACCTTAATCGAATTTCAATCCTGATCTTTTTCCAATAGTCCTTTTATATGATAACACTGTCTATAATAACGGAGTGCTAGTTAAGAGGTTTGATCAGCACCATTGCCTTAAGAGATGAGGTGATAAGAGCAAAGCATCATCAAAGGAAGAGTCTTAGAGTCTGAAGAGTCACTGATAAAACCGATGAAGTATTAATATGAAAGAATTATTATTTAACATAATATAGAAATAAGGTATCACGTTAAAAACAGAAACGAAAGGAACTATAGATGTTAGTAACGTTTCAGATGGAATAGTGATACTTTGATTTTAATCAAACTTATGTCCATTGGTGTAAAGCAGTAACTTATTTTTAAGTTCGATAAATATAGACTAGATCCAACCTTCTTCTTCTTAAAGTGCCTCTCCATTACTGGAGGTTGGCCGTCAGTTCTGCGAATTCCAACCAACTAGATCCAACCTGATGGAATGCAAAGATGATAAAGTAATAACGAGCCTAAAAAGGAGTTGCCAACAATGAGCATAATAAGGAGGATCTCACTCTTATCTGGACTACAAAGCCATTTCACTGGATATAAATCCCTCGTAACTGTCTCTTCCCTCCAGAAGCATAGATTTAATGATTTCCTCTACGTCTTTCACATTACTTTTCACTAGTCTAGAAGAAGCTTACTCTTTGATACTCTCATTGGACTTAACTGATTTTAAAACAGAAGGTGCGAGTGATTCTAATAAATCTGAAAACAATTTGCAGCTGCAAGCAGTTGAAGCGTCAGTTATCTCGCCGTCTCTTATTAAATGCAGTGAAGACAATGCGACGCTCCGCTGGCGGAACATCTAATTGACCGTCCGGTGCTTGGTGCAAGATGTAGACGTCACCTTTACACCACCTCATCACGAACAGGACCTGGGTAATGAAACAGTAGATTCAACTGCCTCTATACATAATTCTACTCAAGAATGATATGTAAAGATTCCTCTAATTCCTTTATAATCTAATACAGTAAATAATGATTATACAAGTTGAGCCAAAAGAAATCACCCTATTGGAAGCCCAAATTAAATCACCAACTGTAACGGCGCCCATTTCGCCGATATCATCTTCTCGAATTGACCAATAAAATTCTAAAGGTTCAAATAAACATAATCAAAAGACAGAATCATAGTTTTTCATTTAGAAAAAAAATAAGAGCCAAACAACATCGGATGACTTCCTTTAGCCTAACTTGTAGCGGCATTACTAAGTTCCGGCTGTCAACGTATAAAAGCCGGAGTATTTTAGAAGATAAAGCTTCACCATCTTTGTCTTTAAATATTATATGAAATCGGTAACAAATGTTTGTTGTCAGTAAAAATAGATTTACGAAGTTCTTTTAATAATGACAAAATCAATTCAACACTAATGATGAAATCAGCAATGTTATACCACTATTATCTGATTGATGAAATTTGCCATTTTATAAAATATTTTATGGTAACAATTTGAAGATTTGAACCTGCTCTTAATGTTTTTAGCTACAGCTACACTCGTGACTTGTACCATTCGCTGTGTAGTCAATTGACCTGAGCGCTCGCTCGCTTCCTGATGCGGCGGCTAACTAAGTTAACTAACTGTTAAGAAGATGGCGTTGGTTCAAGTTTTATGTTCTAACGCTGTACTTTTAGATGATGCAGCCAATAGGAAATGTTTGCTACAAAATATAAGCTTTGGTGGTCAATGCAGTACGAATTTACTCGGTGTTAATCAAAAATACATTAAAGAGTTTCCTACTGAAAATATTCAACATAAGAAGAATATAACAAGTTCAGTTTATACACTACCTCCAAATCACAGTTAAGTTTCACCAGAATGGATTGTCTATATTTTAAATAAAGTTAACATTTAGTGAAGTAAGTTCTGTGCTAAAATTAAAGTTTATAAACTTAGATCGGAACCGCAGTTGAAGCCGGACAAAATTAGTATGTTATGAAACTTTCGCACAGTGTAACGTAAATTAAAAAGCTTTAGCGTTCACAGCGAGGTGCAGCGCACCTGAGGATCGCTGGGAATATGTAAAATTAGGAACAACACCCCCCCATTTTAAACCTTTGACAAGTATTCAAATTTATGCACTAAATTTTAAGTCTCGCGTCTCTAAACCTTGCGTGGTTATTGCGTTGAAATGCAATCGACAATAATCGCAGTTATCGCGATCAGTGCTTGACTATTCATATTGATGGCATCAAGAAATTAAGTCTAGGTTATAAAGCTGATCTAGAACTAGTATATTCTTCTCTTAAAGTCTCCCACATCCTGGAGTTAGATGAAGTAAGATGTTCTAAGCGAAAAACTAAGGAATGAATGTCATCTATACCTCTGGTGATAAAATGGTGCTAGTGGTATCAAATGTGGACTATGTAGTGCTATCACAAACATTCAATGAAAAAAGATGACTCAACTACCAGCTACTTTACACCAATGACTCAGGTTACCCAGATTAAACTATCAGCTCCTGATCACCAACTATCCTCACAGCATCATCGTCATCGCATCATTATCATATTATATACTGTTTACACAATCGCTAATATTATGCGATTATTGCTTTAGTAAAGTAATAACACCGCCGTTGGTAAGCCAGGCAGTCTGTAATAAATTGTGATGTTACACACCATCCAGGAAATAGGTTTTGGTTGTAACATTCTCTAATAACTTAAGATGAAAGCCTTAACACAGGTGTGATTGTAATAGTTTACTAGAAATCAATGTGAAAATATTATTAACTTAAACCAAAAAAAGGCCATTACCAATAAAAAAAACCAATTCAGTAACAGTCTTCTATATATTCCCACTGCTGGGACTAGAAGCATTAAATTACAAGGAGCGGGTTAAGTTCATTGACCATGTACGCGGAGTGTAGGTTGGTTAACATAACATATCTACTTAAGCTGTTGTTCTTGTAGTAGGTAGTAGCTGCTGTGTTATACAACCCAGTTAACTAGTTTTTTTTTTTTTTAATCAATTGCGAAAATATTTCCCAAAAGCGGAATCTCCGTCAGCTGCAGGAAGTCCGGTGCGGCAGTGATTGAGTGCGCTTAAAAATACCGGTTTTTATTCGTTTACGCCCGACAGTTATTTAAAAATATCCGATCCGCGCCGCCGAGCGGATAACGTCCCATCGTATATACATATATATATGTATATATATGTGGGATCGTTCAAGTGTGAAAGGAGGTTAAGCACTAAAATCTTTATTATTATTTATAAGTATTCTTCGTTACATCTTTCTTCTTAATCTTGTTGTTCGTCTCTGACAACTGGAATGTTCTATATCACTTTTGGCGTTTTTTCTTTATTCTTTTATAGCACAAACAGTAAAACCTTAACCTTAACCTCGAAAGGCATTTGGTATAGGACCATATATCTGATCTGTGCCTTACCGAGTGCCCTGGTTTGAGAAGTGTAATCTGCGAAGGAACATCCTAAAATTAGCATTTAGACTTCGCTGTGGACACATTCCGTCAGCGAAGTTCGCATTTTTTATGAAAAAAATTGATTCTCCAATGTGCAGAATCTGTAATCAGATTGAGGATGTGCAATATTTGCTGATGGAATGTAAACAGAATAAATTAAAGAGAAATTCATTGCTGACATTACATAATATTAACATCAGGGTTGTTGGTGTGGTACAAACCTGATGTCATTGGCGAATTTGAATGATATTAGCTCTAGGGTGATTTACTCTGTAGTTTAGAATGTCGATATAGTTTTATGATTTAAAGGATACGATGTTTAGAGGGTAAGAGTAAAATTCGGAAAGAAGATAAAAAAGGAACTTTAACCTGTTAGCGTCTGTATGAAGTTCGTGCGATTTCTATTCCAATTCACAAACAACACACTGCGATGTAGTAAGAATATAAAAAAAAATATCTACGCGTCAAAATTGGAAAGTTTAATTTTGCAACTACAAATTTCTGTTGAACGAACATTTCTTTTTTTCAATTTCATTTTACATTTGAACTTTTGTATACGAAACGCGACCCGACTGTAATTGGAAATGGACTATTGCGCCATTATATACAAGAAAAATCATGAGACAGGCGAATTAAGATCTGACTGATCGCGAGTCAGATTCTCTGCGGTTCCATATATCTTCATAAAGCTTGCCTGAACCTTGTCGACTTGTGACGAAGTGGAATGATGACCACACACATTTAACCCTTGTTAACTCCGAGTTAGATGACGAGCGACGTGACGTCATCTTGTAAGAAGATTGTAAAAGAAACTATAGAAACAAACAAAACATGAAATGTAATAAATAAGGAAAAATATATAAGGAAAGTGAAAGATCAAATGTAATAGAATAAGGAAAATTGTAAGAGAAAAGAAACAAACGTATAGCAAGTAAGAAATTGTAAGATATATAAAGATGTCACTTCACCACGTTTAACCCGTTTGTGTTACATTCATTATGTTCTAGGTATACGTAGTATACAAATTTTTGTGTTGACGACGTCGTTCAATATTTATGCATCAAAAGTTTGACAAACACGCGTCACACTCATACCACGAAGGGAGTATGTAAATAACACTATATTAGGTCTACACTGTAATTTTGAACCGAATATACACATGCATTTTAGAAATATTAACCAAAAACAGTGGACACACCGTTAGCGCCGCCGGCACTGGAGAAAAATTTTGGTGGACACAACAGTTGTGTCCACCAAAATTTTTCATAGAAGGAAGTGGAAACCTAAAGTAAATGAGAGTAAAAGAGAAGGAATGACATAGAGAACATGAATGACAAAGAGAAGAAATAGGAATGAAAGATGAATAAAAAAAAACTTTACGTCATCGTTTGACTATAATATACTAATTCGGGATGATGCTAATCTTAACAGCAACAGTCTGTAGTTTTAGTCATCATTTCATTTTAAGTTTTAAACTATTTAACTACAAATTTAACTAATGATTAGCTACAGTTGTTATCCAGACTAACTTATGCGGAGATCTTTGGAGCCTATGTCCAGCAGTGGACATACATCCAATGATGATATCAACGAATAAAATATTTGGATCCGTTAATCATTTTCTTTTGAAATTATGTTTTATTAATTTCCATATTAAAGTTTAAATATAAGTTTTTCATCTTTGAAAAGAATCTTCGAGTCGTTAAGTTTTTAGGTTATAGTAATATGAATATTGTTGTGTGTGCTCTAAAATAAAGTCTAAGGTCTATGAATAAACTTTATATGTTCGAATGCGGCCACAGCGGGTCTTCGTGTACGATGATGAAAAAAGTTCGCGGAACAAATACGCGAAGTGCATAACTCCGGAGTTTCAAACGGAGGGGAGTTTCACCCGTTTCGCGAATTGTTTTTAATATACCATTTATTCTTATTAACCGCTAACGCAAAAAGGAGGATGTTGATGTATTTTTCATTATTTATACAACTAAATAAAATTTTAATGTCTGTTTGTAACGTTAAAATAACAGCTCTTTCCTAAGTGCATGTCGATGTATACACGATACATATACCGAAACCACATTTTTTAAAATTTTTGTCTGCCTCTCTGTTTATTCCAGGTAATCTCTGAAACGGCTGGACCGATTTTGACGGGACTTTCACTGGCAGGTAGCTGATGTAATAGGGATTACCTTAGGCTACTTATTTTTGGAAAACAAATTTAGGATCTCACAAAAAAAATATTAAAACCAACAATATTCAATTTAAATAAACGAAGTTAAATACCACGCGGTCGAAGTCGCGGGCAACGGCTAGTTTTATATAAATTGACAACTGATATCATTAATTATCTGTGGTAACGTACCTGACAAAATAATAAAGTTATTTAGATTCAGTTTGTTTGGTTCGTGAACATAACTCAATTTAGTTAACTAGTTAAGATGTTTACACTAAACGATAATGTAGTTGAGGTGTATTAAGTCTCGTTACCACAGTGATTTAGTTCAAATAGACAAATTGAGACCAAGTATACTTTCAATTAAATATTTATAATAAATAAAATACAGCAATTACGTTTCAATGTAACTTTAATAGTTTAATATATATTGTGAAATTGTTAAGAGATAATACACTGAAACAGACGCATGCACATAAAACTTAAACCGCTCTTAAATCTCAAGTCGCTGATTTAAGTTATCACAAATAAATAGAAGGAGAAATGATGATAAGTCAAGAAAGCTCGTAATAATATTTCCTCGTCCGCCATCGTCCATTACTTTACTTTGTATCGATTCGCTTCGAAGTTCTCGCGTTAAAGATATCCGCTTCACACCAAGCTCTTAAAACATTAAACATAGAACAGAACTTAAAAGAACAGAAGAATATTAACTTAAACATTTTATTAGTTTAGTTTGATTATAAAGAAATTAAGTACAGACATTTGTTCAGACATTAAGTTCAGACCATTGCTTTCTACGTAGCTGCTTTCCCAATAAAAATTACATCAGAATTTGTACAACTGAAATGTGCGTCTGTTAACACGTTCAGTGCCAGTGACACAACTGTTGTGTCCACCAAATTTTTTTCTCCAGTGCAGTCTTCTGTGCAGCTTTCTATGGTCATCAGGTTTTTATGGGTTGTTTATTACATTATTGTATCTTTAGCTCCACACAAACTCTTAAGATAAGTTTTTATCTAACAAATAAAAAACATTGAAAATTTTAATTTTGCGTTCACTTTTACTCTAACGTTCAATTATGTTTAAAATTCTTGTTCAAGTTATTCATAAAACCATAAGACAACCTTAAAATATTCAGGACGAAAAAGCTGTTCAGAAATATTAATACAAAATAAAATCTTAACAACAACAACTGTATGTTGAAAACCGCCGGTTAAATGACGTAACAAAATTACGCTTAAATTTTTCCTTTGAGTTTTCGGACATATTTTTATGTAAAACACACTAACTAATCTTCAAACACTTTATACTATTTATATGAACTTAATGGAGACTGCGACGGCTACAAAAACAACAAAATATAAATTTTACCCAAATGCAGTGCCGGTGACACAACTGTTGTGTCCACCAAAATTTTTCTCCAGTGCCGGCGACACAAATGGTGTGTCCGTCACCCAATGTATGACGGCACCTGGGAAGACATCGTCAAAAGCGGGTGGCATTGAACGTGTTAAATTACGTAACAAAATTACGTTTACATTTTTCCTTTGAGTTTTTGGCCATATTTTTATGTAAAACACTATAACTAATCTTCAAACACTTTATACTATTTATATGAACTTAATAGAAGCTGCGACGGCTACAAAAACAACAAAATATAAATTTTACCCAAATGCAGTGCCGGTGACACAACTGTTGTGTCCACCAAAATTTTTCTCCAGTGCCGGCGACACAAATGGTGTGTCCGTCACCCAATGTATGACGGCACCTGGGAAGACATCGTCAAAAGCGGGTGGCATTGAACGTGTTAAATTACGTAACAAAATTACGTTTACATTTTTCCTTTGAGTTTTTGGCCATATTTTTATATAAAACACACTAACTAATCTTCAAACACTTTGTACTATTTATATAAACTTAATGGAGGCTGCGATGGCCACAAAAACAACAAAATATAAATTTTACCCAAACGCATTGCCGGCGACACAGGGGGTGAGTTCATTTAATTCTTACTCCAGTGCCGGCGACACACGTGTCCGACACCCAATGTATAACAGCATCTGGAAAGACATCTTCAAAAGTGAGGTGGGAATGAACGTGGTAAACGTCTAAAAACCTTTTTTTTTTAAAGGTTAAAACAAACGTCGTCTGAAGTATGAAGCGTGTAATCTTCAGGCGGAGCTTTGAATTAGCGTTTTGTTTGCGGCGCGGCGTTCTGGTCGTGGACGTTATAAATATTTGCTCATCGTCTACGTTTACTTACCTACACTGAATGGACAGCTGCCCTCCTTCTCTACCTCCCTTCATTCTCCCTCCCTTCTCACCCCAACCCTGAAGACTACGGGTACGCGAAATAACAGTTTAATATACGCGTATGTATAATATAAAACAAACTGTTTCTAAGTGCGTAAGGTAACAGAATAAGCAAAACAGAAACCGATATGAATCAAGAATATCTTTCGCGGATGTTACATAAAACCAACTCGCATTTGGCTAACATGATAAGTATATTGTTTGACTGTTTCTGTGTGAGCTGACTCAAGTCCCAGCAGTGGGAAATGTTAATTACATTATTTCATTCGCAATCCACCGATGAAAGTATCGACGTGATCAGTCTAGATTATGAACAGAAAGACATACAAAAGTCTTGTTAATTATAAATCTGTTAGTATTAATAAAAAGTCTAATTATACAAACAAATATTTAACCTTAATTTATATAAATTGGTTACGTATTAATAACTTGTGACGTGAAATGAAACGTTCCTTTCAATTTTTAAGCAGAAATTCACAAAAACTTTATTTCTCAAACAAAAAGCTACAACGGTACAAAAAATGTTTGCGGCGGAAAATGAATGAATGTTAACAAAAAAAAGAAACAAAACGAATAACTTTCCTCACATCAAGCGTCATTGTTCCTCGGCAATAATTTCTCCGGCGAATATTTCTTATTTAAATACGAGGATATTAAAGAGAAAAGAAACGTTACAGAGATTTAATGTTTAATGAAAACGTTACTTATAAAGCTGTAAGACGTGATGGATTATCACCTAGCTGTATACTGGTTAGTATATTTACACAACACAGTATACATAAAGATATTTATCTGTAACACAAAGCTTATATATCTATTTTAAAAGTGTTTACTGTGTTCCAGTTTAAAGACTAGAGAAATTACTATAGTAACGAGATCTTATGTCTGGTATACAAAATACGGTGTTGTGTATATCATCCTAACTTGCGTATTACATAATACAGTGCTGTCGGTTTAAAATAAAATGGCGGACATCCCCGGAAGTATATAATCATATTTTCTCGCCTTTTCATTGCCTATTACTGGAGCCGACACCTTACTGTATATTCACGTAAATGTTACCGAATTTGATATTAACAACGCGGTAAATATAATATATATTAACTACACTATCTGTTTGTTTATATTTAATATATTTGTAAGTTACTTGAGCGGGAATTTAAGTTAATAGTAACTTAAATAAAACACATTGTTGGGAAGAGAAACCGCGATTATACTTCAGCATTAGTTTATCGGTCGAAATTAGTTTGTTTAAAACACAACTTGATATATAACGAATAAATAAACTTACTACATTAATATAGAAGGATATTTCAGGTTTACAGTGCTCACTAAATAAGGAAACATCACTGAAAGGAATAATAGTGAATGGGGGAGGGAAAGTTCGCCCTCACGCGGCGAGGATAAAGGAAGCGCTTGAGTTCCGCAAGTTGTTTGTATTCACGGCGTCTGCGCTAAAGTTTCCTTTTACATATGCAAAAGAACACCGATTCCAACAAAGGACGACTCGCGAAATTAAAGAAACATCTTAATATCAATAGAAAAGACACAAGCTCACTCCTTTTAGAAAAACAAATTAATTCCCAATCCTATAATCCTTAATTCCAATACTCAAGTCAAAGTTTCACTTCATTTCACAATTTCAATCATTTATTCTTATGTATATTATTCTTATGTATCCATCATATACACTTAATATTATACATTGTACATTGTCATTTTATAAAATTTGTATGTTAATTACTTTACTTTGTGTGCAATAAAGAGTATTTATCTTATCTTATCTTAATAATAAGGCATAAATTAACCATAGATATTGTGTACGCGCACAAGCACTTTCAAATAAAATCGCTCCTGAATAAGGTGGTAGCTGAAAACCAGTGCGTTGCTCACTCCGTAGCAACATTTGCACTGAGCTACGGCCTTTTTGCACCATTGCAGTACTTACAGCAAATTTTTTTTGTAAATATAGCTATGTTAATGTGCTTTCGTTTATACACCCTATATAACATTGTATCTGTTTGTTTCTGTATATTTGTACTGCATAGACAAATAAACCTTTTTATCTATCTATCTATCTAAGCTAGAGATTCCATTATTAATGAAATCAAATAAAAAACTAAGCACACTAGAAAACTTATGAAAAAGAGCTGCCGGTACTAAAAGGTACTCCATGATGATGGTGAGGTTAGGACATCAGTCAGCTCAGTTCTTAAACGATGGAATAATAATTATCTTAACAAAGGTTATGTGGAGATCCGTTCTAGGATTTGGAAAAGTCACAGGATCTCCACCACGGCTTCTCCAGCAGTCTTAATAGATTAGTCTTGATTGATTTATACTTGCTTATTTGTTGTATTGTTTACAAGTTAAGTTTGTTATGTGTATACAATTACATGTATGTTTAAATTTGTACTATTGCAAAGGTTTTTCAAGATTAAGGATGTTTATGTTATGAATAAGAACGATAGTTAGAGATCGTGTCCAGCTATATAGTTTATCACAATTTTGATAACGACGAGGTTACATAAAAACTAGAACTTCTCCCGGTTTTAATACAATTAAACGTATCATTTTAACTTCTCTCTTTTCGGTTACGAGGTTAAAAATCAATCGACAAATCCAATTTTTCTTTAAATCGCACGAAACAAATTTGAACGAAGTCATGGACTTCAAAAAGTCCGATGGAAGTTTTAATAGACTTTTAAATTAACTTCTCATCTTATTAGCATAATCGATCAAATATTTTTTAATCGAAAACAGTAAGAAATACAACGCATTTCGAATTGGTAGTAAGATTGTGCAACAGCTAATGAAATTACTGGGGTAACGAGTTAACATATGACTCAAGCTTCGAGCGCATATTGGATTAGTGATCCTACCTTTTTTTTTTTTATACGAGGGGAAATCTTATAAAGATACTCGACACCGTGGGGAGCGGCGCCGGGTTATGTGGGATTTCACCCACTAAAACCCCTCGGCGTTTCTTTCTCCGCGCGTTTTTACTGGCGGCAAAGCGAGATCGACAGGGTCATGCTATCGCTATGCCGCCGCGCCTGGTCTTTGGGATTCCACCTTTGTTGATAGGCTGTGGGCCAGCCATTTCCCCTGCTCAAGCAGCGTGCTGAAAACGCCCAGCATGCTGCTCGCACTCCGAGCCGTGATGTTACCGGTGTCAGACTCCCCATCCAACACCCGCGGCTCCGCTCATAGGGGCGGCATCAGGCGAGCGTAAGCTCGCCGCCTTCGCCCCGTTACTGTATCCTAACTAGCGCTACATTAGTGAACTTCAATCTAAAAATCCTTATAAAGGAAGCGGAAGCCCGCCGGCGGAACATGTAATTGATTTCTCAATGCTTTATTAAATGGAAAATTGGGACGACGTTAGCGTTGACATCAAATCACGATTACTTCCGTGTAACTTAATGACATCGCTTGCTTGATTAAATTCTGAAGCCACAAGTTAAAGTAGATATCGCAGAGTTTCTATATCTGTCACCGTCATAACAAATCTGCCGCCATGACCACATTGTTGTTTTCCAACAGTCCACATATACGCAGCATTCGGAACTACATACAACACCCTCTACAGCTTAAGTGTCACTTAATATCACGTGATGATGTAAACGTTAGCACAAACGTTAATTAAATTAAATATTAGACATGTCTTTCGAACCTTAGTACTGAGTTGGACATTTTAAAACATTTTTTAGGTTATGTCGTTACGCAAAAATAATTAAAATGTGTTTATGTTTGAATCATACATTCATTTGTTCAGAGTGAGGTTCACATCCCACTACTGGGACTCGGAACTTTCTCTCAGGAGGGGACAAAGGCTACTCATCACTCAGACGAAGTAGAACTCAAATATTCATGACAGTTGTCGACTCTCTCTTAGTGTCGCATAACTCGTACGATTTACAAACTGAGCTGTAGTAAGTTAAAACAACTATTATAGATTATAATTTTTTATTGCAGTCGAAGCTTAAAGAATTCCAGTCACATTTCCGACATTACTTCCGCTAGTGCGCTGGGAATAGGTTCCCAATTGTGAACGTCGCGCTTTATGCTTCCAGCTGCGTCGCATTACGCCAACAGATATCCAGCAGTCTCCAGGGCGCTGTACAGTTATAAAACCTATGATATTACCACAACACTTTTACGTATAACATATCACAGTTTCAAATATATTAGCCATTCAACAAATCCTTTTTAATAAATAGCGTTCTGGAAATTGCTTGTTATTTCCATCCCAATATACAAAAGTAAAACGTTGATGTTAAGTAAAAAGTTATCATATAAAATATAATTGCAAACTCAATCTTTAACAGGCTGTTTTGAAGGCCTCCTTAAGTCTTGCGAATAATTCATCGAACAAATTAGGAAACCGAGTTTCGTGCGCAACATCCTTAATTTAAACTTCATTCCGTATTCCGGAGGACGGTGTCATCTGAATTGTGAATTTACGAGTTTATTAAACGGAATATAAATAAATCCGAGGAGAGGAAACAGATTTACATTTACATCATTTGATGATGGATAACTTTATACAAAACTGAGTAGTTTTACATTGTTTCAATAGATGGCGCTGTTTTTAAAAAAAAAAAAAAAAAAAAAAAAAAAAAAAAAAAAAAAAAAAAAAAAAAAAAAAAAAAAAAAAAAAAAAAAAAAAAAAAAAAAAAAAAAAAAAAAAAAAAAAAAAAAAAAAAAAAAAAAAAAAAAAAAAAAAAAAAAAAAAAAAAAAAAAAAAAAAAAAAAAAAAAAAAAAAAAAAAAAAAAAAAAAAAAAAAAAAAAAAAAAAAAAAAAAAAAAAAAAAAAAAAAAAAAAAAAAAAAAAAAAAAAAAAAAAAAAAAAAAAAAAAAAAAAAAAAAAAAAAAAAAAAAAAAAAAAAAAAAAAAAAAAAAAAAAAAAAAAAAAAAAAAAAAAAAAAAAAAAAAAAAAAAAAAAAAATCACGATAAGAAAACGAATGCTAAAAGATTGCAAAAAGTGTCTACAAAAAATTTAAATCTATGAATAAAATACAAAAAATATGATACAGGAGTGTGAAAGTATCTATTATTAGAGAATCTAAAAATAATTATAGTTGCAAACATTTTGTTAGAAAAATAGTAACTCCATTGACTTGTGAGAAATGGGAGAATTAATATCTGCTTATGATTGTATTAGTGTACAAATTATAAAATAGTTATATTGATATTTCATCAAGTTTATTAATATTTTTTATCTATATTTTTTTCAAAATTAAATTTCTAAATAATAAAATAGATGGATTGACTATTTTGAAAGATGGGAGGGATAAAAGGATAGATTTCTTTATAAGAGGCGGATAACTGTAGGTATTCCAAACTATATAGTACTAAAAGTGTAAACTCATTAAATATATAATACAATATTCTATTGTATATATATTTAATACATATATCAAATGATTCTGTAACGCGTTCGAGTCGACGTATTAATATTTAATTAACTTTTGATCCGTTTACAATTTTATCAACGTGAATTTGGTAACAATGGATTTGTCTTATCAAAATGGCGTATCTATTGAACTGTGCACAATTAATTTGTAAATCCCTCGAATCTGTCTTCTGTAATCTCATTTTAATTATCCAACGATCTCAATACATTAATAAATATAATAAATAAAGTAGTTAAAAAATAGTGTTATTTAAGTTAATAATTGTAAAGATTTGCATGCTTAATAGTAGAATGTGCGCTTATTTTTTATTATAAACCATCATGTTTGTTACCACATTCTTGCAAATAAATGATTTGATTTGATTTGATTTGAAATATTAACAACACAGTTACATTCCCACAGCTGGGACTTGAAAAATTTCTCACAAGCAAAGAGGTAAGTGCGAATGTATTAAACACGTTATTTGGATTAGATTGGATTACTCCTCATCATTATATTTCTGTTTAGTGTTACTTTCCTGCTGGTGTTCTGCTGTCTACTCTTTTGTATTCTTGATTAATAACCTAACAATTACCATACAAACATCAAATCGTCCCACAAAGACGTCCAGCAGTGGGCATGATGTACTGTTAGATTTATAAGAAACGGATCCAACGGAGCGTCTTATGGCGCCGGTAACATGCTATTGGTTCAACCGATTACCGTAACGTGTATAGTTTTTATCCATAGACAATACGGCAAGTGTAATTAATACACGTACAATGAGTACTGGATGCGATTTCTTTACCGACATTAAAAAAGAAGATAATTAATCACAATTTAATCACAAAGGTTATTAATTAAGCACTAGTAGATAATTTCGAAATAATAGTCTTCTGAGACTTATGGTCTTTGCTATTGTGTGATCATTTTAAATATTTGCTTGACGGTAGAGTTTTAATGATTTTGTTGAAATTGAGCAAAAAATCTAAAATCTCGATATTGAAAATTGACAATTCAATCTATATCTTCGGATTTGCACTTTCACGTAACTATAAAATCGGTTCAACCGTTTTGAAAGCTACAATACAACACGACACAATAAACTCATGCCAAACTTTTAGCATTAAATTTTCTTATTAAGTTCTCTTATTAATATAATATAAATTAAGTTCTCTTATTGTTCCCACTGCTGGGATTTGGGACTTTTCGAGCAAAAGCTTCACAACAAGCTCAGTGGGGATCGAACCCGCACCTCTTCACATGTAACACTTACAAACTGAGATATCACAACTTTTCGCGATACGAATTTATAAAATTTTATAATATACCAGTGACGAAACCTTATACTCCTGTCATACTGATTAACAGTTTAATTAATCCAAATGTATACTACACCGCAGTATGATCAAGAACAAGCGTAGAACATCATTCTTCGAGCAGACGTCGTGATGGACAGGATCTCATTCACTTTTAACAGAAAACAATATTCGGGTAAGTTGTATAATACTTATGTCGCGAGAAACTAAAATCGGTAAATATTTATTTTATTAGGCTGGCAACAATTCTCTATGAACACCGACGCGGACGCGTAAAAACAAGATGGCGCGTTAGCGGGCAGTGAGGTAGGTGTGAAAACGAGCAGACTAGCGACATGTTTCCTGATTATCCTGGTAAGCGTATAATTATTAATTACATAAAGCACACCGTGTGTATTACAATATCATGTTTATATCACTGCGGTGATGTTTGTCTGTGGGATTCAGAATCAGTTGTGTAAAGCGTCATCTAAATAGTTGACCAGTACGTATTCAGTAACAGATTAGAGCTGTGAGGGGAGGTTTGGAGGCCATCGCGGGTAAAAGAGGACCCGATATTCAGCTGTGATGGATGTTTATCCATATTCAGTATCAGAACATAAATACGTGTGCACTTTACGTGCAGGTACGTATGTAGGTTTTACTACGACTAAGGATGTTTATCCATAGTCAGTATCAGACAATAAATACGTGTGCACTTTACGTGCAGGTACGTATGTAGGTTTTACTACGACTAAGGATGTTTATCCATAGTCAGTATCAGACAATAAATACGTGTGCACTTTACGTGCAGATACGTATGTAGATTTAACTATCGCTAACATGGAACAGATTAACATGTGTTTAGCGACAACTTATTTAACTATAGAGAGTTACAGCACAGTTTTTTGATCAAAACTAGTCAAAGAGGCGCGGCTTCGATTCCCTTTAAACTTTAACTGAAAGAGAAGACAGTAAAGAAACTTTTTGTGTATTCATTACCTTTTAAGAACTGTTGTGTTTTATCAATTTCAAAAGCAAAACCAATCAGAGATTATGTATTTATAAATGTATAAGATTTGTCTTGTTTCTTTTATCCGCTTTTCTCTGATATTATTATTCATACCGCTTTTTAACTTACTATTTGAATAGTTTACTAGTGATACTTACTAATGAAACTTTTACACATTTGTATAAAAAAACATATTTAATTACTAGCTGACCCGACAGACTTAGTTCTGTCAAAAAAATTGGAATGTGGCAGTTTTTTGTTCTTACCTATTTTATAGCCGGCGCAAAAAAATCTGGACTGAACCGTCACCCTGGTTATAGGGCGGTGTGTGGGGTTCAGCTCTATATATGTTCATCTAATAACTAATATTTAAATATTAGTGGGTTCCAGAAGAGTGGCCAAAGTTATAATTATAGTTCATAAATTATATTCACTATTTTATTAGGAACAAATAACTGTCACATTCCAAATCTTTTTGACAGAATGTAGTCTATCAAGTCCGCCAGATGGTAACGCGGATTGTGCTCGTCTGATGTATTGACGTGTAAACGAATGCATTTTATGTCGCGCGCCGAAACTAAAACGAAAGAAATAATATCGCGAAGCCGACCAAATTGAAAATCAGTAAGAATGATCTTTAGCTCTTACATTTTGTGACTATTTATGGTTATTATTTCATTCGTTTTAATTTCGGCTCGCGGCGATCTTCCGACGCGCATACGCACACCGTTTTGATAGAATAATTGAATTTGAACTTTGTGCAGCTGGAATAAAGTGCAAATTGACTCTTTAGCGTTACGAACGCACCTACATTGCTTAGACAGCAGTGAAAGCTTGTTATTTAATATGAACTTTTGTTTGTTTGTTTCTGGTTTCTGGTTTCTGGTTTCTGGTTTCTGGTTTTACTGGTTTACTGGTTACTGGTTTACTACTGGTTTACTGTTTCTGGTTTCTGGTTCTGGTTTCTGGTTTCTGGTTACTGGTTTTACTGGTTTCTGTTTCTGGTTTTACTGGTGTACTGTTTTACTGGTTGACTGGTTTACTGGTGTACTGGTTACTGTTTACTGGTGTAACTGGTTTACTGGTTTACTACTGGTTTACTGTTTCTGGTTTTACTGGTTTACGGTTTACTGGTTTACTGGTTACTGGTTCTGGTTTTACTGTTTACTGGTTTACTGGTGTACTGGTGTTACTGGTTACTGGTGTACTGGTTACTGGTTTAACTGGTTTACTGGTTTACTGGTTTACTGGTTACTGGTTACTGGTTGTACTGGTTTACTACTGGTTTACTGTTTACTGGTTTAACTGGTGTACTGGTTTACTGGTGTACTGGTTTACTGGTTTACTGGTTTACCTGGTTTTACTGGTTACTGGTTTACTGGTTTACTGGTTACTGGTTTACTGTTTAACTGGTTTTACTGGTTTACTGGTTTACTGGTTTACTGGTTTACTGGTTTACTGGTGTAATGGTTTACTGGTGTAACTGGTTTACTGTTTACTGGTTTACTGTTTACTGGTTTACCTGGTTTTACTGGTTTACTAGTTTACTGGTTTACTGGTTACTGGTTTACTGGTTTAACTGGTGTACTGGTTACTGGTTTAACTGGTTTACTGGTTTACTGGTTTACTACTGTACTGGTTTACTGTTTAACTGGTTTTACTGGTTTACTGGTTTACTGGTTTACTGGTTTACTGGTTTACTGGTGTACTGTGTACTGGTTTAACTGGTTTACTGTTTACTGGTTTACTGTTTACTGGTTTACCTGGTTTTACTGGTTTACTAGTTTACTGGTTTACTGGTTTACTGGTTACTGGTTTACTGGTTTAACTGGTGTACTGGTTACTGGTTTACTGGTTTATGGTGTACTGGTTTACTGGTTTACTGGTTTACTGGTTTAACTGGTTTTACTGGTTTACTGGTTTACTACTGTACTGGTTTACTGGTTTACTGGTTTACTGGTTTAACTGGTTTTACTGGTTTACTAGTTTACTGGTTTACTGTGTACTGGTTTAACTGGTTTTACTGGTTGACTGGTTTACTAGTTTACTGGTTTACTGGTTTACGGTTACTGGTTTACTTGGTTTACTGGTTGACTGGTTTACTGGTTTACTGTTGACTGGTTTAACTGGTTTACTAGTGTACTGGTTTACTGGTTTCTGGTTCTGGTTTCTGGTTTTACTGTTTAACTGGTTTACTACTGGTTTACTGGTGTACTGGTTACTGGTTGACTGGTTTACTGGTTTACTACTGTACTGGTTTACTAGTTTACTGGTTACTGTTTACTGTTTACTAGTTTACTGGTTTACTACTGGTTTACTGGTTTATACTGGTTTACTGGTGTACTGGTTTACTGGTTTACCTGGTGTACTGGTTTACTGGTTTACGGTTTACTGGTTGACTGGTTACTGGTGTACTGGTTTACTGTTTACTGGTTTACCTGGTTTTACTGGTGTACTGGTTTACCTGGTTTTACTGTTTTACTGGTTTTACTGGTTACTGGTGTACTGGTTTACTGGTTTACTGGTTGTACTGGTTTCTGGTTTTACTGGTACTGGTTTACGGTTTACTGGTTTACTAGTTTACTGGTTTACTGGTGTACTGGTTGACTGGTTGACTGGTTTACTGTTTACTGGTTTACTAGTTTACTGGTTTCTGGTGTACTGGTTTACTGGTTCTGGTTTTACTGTTGTACTGGTTACTGGTGTACTGGTGTACTGCTTTACTGGTTTATGGTTTACTGGTGTCTGGTTTTACTGGTGTACTTGGTTTACTGGTTTCTGGTTCTGGTTTTACTGTTGACTGGTTTACTACTGTACTGGTTTACTGTTTACTGTTTAACTGGTTTTACTGGTTTAACTGGTTTTACTGTTTACTGTTTACTGGTTTACTGGTTACTGGTTGACTGGTTTACTAGTTTACTGGTTTAACTGGTGTACTGGTTTACTGGTTTACTGGTTTACTGGTTGACTGGTTTACTGGTTTACTATTTACTGGTTTACTGGTGTACTGGTTTACTGGTTTACTGGTGTTACTGGTTTACTGTTTACTGGTTTAACTGGTTTACTGTTTACTGGTGTACGGGTTTACTGGTTTAACTGGTTTCTGGTGTACTGGTTTACTGTGTACTGGTTTACTGGTTTAATGGTTTACTGGTTTAACTGGTTTTACTGGTTTACTGGTTTAACTGGTTTTACTGGTTTACTGGTTTACCTGGTTTTACTGGTGTACTGGTTTAACTGGTTTTACTGGTTTACTGGTTAACTGGTTTACTAGTTTACTGGTTTAATGGTTTACTGGTGTAACTGGTTTACTAGTTTACTGGTTTACTGGTTGACTGGTTTACTGGTTTACTAGTTTACTGGTTTACTGGTTACTGGTGTACTGGTTTACTGGTTTCTGGTTACTGGTTTAATGGTTACTGGTTTATGGTTTAATGGTTTACTGGTTGACTGGTTTACTAGTTTACTGTTTACTGGTTATGGTTTACTGGTTACTGGTTATGGTTTACTGGTTTACTGGTTTACTGGTTTACTTGTTTACTGGTTTATGGTTACTGGTTTACTAGTTTACTGGTTTACTGGTTTATGGTTACTGGTTGACTGGTTTACTAGTTTACTGTTTACTGGTTACTGGTTTATGGTTTACGGTTTACTGGTGTACTGGTTTCTGGTTTTACTGGTGTCTGGTTTTACTGGTTACTGGTTTATGGTTACTGGTGTACTGGTTTACTGTTTACTGGTGTACTGGTTTACTAGTTTATGGTTTACTGGTTCTGGTTTTACTGGTTTACACTGGTTTACTGGTTACTGGTTACTGGTGTACTGGTTTACTAGTTACTGGTTTACTTGGTTTACTGGTTTACTGTTTACTGGTTTACTGTTTACTGGTTATGGTTTACTGGTTACTGGTTACTGGTGTATGGTTTACTGGTGTCCTGGTTTTACTGGTTATGGTTTACTGGTTACTGGTTACTGGTTTACTGGTTACTGGTTTACTGGTGTACTGGTTTATGGTTTACTGGTTACTGGTTTATGGTTTATGGTTTACTGGTGTACTGGTTTCTGGTTCTGGTTTTACTGGTTGACTGGTTTACTAGTTTACTGGTTTACTACTGTACTGGTTTACTGGTTTACGGTTTACTGGTTACTGGTTACTGGTTTACTGGTTACTGGTTTATGGTTTACTGGTTTACTGGTTTACTGTTTACTGGTTTATGGTTTACTGTTTACTGGTTACTGGTTTACTACTGGTTTACTGGTGTACTGGTTTATGGTTTACTGGTTTACTAGTTTATGGTTTACTGGTGTACTGGTTTATGGTTTACTGGTTTATGGTTTATGGTTTACTGGTTTGCTGGTTTTACTGGTTTACTGGTTACTGGTTACTGGTTACTGGTTTACTGGTGTATGGTTTACTGGTGTATGGTTTACTGGTTTACTGTTTACTGGTTTATGGTTTACTGGTTTACTGGTTTACTGGTTTACTGGTTTACTGGTTACTGGTTACTGGTTTACTGGTTTCTGGTTTCTGGTTTACTGGTATTACCGTTAATAAAGGTGCTTGATATGAATATATTTATATGTAGAGGGAGTGACACAGGGCATAATGTTTGAGAGAAATAGACTTCGTTGTCATCCCCACTCCGTGCTGTGTACTGGTGAGAGGTGACACCGGTACACACGTGGAAGGGATCACTTACCAAGTGATAATATTTTTTTTTTGAGTTTACAGCCACGCGGTTTGATACGTGGCCATGTATAATTGATGATATCGAGCGAGACAAAAATATTAAAATGACTATTAAAAAGCAGGGGTTGGTGATAGAAAAGTGAAAATTTAGGGTTGTATATATTTTTTGATGCCACACAATAATAAAATAAAATCGAAAAAAAAATCCCAAAAAATAAAATTTTTTTTTTGGTGTGGGAAACCCTGATCACTTAGGGGGTTTGAAAAATAGATAGTAACCGATTCTCAGACCTACTGAATATGCACAAAAAATTTCATAAGAATCGGTAAAGCCGTTTCGGAGGAGTATGGGAACGAACATTGTGACAAGAGAATTTTATATATTAGATATTGCAAATGTTTACTCTAGTATTATCTTTAAACTACATTTGATAAACTTATTTGTAACTAATTTATCTGTTTGTTTATAACGTGTTTTTATTTATTACTCATTCATTAGACATACCAAAGAAGAAATTTCATTTCGTCTGTTTGTGCGGAGTAATCATAAATAACACGTAAAGTTGCTGATAGAGCCGTGATAGCCTAGTGGTTTGAACGCCGGCCTTCCAATGCGAGGGTACCGGGTACGAATCCGGCCTGCACCAATTAATTTTTCAATTTATGTGCAGTGTAACACTAACTGCTTGCGCGTAAAGGAGCACTTCTTATCCTTACTGGTGTGATAGCATTTATTTATATATCTATTTATGGATCATAGCATCGTATTTAACTTAGTAAATGATAATTATTTTTGTTTATTTTTTCTTTATATGTATATATGTATATTTATATGTACGTGTATGTATTTTGTTTCTTGTGTATGTTTGTGAGTACACATGTATATTAAATTTAGTATATTTAATCTCTTTATTGTACTTTAACTACCACTATACAACTTTTCTTTTTCGCTAAGGTTAGCTGGTAGAAAACTCATTTTGAGTTAAGCTCGCCTGTACCATTCCATTTCCGTGTAACCATTGTTGTTAGTTTGTATGTTTGTACAAAGTTTTTAAATAAATAAAATAAATAAAAAACTAATATCACGCGCTTTGACGGTGAAGGAGAACATCGTGAGGAAATCTGCATATCTATGTGATGAGCATCCGTGCCCGCACTAGTATGTGAAATGGAGAAGGCAATGGCAACACCACTCCATTATAACTGACAAGTCGTCGTATGTTTCACGATACATGATGACCACGACCCTCAGTAATGAGGAAATACGACTAAGAAGAAAGTTGCTGATCAATAACTTAACGTTACAGTGGGAGCGGATGTCGGTGCGGACGTGTCGCTGAACGACTACATCCGAAACTTTATGAACTTGAGAGGCACTAAGTATATATGTAAGGAGGGCGGATGTGGAGCTTGTATCGCAGTCACAACCACCGATCACTTATGCCACAGTAAGACCTTCGCCGTCAACTCGACAAATATTAACTATAAGGTGGGCCAAAAGAAGTCATCCGATGTTGTTAGGCTCTCACTTTTTTTCTAAATAAAAAACTCTGATTCTGTTTTTTGATTATGTTTATTTGAACCTTTAGAATTTTATTCTTCAAGTCGAGAAGATGATATCAGCCAAATGAGCGCCACAATTTGGTGATGCAATTTGGGCTTCCAATAAAGTGATTTTTTTTGCCCCACTGACGCTGGTTTGTTTTCCACCGACCTTGAACTTCGGGCGAAGGAAAACAACGAGAAGAAACCGTTTTTAATTTGGGACTTTTAATGGAAAGTCATCCCATTTTACCAGGCGGTAGGTCTCTGTTGCCGGAGACCGTCTAAATGGGTACCACCGCAGTGACTATTTCAACCGCCAAATAGTAGTGTGCAAACATTACTGTGTTCCGGTTTGAAGCGCGCTGTAGCTAGTGTAATTACTGGGGTATCGAGACTTGACACCTTATGTCTCAAGGCGACGAGCGCAATGTGGTGCAGTGTGTACCATCTTAACTAGCGCCGCGTTGTCATGGGCAAGCGTATCACTTACCATCAGGTGAACGTCTTGCTCGCCTCGTCGCATAACATAAAAAAAATGCCAATCCCATTGTAGTATAATAAAATTACACTAATACATTTTTTATATAATTTTAAGGTTATGAATGAACAGTGCTCTGGACCTTCAAGCTTGATAAAGAACACTGAAATGAACTGACGTTAAATTTATTTATAATAGACGCTTCTCTTTTCACCATACATATCTAATTTACACGTTTTTATATATACAATTCACAAGTCAATGAGTTCACACTTTTTACACTGTCCAAACAGTAATGAGCCCGAGAACCACAGCTGTCCGCCATTTGTATTAAAATGACAGCAGCGCCATCTTTACAATAGTCAATACAACTATTTAATTATTATCAATTTTATAAAAGTTATGTATTAATAATAATCCCAATATTTCAATTACACTATAAGAAATATAAATACAATTATTACATAAATATTAGCATGAAATATAATAGTACAATATGCAGTAATTCATATTGGATTCATTAACAGTCAATACAATTACTATTTTTCTAACAAAATGTTTATAACCACAATTATTTATCCTCAATATCTAACATTTATATTGAAAAACTCCATTATTGTCTTCCTGCTTTTTTCGTTCTGCACACATTCCTGTCGTACATAAACGCGACATACCTCACGATAAATTATAATTATTTAGAGGAATGTCTCAAGAACGAACTCAAAAAACTTTAGTATAATAATAACATACAAATACTTAAAAAAATTTATAGTTAATAGTAAAATTTATATTCTATAACATCAGTGCTTAGTGGCTAGATAGGATAGAAGGTATCAGCAGAGCAGGCTACCACCTGATACAGAAGACTAAGGCGAAGTTCAACGGTAGCTAGTACGAGTATTGCCCAGGATGGCTGATGAGCATATACACATACAGGTTTGTTGACTTTATTTTTGACGTGACAACGTCTATTAAATTGGTATAAGATAGGACGCGCGTGCTGAGAAATGTCCCGCACATAAGTGGGCGTGGCTTACGCCGACCGCTAAGTCGGTATGCGTTTGCCCGAATTGGTTGAAAGTAAAAGATGTATTCTATTGCTCAATAATAATTAGAAATAAAATCCCTAACAAATATAATTGAGAGTTAGTATAACTTGATTTGTAACCCGATAAACATGTCAAACAAACAAAAGAGAACGAACGATTCATTAAGTAATAATAATGAAAGGCATGTAATTTAGAATAATAAAATTTATTATCAAAATTTTTTGTGATATAATTAATAGACGTTGTCACGTTAAAATACATAAGTGCCCTGCACATATAACCCAGAATTTTTTATAAATCGAGACAACGTTACCTACAAGTACTCGATCTTTTAATTGTATTTGATTATAGTATAGTAATTATGAATAAGTGAACAACATGTGAACTCGTAATTAATTTTAATTCGGCCATTTTACATTACATTGCAATTAGTTTGAATTATTCAGCAAACGAAAATGATATTGAAACAAAATAGTCACATATTGTTATCCGGTTCTTAAACAGTATCCATGGTGTGGAGGGAAACTATCTACTTAATGAAAGAGAAGATCTAGAGACATTAAAATTTTGTAGTAATGAGTTTTAACATCTTGAGTATCAAAGCAAAGGCAAAGTGCAGCAGTGTCTTTCTGTTCCTTTCACTTTATCCATCTCCTTCCCTTCAATATATTCTATCCGCTTTGTTTTTAACATCATCATCAATATTAAAAACAAAGACAACAATTTATAGATACTTCTAGCAAGTTTTAAGTAAAAACTTACACATGGTCTGCAGCTCTCTTTCTGTTAAAAACTAATAATGAATTCCCCCGTTAAAACCAGCGACAAAGTTGGAATTACTTAATCATAAAGGTACGATTAATTAAAAAGTTTCCGTCTGTAGTTTGCGCTGAACACTGAAACTACTCAGCGGGGAGGCGGCAAGGCGTTAGTCCGGTCGGCGAAGACGGTGGTATTGTACTTTGGATACAGTTCACACAATTCAAGTTGCAAGCGGCAGAGGATTTGTTTAAAAGAAATCTATTGCGGAGCACTTTATTCAATTGTTAAAAGATGATGTAGAATTCAATTAAATGTTTAATTTATAAATGATATTTGTCAAATTGTTAATATACTCCCGGACACATCTATCGGCCCACCACCCAGTGTTTAAATTTACGATGGTGTCTAGTTAAAAATAAATGTTTGGTGGAGCAATAAGTTTTAATGCAGTTTTGAAGCAGATTTTTTGGTCAATTCCTATGTATGTTTTTTTTTTTTTGTAATTTCGAATTGATTTGGCCGGCAGAAGTTTTACAACTTGGGCGACAATTTCAGGCAGAGTACCCATATTTTTTGGTCAAAACTGGCTCTAAGTTTAGATTTGCCTTTTTATGGAACCAATAATCGGAAACATAAAAAAAAGTCCAACTTGTGCAAAATAAAAAAGTTTTCTCCATTCCTGGGTCGTTGAAAACAATGAACAGACTCGAATTTTCGTTTTTTTTCATAATCCTGAATTCGAAATTAAAAAAAAAACATACATAAAGGTTGACCAAAAAATCAGCTTTAAAACTGCGTTAAAACTTATTGCTGCACCTAACATTTATTTTTAACTAGACACCGTTAAAATTTTTAAACACTAGGTGGGCCGATAGATGTGTCCGGGAGTGTATATTAACATAATAACGAAACGCTATTGCTTATTAGTCATTAAGTGTTTTACTTAATTTTAAAATGTAGATTAATTGTATAGATCAAAGGGTACGATGGGTTTGACATGCTCCTCCGGGGAAAAGATCACAAAATTAAACAATCAAAAGAAAGGCCATGGCTGCAGAAAGATCTTTGAGTGGACACCAGATGGGACAAGCTGGTGAAGATCACTGGTAATCATTATATGCGGACTGGTCTCGCTAATTCATTAAGAGAACCAATATTAAGCATTAGACAGTGAAACGTTAATATGATATGTTACTTTTAATAAATTAGTCCTTGGTGTAAGTAAGCGAAATACAATTCAAACTCTACTCTTTACCCTCCCATTTCTCCGAAGCATTGGTCTGCAAAGTTGCGCATTTTGCTCTTCTCCCCCAGGTAACGTTTGAACTCTGTTAAAAACTCGCACCAACAAATGGATAATGATCTTTTAGTGCACTAAAGTCTGCTCCAGCACTGTATTCAGGTATCGAAGATGACATCTGATAACTCACTAAGAACTACGATTTGGAGAATGGAATTATAAAAGCTTCTTATTTCCTTTCATTTCACAAAGATCGCGACTATCTGATGGTAAGTGATATCTTTAACAATACATCGCTAGTTAGGATGATATACACTGCAACAGTTTGTTTGAATGAATATATTACCAACTGTTATACAATGTCATGGGCGTTTTTAAACATTTTTAGACATATCTCAAAAAATAGAGTTTGGAGATTCATACACATGGCGAACATGTTTAAATGCCGATACATGTAAAGTTTACGATCCAAGTTATTGATTATTTTTTAAGAAGCTGCTGTATTTTTTTACACTTTATTGTATAACCTTAAAAACGAGGAATACAAATGGTGGGCATACTCTACTAGACAAACTTCGATGAGGTGAAATTGTTGTAGGTGTCAATTTGACATAGATAAAATATTATGTTAATGAATTTGTACCGATATATACATAAATACGATGTAAAATAAATAAATACTTAATATGTATATGTATATATGTTTATGTATTTATTTTTGTATGTATTAATAAATTGTATTATCTGTGTATTATCGCAAAATTTTCTCTCTTACTTTCTAACAGCATCTCTATCTACACTTTCTAGGTTGATTGACAGACTGCCCATAGATAATAAGTCCGCCATTTAATATCAAATTTTTGATATATTAATAAAGTTTTTAAATAAAATAGCTAAACATTAAACATACTTTTAGCACAAGAACAGAGAAATAGCGGTTGTAGTTATTTAAGAGAGATAGGTAAGAAAAAGTGACCTATAAGATTCTTGATAGATAAATAAATATCTAAAACCTCTGAATATTTTAAGTGTTTCCATTATAACCTTGGATATATAATCAAATATACACACCCCCCAATATATAGTGACAGATAACAAGTTTGCAAATAACGCGTCAAACATCTCCCCGCCTCTTCGGCAACAATGTTTAAGAGGGCGGAAGAAATAATATTTGTCAGCGATGTGAACACCACGCATAATAAATAACGGAATATGACAAATTTTCCTCTTTACACAAATATTGAAGGGACTATCCAACAGTTAATGACATTTTTATATAAAAAAAAACGAAAAGAAAGATGCGCGAGACTTTTTTCATTCAGACAAATCGATTTTTGCAATCGGGTACTAATCTATTTAAATAATCTAACAAGCAATTCCAAAAGCATATATGAGCAATACAAATCTCAGTTACGTATCGAATAGACTCGAATATGCAAAATGAACCCTCCAGAGTGTGATACAAAAGCAAATAATTCATTCGAGCAGATTGTATTGAACAATAATGAATATATAATCTACCTAGAGGATATTGGATAATAACTTCATCTGCGCAGTGGCTTTGAAACAACTTCCCAGATTTGAATCTGGACATATGTTATTTATATGTTTAAATGTCTCCGCGGTTATATGCTTAACTTATTGCCTCACTAATCACATTAAAAACGATTAAGCCGTTCGTCTGTAACTATGACCACAGATAAAAGCATTAAAAAACATTTTCTTGCTTACGGTTGATTATAACATCGTTGGATTTGTGCATAAAATAGATTTAATTTCACGCTCGAGGCATTCCACTTTCGAGACTATTAAACGTTTTAGTGCTTGTATAACTATAGAGGAATAGTCCACAGATAATAATGGAAGCGAAGATAATGTAAAAAAATAAAACGTTGTTTATGATATAAATAAATATTGAAAAGGTATGTTCTGTAACGTTTCTAATAACTTGTCCCTAATATATAGTTAAAGGTTCATACCTTTCCGTTACTGTTGTTTATTATAATATAGGTTGTATAAAATATTTTTTTTTGTAAACAGCCCACTTAATTTTCTTAAACGAGTTCTGCCATCTCTTACAAGGTGAAATTGAATGTCATGGATTAACTACGCTAGTCAAGTGCGGATTGGTGGATGTCACATAGTCATAAAATAATATTTAATTAATATTTTTTCTTAACAGATGAAAAACTTAACCATCATAATCATCTTTACTTACAGTACAAATAAGACGATCCCAACTGAGCATACTCCTCCTTTAAGTTCATTTTTCTTTGATATTTTTAAATAATATTATATAAAACCTTTTTTCCAGATGCAATACGTTTGTAAACTGTTAACCATTATATTGTTAACAGTGCTACCAACCTTTATAACCTATGACGCAAGCAACAACATGGCGGCGATGCGCAGATATTTAAAATTGAACAGTGACAGCTGCAAATGGTGCAACATGAAAGAATATGTAGAAAAATTAAAGAAGAACAATCAAAAATTTAAAATCAAACCACCACACCGCATACCAGTTGTACAGAATTTTGATATTTTCGACATACCGTATTACGCGTCGATGCACGGCGGCGATATGGAAATGAATGTAGGGAAAGAATTGTTGTCGGAAATGTTAGAAAAGTTGCCAGAATATAACGGTTTTGCATTATAATAAAACCGATATTGTGTGCCGGAAGAAAACTCGGAGCTTTGTTTTGTTCTAGGTTATGTAAAGAATACAGTCGTGTGCTTGACTTTATACCAATTTGTCTACCATAGACAACAGAATGATACCGCGAAGGTAGTTATAGAATATTGAATGAAAAGTCAAGTGCTCGAGTACTTTCTTTATAATAATGGCGGATATTTATAAGCCACAACAATATATTATATTATACACTCCCGGACACATCTATCGGCCTACCTAGTGTTTTAAGTTTTAACGGTGCCTAGCTAAAAATAAATGTTAGGTGGAGCAATAAGTTTTAATGCAGTTTTAAAGCTGATTTTTTGGTGCAACCCTTATGTATGTTTTTTTTTAATATCGAATTGAGGATTATGAAAAAAAAAACGAAAATTCGAGTCTGGTCTTTGTTTTCAAGGACCCAGGGATGGAGAAAACTTTGTTTATTTCGCAAAAGTTGGATTTTTTTATAAAAAGGCAAACCTAAACTTAGAGCCAGTTTTGATAAGGGTTGCACCTTATGTATGTTTTTTTAAATGTCGAATTCAGGATTTAAAAAAAACGAAAATTCGAGTCTGGTCTTTGTTTTCAAGGACCCAGGGATGGAGAAAACTTTGTTTATTTCGCAAAAGTTGGATTTTTTTATTGATGTTTGCGATTATTGGTTCCATAAAAAGGCAAATCTAAACTTAGAGCCAGTTTTGACCGAAACTTATGGATACTCGGCCCGAAATTTCCGCCCAAGTTGTAGCACTTCTGCAGGCCAAATCAATTCGAAATTACAAAAAAAACATACATAAGGGTTGACCAATAACTCAGCTTTAAAACTGCATTAAAACTTATTGCTCCACATAACATTTATTTTTGACTAGACACCGTCGAAACTTTAAACACTGGGTGGTGGGCTGATAGATGTGTCCGGGAGTATATTACTGATGTTAATTTGACTTTTATTTGTCATAACTAATTCATATTACTAGCAAGCTAACTATACGTACGTAATGTAATAAATTTAAGGAAATTTAAGGGTACAGCAATGATTTTATTTACTTTTACCGCCATTAATATAGATCTTACAACAGCGACCATCTGGGTAGGTTATATCTTCCGGGTTCAAGGACCTTGAGGAGTGAGACAGCAAATGCAAAGTGATTATGTTTGTCATTCTTTAGAACATGCTTAGCCGAAGTAGCACCTGTATGTGGGATCTAAATCACCGAAAGTCAAAACCAACGCGGTACTATTAAGTGGAAACTAGCCTGTCGTCACCGAACAGCACGATTTTTTTTATTATTCTAACTCGATACAAAAATGTAGATAATTTTGGCGCAAATCAATTGTAAAACAAAATTACTACCTTTATTAATGACTTTATTAGATTTGCTTTTACAATCACGGTTACAGTTGTGACCACGACTCAACAATAGCTACTTATCAACTGGTGTTATTGTCCATAGCCATTGCCAGTGGCCTCATGACTGATATAAAACATTTTGTTAAAAAATAGGGTAAACAATATGTACAGACTATCAAAACAAGAGATGACGTATGCGTGGTCTTATTATCCAAGTCTCTATTACCTTATAAGATTAGAATGTGCCAGAATGGTCTAGCGGATATCTTTCATACTGGACACAAATGTCATGAGTTCGATTCTCAGTGAAATTTTACTATTTTTCCTCCTCCTTCCACAGTGCTAAGACCTTTCATATCTCTTAAAGCGGAACAGCTATATGCTTTTTATTTCGGTTTCCTCATCTACTTATCCTGTTCTTCATTTCACCCTGAAAGAGTATCGCATGCAGCTGTTCCGTTTAAGTTACAAGCGTCGAGTATAGCGCACTCTAACGCTGATGCAATCAGGTGAAAGACGCTAAAAAGGAAAAGACTTAAAAAAGGAAAGTTTATAATTTATCAACCAACGTATTAAATTACACACGCGATATAATTTCAAAATGAGTAAAAATCACTGATTAAATTGCAAACATTGAATTATAATTCAACATACGCAATAGAAATGTTCACCCAAAGACACTTTACACAATCAATAACATTTCTTTGTTTTTATTGGATAAGTTTTGTTTCAAGTATTGAACTAGTTCAACTACACGACTCATCTGAAATCAGGGTTGCAAAGAAACTTGTTAAATTCCTCAATGATAAGCTAATACAACTACCTCACAATAACTTGAAAATTATTGATGAGGGAATTGAAGCATCAATAAATAGTAATAATGAATTCGCCAAAGACGACTCTCCAGAACTTATTTCATTCGATGTCAAGAAAGAAGATTTGAACAAGGTATTAGTGAAAAGAGTAGTGCCTCACGGATTACATCAAACTTTCGAACATGATTTTGGACCGTATACGGACTATAGGCCTATTATGAGAATACACAAGAAAGGAAAGACTGGCAATAAAGATAACAAGCTTACAAATGATAAATTACAGTTTTTATACTTCATTAAATCGAATAAATTAAATCACGCAACCAGTGATAAACTACAAGCAGGTAATAATCACAAAAAGATTGAAAACCGCTTACCGAACAAGAATAGAAAGCGTGAAAAGGTTGAGAGTAGGGATAAATATATTAAATCAATGTTGAAACATTTAGGCTTTAATGGATCACCGCGGGATCCGCCGCGAATTGAGACAGAAGCCAGAAAATTGGGATCACCGAGGTCCGGAGAGATTAATAATCCATTGGCACCAGGCGGAAGTTTTATGTTTTCGAAAGACGAGCCGGCGACAAAGCAAGCGAAATGGCTTCCGAAGTATCCGTTCTGGAATTATTGGACGGTAAGTCACAATCATTCTGGATGGGAATCCAATTTAATAACAAATCGACGAAACATTTTCGTTCTGCTGTTACACGAGGGCCCGTCTATCTTTTACTATAATAATATATAAGCTCTCATCATTGATTAAAATCAACTCTGAGAGGACAAGAAACCTGGAGTCTAGACTTGCAATAACACAGCGCCGATATAAAGAAAAACTTAAGCTTCACCCCGGAAATCCTGTGCCGAATGCACTAAGTTCAGCAGTGAACAATAAGCTGAAATAATAATGATAATTTTATCCTCAAAAAGCAGGGTCTCATCAAAATAATCAGAATCTTTGAAATCATTTGGAGTGGTATCTATGACATATGGTAGATTTTGACGTTCAATAAGTGAACTATTGTTCCCATGTTGAATAAAAATTTTGACTTTGACATTGTCTTCATTGCATTTCGCTGCTTTACTAAGCTTAGTTGAGCACAAATTTTTGTCTTACTTTACATTATTTTCGTCTACTTTCAGTACAAGAAAACTATATATCAAGACGTATGCCCCGGCAACCAGATAGCACTGGGGAACATATGCGTGTGGGTGCCACCTCATTAGACGACAGAAAGCTCCACTGCAAGCTACATCTTACAACCGCCTTGGAGAGATATCTACAAGTAGACACAATCGCGAGTCTCTTCATTGACCTGAATATCACATTTCAGTCTAGCATAATAAATACATCACATAAAATATACTCCTCTATTTTATATACATAGTTTCTCTTTGAAGTTTTTTTTTTCTATTGATTGTAAAACCTTACAAAATGAGGTATACTAAAAGCGAGCTTAATGCCTGTGGGCATTCTTTGCCAGCCTTGGTGAAGTGAGATGTTGTGGTAGGTGGTAATTAAATCGAAGAGAAAGAAAAAATAAATACATACGTTAAAAAAGATAACATATATACATTTATATAAATACACGTTATTAACACACAAAAGTACTAGCTTTCTTATCGCTTCAACTTTATAATATCGCCTCTATGTCCACTATGATGTGATTTGTATTATTTATATTTGGATAGTAACGTCATTGTGCTCAACGAGTCGCGCAAGCGGACGTCAGGGTGAAGTTTAACTGTCGAAGAGCTTAAATCACATTAATAATGACACTTCAATACTCAACAATTTACAATTGTTAAATACTTGTAACTAAATTTTATACTTTCATTATAAATATCATCATCATCATCATCATCAGCCTATAGACGCCCACTGCTGGACAAAGGCCTCCCCCAAAGATCTCCACTCCGATCGGCTTTAAAAATAGTTAAATATAGGTAAATAGAAAGAAAGAAAAAATGTTTATTCTTACTGCCTAATATACAAAAAACATACATACATAGAACAGTAAAAAAAAAAAAAATAATTACAAATAACAAAATAAAAACAAAACACGCAATATATTCTTAAAACTAAATAAAAATAAAAAAAAAGGATGTAATTAGGCAGCAGAAACGGGTTCCAACTCAGCAAAATGCTCCTGCACTAAGCAGTAGCGCTGATTTTCAGTTGGACCCTCGTGCGTGTGCAAAGGTGCGAGACATCTACGTAATATCCTTAACAGTATAACCACACTAACACAAACAATTTTGGCAAAATAGACAAAGGGTGTAGGTAGAGAAGATTAAAAAAAAAATATATAATAATTAGAGGTTGTAACAAAGTAAAGTCCTGCATAGAAAATCATTCAAGAAAAAGAAAACACAAACAACAAAGACAGAAGTCAACACAACTCACAAAACTTACAATTTGCAAACTGTAGTTCCAAAGCATGCTTTTTCATCTTATTTTTAAAATTTGACACGGACTTAACATTACAAAACGGTGGTGGTATCGTATTCCAAATTTGAGCAGCAGCATACTTGAAACTACCCCTAAAAGCAGATGTTTTGTGCTTGGGAATCTTTAGAAATAAAACACCAATTCCCTAAATCAATTTATTTCATAGCTACACAGCCAGTGTTTATAAAGGAATGTTGTAAAAAAATATTTTAAATCATCGCTCGTGACATTTGTTACTTAATTAATATTAATTTTATAACTTTTGAGATTCGCAAAAAAATCGTAACTTATAACAATTTATCGATATTGTTACCGATAACGCCCCATCACTATAAACGTCACTTACGGAATAAGTTCTACTTATTTAATGTCTTTATGGACTAAAGTCTTTTGCCTTTCCCATTAGGGATAAATTAATATCAACATTTGCTTATTTTAAAAAAATACGCTGCGATTTATATTTTGAAATGCAAGTCCGATAGAGACTTGAAACATGGCGGACGAATTGACCACGCAGACGATTTATAATTGATTTGTATTCTTTTATAGTGTACGTCTATACATGACATTGGCTCACGCACAAACTGTGCTCATGCCATCAATTGGGAAGAAGAAATGCAAGTCATGGATTCGAATTAAAATTATTTGCGTGCGAGCGAGATAGAATATTACGCTTTTTTGTTTCTAGTGAAATACTTTATCTTAACATCTAAATAGATATGGTTCACAATTGCTTTTTAATTTGTGTAAGATAATTTTTATAAAACGATTCTTATGTCCTGCATTTTAAATCTAGACCTAAATTAGCAATCTAGTATAGAGTATATTAAAAAAAATCATGTATTTTAAAACTATTATTTTTTTATATAGCCAATATACCAGTTTTCAATATTTGTCATTTATGTTTATACCGATAAGTTAATTTCCAAATCATTACACCTACGTAGTTATAATCTCATTGTAACCAAATTACGAGCGTTAAAAATGGAGAAAATATCACTGCAAAAGAATGTTTATATAACATAAGTTTGATTAACGAACTTACTAGAAATAGGCGAACTAAAAACTAATATACAATTGACCACATCATCGATATAAGAACAAAAAAGTGACAATTGAACTAAAACTTGTATCTGACAAACTTTTCTAACCACAGATCAAAATTGAAAGTATATTTAGATCATATTTTTGTTATAAGTTTTATGTATTGGTTATAGATTTGAAATTATTAAATGTGTCTTCAGTTAACTTGCTTACTCTTATTCTAAATTATATATAGTACTTGTTATTTACTTAAAAAACTTTTCATTCGAAATCAATAATCAAAAATATCTTTTTTTATAATCTGTGACAAGTAGATGCAAGTCATTCGGCCACGCGCGTCTATATGAGCACGTAGGTGGGCGCGGTCTCGACGCCGCAGTTGTTGTCGCGCGATGACATCAGCACGTACCCGTCGTTGCCCCACAGGTTGGACCACGAGTTCTTCACCAGCCAGTACTTCTGCCCGTTCAGTATCCCGTAGCCCACCGCGAGCACCGCGTGGTCCAGCTCGTCTATTTTGTTCTTACTGTAATTTTGTATGAAATCACCAATACCATCAACTCGTTGTTTTCTTCTTGTAGTATGTGTATTGTGTTATGGTTATATATACAAGATGGGCCAGAAGTCATCCGATGTTGTTCGGCTCTCAATTTTTTTCTAAATGAAGAACTTTGATTATGTTTATTCGAACCTTTAGAATTTTATTGGTCAAGTCGAGGAGATGATATCGGCCAAATGAGCACCACAATTTAGTGATTCAATTTGTGCTTCCAATAAGGTGATTTCATTTGGCCCACCTTGTATCTATTGCATTACGGTTGATTATAGTTTCACGTATTTTATCATATATTATAATTTAAGAATGCATTTAACGTGTCGCCAACAAACTGCTTGTCAGTTTAGTAAAACGTTTTATATGTATGTGTAATTAATAAAATAATAAATAAAAAATAACTTAAAATTGAGTGTACTGTTTGTATCTCTCCCGACTTGCGATAAATTCACGGTAGAGGAATCTATCACTACCAAATTTACACAATTCAAATAAGTCTCCTTCAACACAACCTCACGAGATTATAAGTGATGTTATTTCAGATAACAGAACTAACAAATCTAAAAATCATAAGAAACCATATTATAATTAATTTCCTAGTTCGATTCCGAAATCAGTTGTTCCGCGTAAAATTGACGCTTGGTAATTTGTTTAGTGACCGGTAATAACTTTAAACTTACCATTTTGGCTCGTAGTAGACACCGTGCGAGTAGAAGCTGAAGCTCTTCTTCGAGGCATCGATCGCCACCGATATCGGGCCGTGCTTGAAGATCGCGAGCTGGTGGGGAAGGAACACAAATTATAACAACGTAGCTACATACAAATGTCTTTTATACCTTTTTAGTTTATGGTGACATGGACTGGTGGAGGGTTAATGTAGTTACTCACTCTGAGCGCGTTCTCGTTGTTTGTGGTGACATTCACCCAACTCTTGATGGATGTGATCAGCGTCACATTGTCTACGTGGCAGTATCCATCCTAGAATGAATATATGTATATTGATTAATATATTATATTAGTGTATATAAAACAATACCACATTTTAATAGAAATTCGGTTGGTATCAGATTTGTCAGTCAGTTTGTCCGCTATACTCAACATCTTCAGGGAATCAAACTTCAGACCTCTATTTATTTTTATTATATGTTTATAATTATTATTGGAGCTCCATGTTACAATACAAGCTATTCTATCACCTAGAAAACCATTTTAGACAAAAACCTAACTCAATTCTACTTCTCCACTAATACCTTCGTCACTATTACTTCGAACAAGAGATAGAGCTAAAAATAGATATTGATATTTTGTACGCGTTAATAGAAAATAAATAAGAAATAATTTTTTAAAATATTGTTTAATTATATTCACTATAGTTAATAATAGAAATAAGGACAAATAGACGATGACTGGGATGATTTTTCATATACATATCTAATAGTTTTATAAGTAACAATAGATGATAAGTAAGTATTAGTAGCAAATTATGTAAACAGTAGGGTATAAATCCCCGGAAGAATAATATCAGAGAAAAGCGGGAAATAAAAAATATACCTCATTACTTCTGTTTTTTAGTACACGCTGTAGTTAGATCTAGTAATAATGTGCTCACCTGTCCCAGGTAATCTCCGTAGTCCTCCTCAGTGGGCAGCCCGTGCTTCATTATCCATTGATACGCCCTGAAGTCCTCGCCTCCATCGCATCCGTTGTTACCGTAACTAAAGAACAAATTACAATGTATTTGATATTTCGTTACCCTAGTAATATCACCAGCTACAGCTCCCTTCAAACCGGAATACAGTAATAGACAACAACTCACCCCCATGAGCAATCGATGAGCGCCTGTTGACTGAGACGCACGAGGTGGCCACCGTTGTGAAGGAACAAGGCGCCCTCTACCGCCCCCACCGTGCCGAAGGACCAACAAGAACCACAAACCGACTGATCTGCAGATGAAGACCAAGATAACATATGTTTTAACACATTAAAATTTTTTTTATTTCCGTAACTGTGTAAGGGCGAGAACAAATTTTTTGTAACATAGATAAAAAATAAAGAAAAAGAAAGAGAAAGAGAGAAAGATAATCGGCATGAATATGTGAAAAAGAATAAAAGGTGAATGACAAGTAGGCGATGGAATAGACAGAGAATGAGAAAAAGATATGAACCACATTTTTAGACTAAACTTGTATTTAATGACCTGTACCAAATTTGCATGGTTTCATGGTAACGGGCAGATAATTGGTCGCCTGGTAAAAAATACCTATTGGCATCGAATGTGTCATTTGTAAATCTGTGATAGTATAAAACAAACGTACAATAAGTGAATAAAGGCCATACCTTTAACGGGTGTGACCGCGCCGAACAGCCTCCAGTCGAACTCGGGGGGTAGTTTCACGCTCATTTCCCCCAATTCCGCCTCTCCGTACGGGAAGGTAAGACCTGGAAGCAAGTAATCAATTTTTATTACATAATTATTATTAGAAGGGTATCGAAGGATCGATCTGCGTGAACGTCCTTGGAGAACAACAGAGAGCTAGTTAGGACGTTTATACAACACCACTAGTGGTTAACAAAAATCTATTACTAGTATCTCATCTATATTTTTCTATCTCGGTAGAAAAGACCGGAAGTTGTTTGAGCGAAAACATGTCCAACTCACCCATGTCGCTTGGCCCGCTGTACCTGCGGCCGCGCAGTGCAGCCAGCTCATCATCCGTCCAGTCGGCCAGGTGGTTCACCGCGACGCTGAAGCCACGACGAGCACGGTTGGTCGAGTGGATATATCTAAAGGATACAGGATGCTTTTATAAAATTTTGTTTTAAAAACTCCGTATCTTCCTGCTGCAAGGATCTGCATCAGATTCTTTACGATCTTCACCAGGTTGTCGATTTGGTAAGCGGCGATCGTTCAAATCTCATAATACAATTATATGTCACTTTATAATTGTTCTATTTATCTGTACCTGAGGTTCTGCCTGAAAATGTTCAAACGCTTGGCATGTTCCACCTCACTGGCGTATTGCTTGTTGTGTTTAGTTTTGAATCTGGAAATGAATAACTTTGATTAATATATTTAAACAGATATAATATTGCGTGGTTTCCAACTAAAATAAAGAAATGAAATTGAGCACATTTCGAAGATTTCTCTCTAGGTCCCACAAAATGGTCTCGGAGCTTATGCCTGCACATATATCTGCTGGGAACAACAAGAATTGTTTTCTGGTTTAAAGGAGAGGTCTAATGTATCCATTCAGTATCTTTTTCTAAGCCATAGGTTAGAAATTGGATGGAGGGAATTTTGATCCCGCCTCGTTGACTTCCAACATTACACTATAACAATATTGCTCTTGCCTCAGTATTCCAGATGAGCGCACTTCACCAACTTCGGCGTAATTGTCACTTAACACACGTAAGGTATCAGGTCGTTATAAATAAAAGTCGGTGAAAACATAGTCACCTGCTGAACTCGTTCTCAACGTGCGCGTCGTGCACGGGGTGCACGAACTCCTTCATCGGGTTGAACGTCGCGTAATGACGAGATCCGGGACCGGGGAACGAGGTGCATTGCATACCTGAGTAACAAAATGTGTGAATAATATCAAATCTTTACGACAGAGGTCCGCAACTTTTTGGTGCAAATCAAAACCAACCAAGCTTGTTGAAGTTTTTAGAAGGATAGAGATTTTTTGGGTTCGGTTTACTTAGATAGACGGCAACACGCACATACATACAATCACACACACCCATATACATACAAACAGACACAAGTATTTTACAAACATATATATATATACTCGTATAAAAAATATTGTTAATTATATGGGAACTTTGTATATAAGTCAGGGCCCTGAGATACAAGCTGTGCTTAGTTCAGGATCCGAAGTGTATCTCATGTATTGTAAATTTTAAGGAAGTGTATATATAATAATAAATAAATAAATTACCTCTGTTCCAAATAAATATGTTTTCGTATTAAAAGAGGCTTTTAGTAAATCATTATCATTAAATTATAATCATGCAATGCAGCTAGATTGTTGCGTTGTACACTTACTGTGGTCAACAACGAACACCGCCGGGTCAATGGCGTCCACGTCGTAGTCCCTGTAGTCTAAATAGTAGTGATCGTAGTGCGAGCCGAGCAGCGAATTGAATCCTTTCATTTCATACCTGAAATGTTAACGACAGTTTTGAAAGCCAGTTTTTTTAATTCCATGAGCAAATACAGTCATCTAATAATAAGTGATCGCCTGAACAATATCGTATGCGATGAATACAGCCGTATCTGATATAAAACGTACCGAACCGGAATTGGTACGTTCTCTCCGCGAAGACTCTTCTTGTACTTCACCCACATTGTATATTTGTTCACCTTATCGCCAATGGTCTGAACCATCCGCCATTTCGACGTATCCGCGTCCTGCATCGTCTCCGTACCTGAGCGAGACAAAAACGCGAGATGAAAATTTTAACACCTAAAAAATTTCTGATCAAAGTTCGACAAATGAAAATGTCTTTTTTTTTAAAAAAATTTGAATATAATTACCAACGAATTTAAAGTCAGTCATATCTGGCAACACCGTTTGTATACTGATAGCTTGGTCTTCGGTGCCGTTCACTTGGAGGCATGTGTCCTTGTTTAGCTCCTTCTCGGTCGTGACAGGCGCTATCTGCAACGATGAATACATTCTAGATTTAGAACCGATGAATTGCAATCTAACATTAGTATTTAATAGAAATACGAATTAGAAACTCTAAATATTATAATGCATAAAAACCCATACGACATATATAATACGACATTCTTCAAAGAAAACATCACAGCATTTATGTTTCCATAACTTAACATCAACGGAGCGCGTTGAGCGATTCTCAGAATGTTTGAATAGAACTCTGTTGTGTAAACATACCAACTTCATTGTTTGGTAATCGTGTCACTGACACCATAATTACTGTTATTTTGTTATTCTACGAGACAGTGAGGCGAGTGAGACATTCACCTGATGGTAAGTGATACGCTTGCATATAACAACGCACTAGTTGAGATGGCATACACTGCACCACATTGCGCTCGTCGTAAGACATAAGGTGTTAAGTCTCGTCTCCGCAGTAATTTTACTAACTAAATCGCCCTTCAAACCGGAACACAGTAATATTCGCACACTACTGTTTGGTGGTTGAAATAGGAGGTGCGCTGGTAGCTACCAAGACGGTCTGTAGCAACTGAGACCTATCGCCTACACCTACCATATTTATAATGTAGAATTCGCTATCTACAATATTCAACCTCACCTACATAGAAGTTGTGGAGTGTAGTTTTTTATTTTTTTAAGTTGGTGTCAATGGGCTGATGTGTCCCTTAGGTATAAAAATCCCAAAAACAAAAGAGAAAAAAAACCTTGATGGAGGTTCCGTATTTGGGGTAGACGGGGGACGAGAGCTGGTAAGTCCTGACCATATTTCCGTAGTAATCGATGCGTGACTTCCCATTCTTGCTGTCGTACCTGAAACAAAAGATTTAAAAGTTTCAGTAACCAAACACAAAAACTAGATGGCGTTAGTTGTATACATTAAAGAACATGATTAATAAAGCCATAAAAATACATACTGATCATATTTTATTTTTATCTGATTGTATGCTAGAATAGCTGAAGACCTTAGTTATCTCAATTTGACGACCAAACTAATTTGAAGACACATCATGAGGATTTATTTATTTATTTATTTAAAAACTTTATTTGCACACAAAGAAAAATGTAAAAAAAGGCGGACTTAATGCCATAGGGCATTCTCTCCCAGTCTACCATAGGTTGAGCAGAGAAGATAAATAAGGGTGCATTATTTTTGTAGTTGAGTATAATTACATATAGTACAATATAAAACACAATAATAGTGGTGGACACAACTATGATTACATATTACATATTAAATGATGGCTGATATAAGTACAGAAAAGTAGTAGGAGAAGAGCATATATCATAGTGACAAGTAGTGTTGCCACAACATTCGCTTAAAGGAAGCCTGACTACGAGCTGCCCGAATATTTGGCGGGAGCTCATTCCAAAGTCTAACAGATCGAGCAGTAAATGAATTATAAAGGAAGTTGGTTTGGCAGAGAGGAATGTGAAGGTCTACAGAGACAGCAGAGAGGAATGAGAAGGGTACTATCAGAAACCGTTTTTTGTTTTTTGTGCCAATGTGCCTATGTTAAAGTTATAAATAGTATTAAACCAGTATCATTGCTGAGGATGAAATTATTGATATGAAGACTTCGCTTCTTATAGCGAAGATTGCAATAGTGCTGAGTAAAGATACCAATAAACTTGTCAAATGAATATCCTGCGCATAGCATTCCGACATTCACATTGACAATCCAAACCTAATTTCTCTTTAGATAAATGAACATGAAACAAACAAGTAAATCATATATGGCAAACAGTAAAGGTCACAGGGCAATGTGTTGTATAAACTGTTTGCACGGAGCAGCCAATGCGAGGTGCTGGACAGTGAGGGCTATCGTTACGACCCAGAGATAAAGTTCAATTCGTGTAAACAATATAAAGCAATATAGTTAATTATTGTGTTGATATACCCGTTGACTGTTATTACATTCACCTGATACTAAGCGAGATCTCATAAGGAGCTGCTAATCTAAACCACACTAGCATCACATTTCACTGGAATAAATGGAACTTCCCACTAATATTTTTATTAGCTACAACACCCCTTAAACCGAAAACAATAAAATTTTTCTAAAGGCGAACTACTCAAAGAAAATAAATACAATAATTGACCTTGCAGTATGACTAAACCCCAAAATTTCTTAAATCCAAAAAATAAACAAAAATGTAGCAAAATTTGTTTTCCGTGTCAACCAAAAAAAAATCTACTTCAAAATATTAAAATTTAACTACTGATATTACAAAAATATTGTATTGACTAAAACTAATACAAACTTTTTCTAGTTCATATAACAGTAAACAACACGGCGGCTGACTCATGTCATATACGAATACAGAAATATTTATTCAGCATTATGAGAAATGTTACAAATACATATGTGTATTAGATATGTATGAATCATTATCATGTAACACAAATATTTCACCTAAATAAATATCAAATATTAATTGGAACAAACTGACTGTATATGTATTTATCTATTTAATTATCTGGACCTTATGATACGAGTTTTTATAAGTCTAGTTAAAGGACCACAAATAAAATTATTTTGTAGATTTATGATATTTGAATTTTTTTATTATTTTTTGGTATACCAATATTGATGCCAAAGCAAATATAATATTTACTTACAAATACCAAAACAAATTGAATCGGAATTTATTCATATTTAACAGTTTTAACATATAAAATATTAATTAGTTATTTACACAAAATTATCATATGTTATGATTCACATCTTCAGTAATCTGCTATAGAAAGTTCTATCAAAATCATTCCTACAGTACAAGACATTACTCAGTACAAACAAACACATGACTACACAATTATATGTACTAAGACAATTTTTTAACAAAAAAAAATTAAATGAATAAGAATAAAATTTAATATGATCTGCACATAAATTTAAAGCATTACTAAGACTGTATATTTCAACAATATTTGGAAGTCAAATATGATCTTATACACTATGAATAATTCTAAAACAGACAAATGATTGCTTAGGAATATAATTAAAGTACAACCCAATTCTCCTATCTAAAACTTGAAATACAATAACTGGGTTAACACAAATCTCACTTATCAATATTTGTATATCACAGAAGTTGAAGTTAGTTACCTATTAAAATACATTCTAACTCCCTTAGCTTAGGAAAACAAGCAACTTATGCAATAAGTCAGAAACCAACTCCAACTCTTATTGCCCCTACAGTGGAGTATCCTAAAATTACCACAATCAAAAAAAGAGCATTCAAAAACCATGAGAACTGGGTAAATCACCATCAACATTTGATATAGGAATATTTTAGTAATGAGACCTAACACTAAGACTAACAGTGTTAAAATTGTGCTACTAACAGTGATAAGGTGTTGTGTAAACATCCTATCAATTTCACAGCTGCTTTCAAATAAACATTTAATTGCCAGATGAACTTTTGTTTCGATACATTTGTATTGTTAAATTCTGAATCACCAACTCAAGTTAGATTCTTTCTCAATATTCCACATGATTTAGTGTTCGAAACAAATTTACCATATTGATATACAATAAGAAATTAAATAACTTATACTCACCATGCATAGAACGGTTCATGTAATTCAGCATATGGTATGTTCAAGAGACCCTTAACAGTGTAAACATCACTCCATTGAGGCGGAGATTCTAGAACAGAAATGTTAATATGCAATATTATAATATCATCACATTAGAGATTCATCCATCTATTATTTATAACAAGTAGTGATCTTATCTAATAAGTGTGAGCCAAAAGTTTATAGAATGGGGTAACATAGTTTAGATTCCTGTATAAAATATAAAATAAATTACAATAAACTGTATCGGGGAAATTATAATAATTATTTTCCGTTTTGATTATTAAAGGAATTCTTTTTTATATACAATAAACTATTATAATTATACTCACTTTTCTGTTAACACACAAACATATGTATCTTCTCTAAAATATTTTACTACCTAACTAAACATTTAAAAATTAAAAAATCAACATATATTAAACAAAGTGGCAGTAAAACTTAAAATTGTTTAATAGCAATTAAGCTAAACAAAAAAAAGATTAAAATAATATAAAAGTCTATTCAATTTAATTTATTAAACATGTGCTATGTATTGTACCACTCATTAATTATTAATGATTTCAGTTATGTGTAGTGGTTATTGTTATTTACAAAGTTTATTAATAGATCAACCAAACAAAACAGTTAACAGTACTACAACATAAGTAGATATAATTAAACTTTTTGTAAATACGTAAAAAATTACAAATTTTTCTATTTTCTCTGTTTCGTAAATAGTTGCTTAGTTACAATAAAAAAAAATGTAACAATTAAAACGGATTTTTTGCGTACATATATTTGTTCACATAAAATAAATTACATTGTCCTTAACACTTTTCTCCTTATATCGATTCAGAGTTCATCTACATACGAATTTCTTAATATATCTGTTATAAATATAAAATAGAAGTTATTAAAACTTACGTTTATCCACATAAGCAAGAGCGGCGCCTATGAAAAGGCACAATAGCGATTTGTAAAACATGATACACGGGCGTACACCTCCGCTGCCCCGAACAGAATGAACTGAATATAAATAATTTTAATTGTCCTAAGCCGCACAAAAAAAATACTATGTCAGTACAAAACAAGAATTCGGAACACCTGCTACTTACAATAGGGATGAGACGTATTACGCTACCAGGTTTTTAAACCAGGCCGAGCTAAAGCTCTCAAGTATTTATTAAATCTTCTGTTTTTTTTATTCTACATATGGTGCAAAAAAATACAACTTGCGGAAGATTTTTAATCTATGTTCCATGTTGCGTACTTTATACTATGCATATTTTCATTATCGCTAACATAGTACTTTACCAGGTGGTAGGTCTCTGTTGCCGGAGACCGTCTGGGTACCACCGCAGCTCCTATTTCAACCGCTAAAGAGTAGTGTGCGAACATTACTGTGTTCCGGTTTGAAGGGCGCAGTAGCTAGTGTAATTACTGGGGTAACGAGGCTTAACACCTTATGTCTCAAGGCGACGAGCGCAATGTGGTGCAGTGTGTACCATCTCAACTAGCAGCACGTTGTCATGGGCAAGCGTATCACTTACCATCAGGTGAACGTCTTGCTCGTCTCGTCGCATAATATTATTAAAAAAAACAGCACGTAATGTTCGTCAAACAGATTAAATATTCGTAATGCTACAAATGTAAATCGAGAAAATAAAATTCACTACAAACATTTTCGTTTCATTAAATTGATTTTAGTCTTTATAACATGTAAATAATAACAAAAATAATGAAAATATTATTTCCCAAAAAAAATTAATAATACGTTATTCTGTAATGAGACTCAGTTTCTTTGCCGGGTATTTAAAAAAAGCTTGTACAAGAGTTTCCTGGTATTGGCTTTTGTAAGTACTATTCATGCCTACTTAATCACTTTCTTGAAAATATACACAAAGTTATTTTAGCAATGGTGAGTTATTTTAAATAGGTCGCATCGGAATTTTGATGTCCTCGTAGGAATTTGTTTTGCTCTTGCATTATGGCGAGTTCTATTACGTGATATGCCAAAGAACTACTGCGGACTCAATTTTATGTTCTAGTCAACCGACTTAAGATCTATGTTTGCTAACCATAAACATAAGTAATAATAAAATGTAAGTAGGTAGCATTGATTTTCGCACTCACAGCAAAAATAAAGTAACGATACTCTCATTAATAATAACTTTTCTACAAAACATAATATCGTTTTTAAAACTATGATAAAACTCATAACATTATAAATAATATGAAAGTTATACCAAACAAAAGAAATTACTGAAAGGTTTCTAGTACTTTATCATATGAAACTTTCAACAAATTCATGAAAGAAAAAACGTTAATGCTTTAAGTTCTAGAGTTAAAACAAATTAAAAAATATAAATGCTGCGGTACTAAGTTAGCCAAGTCATTTATTTCAAGTTGAACTTTCTTATATCAATTAATAATTGGTATTTATATAGTTATTAATATTTTTTTTGCTGATGATCACCGACTTCTCAGTTAGACATCTCCGTTTCTTGCGGTCCCCAAGCAAAGTGCCGGTTTATAAGATACTATAACAAGTTATCGGAAATATAATAATTTCTATTGTTTATATTAAACTGCAGTCTACTATTATGAATATTTTCTAATTCTTAATATATTTAGAATGGATAACAATTATAATATATATTAATTCTTTATACTAGAGGCGGTGATTTGAAAAACATTATAAAAGAAACTAAATCTTAAGCAGTTAGGTTAAAAATATAATCGCTCCAGCGTAGCAAAAAAATATTTGGATAAGGTTTTTATTTTAAGTAACATAGTACCATACTTTATTACTATAAACATCAAGATTCATTTCTCAATTCACGCCTAGGTATATTAGATAAGTTTCAGAAAAGTTCTCATCGAAATGTATTATCTATATAATAAAAATGAATTGCTGTTCGTTAGTCTCGCTAAAACTCGAGAACGGCTGGACCGATTTGGCTAAATGTGGTCTTGAATTATTCGTGGAAGTCCAGGGAAGGTTAGTAAGGTGAGAAAATATGGAAAAAGTTCCTGGAATATGGTAAAAACAACAATTTCTCTTTTCATTGAGGTGACCAGATTTTTAGATAGGCAAAGCGGGACAACTCTGAAGGAATAATATATCGTAATTTTTTTTAGTTTTAACATAAGTACAATTTATAAATATAAAAATGTATAATATTTCATTTCATGACATATTTCTATCTAAATTTCTTTTAGGGGTAAGGTCGGTGACATACTTTTTGTCAGTAATATAAAATTTTAAGACTACAAGTATTTTAAGCTTAGTTTAAGAAAATGTATGTATTTATGAAATATACCTTAATTTCTATGGCAAGAAGCAGAACACGAAGTGTATAATCTGAGAGACAAATACAATTGTAACTGGGTAGCAAAAGCAACATGTTACGCAAAACAATGATTTTCATAAATATTACAATTAAACTTAATTCTAAAAGTCGGGACTTTTGAAAAACGTCGCGTGACGTGGGACTATTTGTAAAAAATCGGCACTGTCCTGCTAAAAGCGAGATGTCTGGTCTCCTTACTTTAGATACATAAAACGTCAAATATTTGAAGTTCGTCCCGTCATTTAGAAACCAAATACAATTTAAAAGAATATTTTTGATTTTGACATTTGATATTGACAACCAACAATTACTGATTGCAACTATAATATTTTACGAGAAAATGAGGAACATGGCGGGCGAATTGACCACGCAGACAATTTTTAAAGATTTTTATTCTTTTATTTTATTCGTCTACACCTGACACTGGCCCACGCACAAACCGTGCTCATGCCATCAATTGGGAAGAAGAAAAATATTTTACGAACTTTAGCGGGAATCTGGGCGTGAAGGTCGCATTGTCAAGGTTCATTTTTATTTTTTTGTGCATAATGCGGTTGAATGTTCAATGTGAGTGTATAATGCAGTAAATTAGTGTGTTCGTGTGCAGCGATTGTAGAATTGAGAATGGAGAATTGAGAATTGAGAATTGAGAATTGAGAATTGAGAGTGAGAATTGAGATTGAGAATTGAGATTGAGAATTGAGAGTGAGAATTGAGAAGTGAGAATGAGAATGAGAATTGAGAATTGAAATTGAGAATTGAGAATTGAGAATTGAGATTGAGAAGTGAGAATTGAGAATTGAGAATTGAGAATGGAGAATTGAGAATTGCGAATTGAGAATTGAGATGAGAATTGAGATTGAGAATTGAGACTTGAGAATTGAGATTGAGAAGTGAGAAGTGAGAATTGAGAATTGAGAATTGAGAGTGAGAATTGAGATGAGAATTGAGATTGAGAATGAGAAGTGAGAATTGAGAATTGAGACTTGAGAATTGAGAATGAGAATGAGAATGAGAATTGAGAATTGAAATTGAGAATTGAGACTTGAGAATTGAGATGAGAATTGAGAAGTGAGAATGAGAAGTGAGAATTGAGAATTGAGAATTGAGAATTGAGAATTGAAATTGAGAATTGAGGAATTGAGAATTGCGAATTGAGAATTGCGAATTGAGAATTGAGAATGAGATTGAGAATTGAGACTTGAGAATTGAGATTGAGAATTGAGACTTGAGAATTGAGACTTGAGAATTGAGAATTGAGACTTGAGAATTGAGAATTGAGAATTGCGAATTGAGAATTGAGGAATTGAGAATTGAAATTGAGAATTGAGAATGAGAAGTGAGAAGTGAGAATTGAGAATTGAGAATTGAGACTTGAGAATTGAGACTTGAGAATTGAGATTGAGAAGTGAGAATTGAGAATTGAGAATTGAGACTTGAGAATTGAGACTTGAGAATTGAGAATTGAAATTGAGAATTGAGAATTGAGAATTGAGAATTGAGAATTGAGATTGAGAATTGAGAATTGGAATTGAGAATTGCGAATTGAGAATTGAGAATTGAGAATTGAGAATGAGAAGTGAGAATTGAGAATGGAGAATTGAGAATTGCGAATTGAGAATTGCGAATTGAGAATTGAGAATTGAGAATTGAGAATTGAGAATTGAGACTTGAGAATTGAGAATTGAGAATTGAGACTTGAGAATTGAGACTTGAGAATTGAGAATTGAGAATTGAGACTTGAGAATTGAGATGAGAATTGAGATGAGAATTGAGAATTGAGAATTGAGAATTGCGAATTGAGAATTGAGAGTGAGAATTGAGAATTGAGAGTGAGAATTGAGAAGTGAGAATTGAGAATGGAGAATTGAGAATTGAGAATTGAGAATTGAGAATTGAGAATTGAGAATGAGATTGAGAATGAGAATTGAGATGAGAATTGAGAATGGAGAATTGAGAAGTGAGAATTGAGAAGTGAGAATTGAGAATTGCGAATTGAGAATTGCGAATTGAGAATTGAGACTTGAGAATTGAGACTTGAGAATTGAGACTTGAGAATTGAGATGAGAATTGAGAATGAGATTGAGAATTGAGACTTGAGAATTGAGAATTGAGACTTGAGAATTGAGAATTGAGAATTGAGAGTGAGAATTGAGAATTGAAATTGAGAATTGAAATTGAGAATTGAGAATGAGAAGTGAGAATGAGAATGAGAATTGAGAATTGAGAATTGAGAATTGCGAATTGAGAATTGAGAAGTGAGAATGAGAAGTGAGAATTGCGAATTGAGAATTGCGAATTGAGAATTGCGAATTGAGAATTGCGAATTGAGAATTGAGAATTGAGACTTGAGAATTGAGACTTGAGAATTGAGAATTGAGAATTGAGACTTGAGAATTGAGACTTGAGAATTGAGACTTGAGAATTGAGATGAGAATTGAGAAGTGAGAAGTGAGAATTGAGATTGAGAAGTGAGAATTGAGATTGAGAAGTGAGAATTGAGATGAGAATTGAGAATTGAGAATTGAGAATGAGAATTGAGAATTGAGAATTGAGAATTGAGAATTGAGAATTGAGAATTGAGAATTGAGAATGAGATTGAGAATGAGATGAGAATTGAGAATGAGAAGTGAGAATTGAGAATTGAGAATTGAGAATTGAGAATTGAGAATTGAGAATTGAGAATTGAGCATTGAGAATTGAGAATTGAGAATTGAGAAGTGAGAATGAGAATGAGAATTGAGAATTGAGAATGAGAATTGAGAATTGAGAATTGAGAATGAGAATTGAGAATTGGAATTGAGAATGAGAATTGAGGAATTGAGAATTGAGAATTGAGAATTGAGAATGGAATTGAGAATTGCGAATTGAGAATTGAGATGAGAATTGAGAAGTGAGAAGTGAGAAGTGAGAAGTGAGAATTGAGAATGAGAATGAGAATTGAGAATTGAGAATTGAGAATTGAGGAATTGAGAATTGAGAATTGAGAATTGAGAATTGAGAATTGAGAATTGAGACTTGAGAATTGAGAATTGAGAATTGAGAATTGAGAATTGAGAATTGAGAATTGAGAATTGCGAATTGAGAATTGAAATTGAGAATTGAGAATTGAGAATTGAAATTGAGAATTGAGAATTGAGAATTGAGGAATTGAGAATGAGAATTGAGAATTGAGAATTGAGACTTGAGAATTGAGAATTGAGAATTGGAATTGAGAATTGAAGAATTGAGAATTGAGAATTGAGGAATTGAGAATTGAGATTGAGAATTGAGAGTGAGAATTGAGAGTGAGAATTGAGAATTGAGAATTGAGAATTGAGAATGAGAATTGAGAATTGAGAATTGAGAATGAGAATGAGAATGAGAATTGAGAATTGAGAATGAGAATTGAGAATTGAGAATTGAGAATTGAAATTGAGAATTGAGAATTGAGAATTGAGAATTGAGAAGTGAGAAGTGAGAAGTGAGAAGTGAGAAGTGAGAAGTGAGAATGAGAATGGAGAATTGAGAAGTGAGAAGTGAGAATGAGAATTGAGAGTGAGAATTGAGATTGAGAAGTGAGAAGTGAGAATGAGAATGGAGAATTGAGAATTGGAGAATTGAGAAGTGAGAAGTGAGAAGTGAGAAGTGAGAAGTGAGAAGTGAGAAGTGAGAATGAGAATGGAGAATTGAGAATTGAGAATTGGGAATTGGGAATGGGGAATTGGGAATGGGGAATTGGGAATTGGGAATTGGGAATTGGGAATGGGGAATTGGGAATTGGGAATGGGGAATTGGGAATTGGGAATTGGGAATGGGGAATTGGGAATGGGGAATTGGGAATTGGGAATTGGGAATTGGGAATGGGGAATTGGGAATGGGGAATTGGGAATGGGGAATTGGGAATTGGGAATTGGGAATTGGGAATGGGGAATTGGGAATTGAGAATTGGGAATTGGGAATTGGGAATTGGGAACTGGGAACTGGGAATGGGGAATTGGGAATTGGGAATAGGTAATTTGGAATTGGGAATTGGGAATTGCAAAATGGAAAATGGAAAACCAGTAACCAGAAACCAGAAGCCAGAAACCAGAAACCAGAAACCAGTAAACAGAAACCAGAAACTAGAAACCAGAAACCAGAAACAAACAAAAAAAATTTATATTAAATTACAAGCTTTCACTGCTGTCTAAGCAATGTAGGTGCGTTCGTAACGCTAAAGAGTCTGCACTTTATTACAGCTGCACAAAGTTCAAATTCAATTATTCTATCAAAACAGTGTGCGTATGCGCGTCGGAGGATCTAACGCCGCGTGCCGAAATGAAAACGAATGAAATAATAACATAAATAGTCACAAAATGTAAGAGCTAAAGATCCACCATACTCATTTTCAATTTGGTCGGCTTCGCGATATTATTTCTTTTGTTTTAGTTTCGGCGCGCGACATAAAATGCATTCGTTTTCACGACATTACATCAGTCGAGCACAAACCGCGTTGCCATCTGGCGCACCTGATAGACTACATTCTGTCAAAGAGATTTGGAATGTGACAGTTATTTGTTCCTAAAAAATTATTATAGTAAATATAACTTATGTACTTTAATTATAACTTTGGCCACTCTTCTGGAACCCTCTAATATTTAAATATTAGTTATTAGATGAATATATATAGTGCTGAACCCCGCACACCGCCCATAACCAGGGTGACGGTTCTGTTCAGGAGATTTTTTTGCCCCGGCTATAAAATAGGCAGGAACAAAGAACATTCCAATTTTGTTTGACAGAATGAAGTCTGTCGGGTCAGCTAGTTTAAAATAAACTTGTGTGAAGTACATTACACACTATGTTATTTGTATGGAGTACAATTATAGTAAAATGTACACCAGTGTTTTTTGTGTTGTCGTTGCCAAGCTTCGGTTTGGGAAAGACACTTTATAACGATCATAACGATGATAAAAATGTACAACGCAATTTTAAATTTTTCTCAAAACATGAGTATCGTGTGAACATATACTGCAGTGTCTATTAAAAACTTTAAAAAATTATATATTTATAAGTATCTCTTGACATCTGGTGCGAATACTTTTATTCAAAACCTAGTTTTAAAATCTGGTCGCATAAAAACGGCACATCTCTAATTATATTGTACAACACTATTTTATCTGATTTATCCGTCATTATTGTTTTTGTAAACAAAGCCAAGAAAGTTATATATACAATTGAAATTATTTAAAATAAACATGTAAGATATTTTTCAAATTTACTTTTAAAGTTGTAGGGAAAGTTTTGCGATAAATTAAGCATAAAATATAATAACATTGAAAACATAACCTTAACAATCAGTTACTGTGATAACACTAAATCATATTCATGTGTTTAGATATTCTAAATAATAATTAAACATGAATAAAAAGCCGATATCGTTTGGGAAAATTAGTTTTAATCTCAACAAAAGCGATAAGTCCGGAGACTCTTCGACTTCGGGCTTCGGTACATTTGGGCGAACACCTATCCAAGAACAAAAGGAAATAGAAGAAATAGCTGACGACTTAGAGAATCAACATGTACACCAGATCATGGGCATCAAAAACTTCGGAAAAAAAGCAAAAAACTTTAACATCGAAGAAATGATGGAGGAAGCTAAAAAAACTGCTCAGGAAGTTGCAAAGAGTAAATCGGAAACTGAAGAAGCTACAAAGAAATCGACAGACATTCCGGGAAGCGAAGAGGATTGTATCGGCCCGCCTGCTCCTTCAGAGTTACAAGATGATAATGAAGAAGTAATAGGACCACCAATACCAAAAGAAGTGCTAGAAGGGGCAAAAAGTAAGGTTACTACAAAAGGGAGTGAAACAAACAGTGATGAAGACAGTTATGATGAATTAAGTGGCTCTGATGATGATGACACAAACTTAGAAAAGAGAATACCAAATACACATGAGGTGAGTTAACACTGTCAATATTTACAAAGAGTAACATACTTAATAGGTATTACCTTATACCTATTACACCTCTAGAACCATTACTACATGTACTCTAAACTACACTCCCGGACACATCTATCGGCCCACCTAGTGTTTAAAAGTTTTAACGGTGTCTAGCTAAAAATAAATGTTAGGTGGAGCAATAAGTTTTAATGCAGTTTTAAAGCTGATTTTCTGGTCAACCTTTATGTATGTTTTTTTTTTATTTTAAATTCAGGATTATGAAAAAAAAACGAAAATTCGAGTCTGTTCATTGTTTTCAACGACCCAGGCAAGAAGAAAAATTTTTTTTTTCGCACAAGTTGGATTTTATTTTTGATGTGTCCGATTATTGGTTCCATAAAAAGGCAAATCTAAACTTATAGCCAGTTTTGACCAAAAAATATGGATACTCTGCCTGAAATTGTCGCGCAAGCTGTAAAACTTCTGCCAGCCAAATCAATTCGAAATTCCAAAAAAAATTAAAAAAAAACCTAGATAGGAGTTGACCAATAAATCTGCTTCAAAACTACATTAAAACTTATTGCTCCACCTAACATTTATTTTTAACTAGACATCGTCAAAACTTTAAACACTAGGTGGTGGGCCGATAGATGTGTCCGGGAGTATAGTTGTTGTACTCAGAAAATTAGTCTCTAAGTAAGATCTATTTCATAATTAATATGGTTTGAAACAAAATATATGATTACAAAATTAACTCATGTTCATTACAGGTGGAAATGCTTCATGGGACAAAAGCAGTCATAGCATTAGCAGTGGACCCTTCAGGAGCTCGCTTAGCGACTGGGTCCATTGACTATGACGTCTCCTTCTGGGACTTTGCAGGTATACCTTAAAACATGATATTTTTATTTAAAATACCGTAAGACATTCTAGTGAAACTTACACAAGCAAAACACATCAATTACTACAAAATTTGTGATAATTTCATCAAATACAAACTCCCTATTCAGTGTCTCATAGTATTTAGCATCATGTTAACACAACCACCGGATGAAAGTTCTGCAGAATAAAATATTATTTTCTTCAACTTATGTATGCACCGAGAATTTGGTTTATACTTGTGTTTCAAGTTCTGCAAATAATCATTTAATCAGTTTTTTTTTTTAACTTACGTGGCGACGAGACGAGCGAGACGCTCGCCCAAAAACATGGCGCTAGTTAAGATGGTATACACTGCACCACATTGCACTCATCGTATCACATGAGGTGTTAAGTCTCGTTACCCCAGTAATTTCACTAGCTCACAGCACTTTCGAATTGGAACACAGTAATGTTATCACACTACTGTTTGTTGGTTGATGTAGTCACTGCGGTGGTACCTAGACGGTCTGTAGTAATAGACCTACCAGCAGTATTTAAAAGAGAACATAGACATGACAATCTTGTTCTGGTCGCTTAATCCATGTCTCCACTACACAATTGCAATAAAGTGTTGGGTTGCTTGGACTTAATACTCAAAATAGCTTTAAGTAGTTCTTAGATGACTTGTAAAGTTTCTAATGTAAACATTATATTGAAGGTCTTCATAACATCTGATTAATTTATTGCTATAAGATCTCATGTCATGTGCTGTTATAGAGTTGTTAAACTAAATCTTTTTTAATATAGTCCAAAATCCAAGTAACACAATTAACTTGTTGCATTGTTATAAAACAGCATGTGCTATTTTCTGTCTTCGTAGGTATGGACTCATCTTTGCGTTCATTCCGAACATTGCAGCCATGTGAGAACCATCCCATTAAGGCTCTGCAATACTCTGCTACGGGTGATTCCATTTTGGTTGTGAGTGGCTCAGCTCAAGCCAAAGTCCTGGACAGAGATGGTTTCGAAGTGCTGGAGTGTGTGAAAGGTGACCAGTACATCACTGATATGGCAAGGTAAGTTTTGCATATATTTTAAATAAGTAAATGTGTCTTGAATTTTAATGATACCTTCACGAAATTGATGCAATGGTACGTACCAAATAGTCTCCAGCAAAAGAGATGAACAACCAGAAAATTCACCAAGTAAACTAATTAATTACATGACAGTAGTTTTTGTAAAAGTAAATTGGTCCTTTTGTACCAAATTTTTAAGAAATTTTCGTTTCCAGAACCAAAGGCCACACCGCATCTCTAAACAGCGGCTGCTGGCATCCTAACATTCGCGAGGAGTTCATGACATGCTCCCACGACGGCACCCTCCGTCTCTGGTTAACCGAGAACCCGAAACAGCACAAGGCGGTGATAAAACCACGCCAACAAGGCGGCCTGCGAACCAATCCCACCGCGTGCACTTTCTCAAGAGACGGCAACACAGTAGCGTGCGGTTGCTTCGACGGCTCCATCCAGATGTGGGACCACAGGAGAAACTTCGTCAACACAACTGCGTTACTCCGCGACGCGCACCAGAAGCAGACGGAAATAACCAGCATCGCCTACTCGTACCTCGGCAGTCAGCTGGCCAGCCGGGGCAACGACGACACGCTCAAACTGTGGGACCTGAGAAGCTTCAAGAAACCGATCAACGTCTTCTCTGGACTGTTCTCTAGGTACGAGCAGACCGACTGCGGCTTCAGTCCGGACGACTCGATTGTTTTCACGGGTGAGTCTTTAGAAAAGAACCAGGACGTCGGCAGGCTGATATTCTACGATACTAAGACCTTCAAACCGGTAACACACATAGCCGTGTGTAAATCCCACGTGGTGAAGGCGATATGGCACGCGAAGCTCAATCAGATATTCGTTGGCTGCGGGAACGGCGTGATAAAGTGCTATTACGACCAAAAGAAAAGCTTGAGGGGTGCGAAGCTGTGCATTGTGAAGACGCACAGGAAGAAGGACTCCGTTGAGATTGTCAGCACGCAGCAAATCATAACGCCCCACGCTCTGCCACTGTTCAGGCAGGAGAAGCTGAGAACTAGCAAGAAGAGGATGGAGAAGGATAGATTGGATCCGGTCAAGTCCAAAAGGCCTGATCTACCCATAACGTCGGGACAAGGTGGGCGGGTGGCCGCTTCCGGGAGCACGCTGAGCTCCTTTGTGATCAGGAACTTGGGTTTAAGTAAGCGGGTCGACGATGAGCAGGACCCGAGGGAGGCTATACTTAAATACGCGAAGGAGGCAGAGGAGAATCCGTTTTGGGTGTCACCAGCATACCAGAAGACTCAACCGAAGCCTATATTCCAGAATGACGAAGACAAACCTTCTGATGCGAAGAAACCGAAGACATCGTAGAGACGATTACTGCTTCACATTACTGGTGTTAATTTCAAGAAACTCAAGTGGATACCACTGCAGTTCTTACTTCTGCTGTAGTAAGCAATACTGTGAACATTTCTAAGCACCAGATAAAAATATCAGTTCCATGGCATTGATTTCAATACAGGATATAAACGCATCCAATATGAACAAAGAACTGTGTGTATGTTGTTGAATGTGACTCAGTGATTGAAATAATGATGAGATAAAGCAGAGCTGCTTGCATATAATTTTTTTTTTGTGTTATTTTGTTTCATGTTTTCAGAGGAATTACAGCTAATGCAAAAAAAACCTATAAAAAATATACAAGTCCACACAAATAAAATAATAAAAGGTATTTACATTGACTGAAAATAATATATGAGTCTATAAAGATAAAAATGTTGATCTAATTATAAGAAGGAAGGTTAAAAGAAAAAATATAAAGTTGCCTAAGTATGGTTACACATATATATATGTGGGATCGTTGAAATGCGAAAGGAGCAGGTTAAGCAATAAAATCTTTATTATTCTTTACAACTATTCTTCGTTACGTCTTTCATCCTAATCCCGTTATTCGACTCTCCGCACTCGAATGTTCTCTGTCACAATTGACGTTTCATTTATTCTTTTATAGTATAGATACAAATAGCAAAACCTTAACCTCTTCCCACATATATATACTAATAGCTTAACTATCGAATCTTTTACTTGACTAATATACGAAACACTTAAAAGGGGAGTGGGTTCATCACTGAGCCCGAGCTTCCAATCAAGAAAAATTAAATGTTCCAAGTACACAAGATGTCATGGTCATGTTTTTATCAATTAGCATTTAGTGTATATAGTCGATATATGGTCTTGCCTTGTCTATTACTAGAGAAGGGTCAGAGTATCAGACCATTTAGACTAGTTGTTATTAGAGAGCAGAACAGCCACTTGTCAGGTGTCGCAGCTGCTGATTAATGGTGATAACATTCCGTCACATTGTTACATATAAAATATATAATAAAAACCATGTAAATATATGTTAAGTTTAATTTTCTAACTTAATACTATATATTAAATATTCTTAACTAGTTTGTCTGCAACTTCACAGGATTGTAATAAACAGATATAATCATTTTGTTCAAGCGTGTGCCTGTATGCTCTGCGGGACAAACTCCCTCGACTCCGCATTAAGATTAATTGGAGACCTGGCCGTGTTCTGAAACAAAATTGTGTAGTGTTGTATGATCTAATGCCATTACTCTTCAATTCAGCTTACTTTCAATCAGGCAAGTTAAAATAAAACCTTTGAAGAATTTCTGGAATTGATCAACAACTATTCTACTTATCTACTGGTTGTACCAATTATATTAATTCTATATTTTTACTGAGGTAACTAACAATAATAAAGATTTCCTAAGTACTAAGAGTGACAGCTAAGTCTTCTAGTAGCAGCAATGTAGACAGATTGATGCGGAGAACCTTGGTGGGAGCTTGTGTCCAGCAGTGGGCGAATAACAGCTAGTAACGATTATAAGCTTCACCTATACATATTTCTTCTCCCAAGTCGTATTTCCTCATGACTGAGGGTCGTGATCATGTGTGATGAAACACGCGACGAATTACTTGTCAGTTATAACATTCACATACTAGTGCGAGCACAGATGCTCACGACATAGATATGCAGGTTTCCTCACGATGTTCTACTTCACCGTCAGAACGCGTGATATTAGTTGGTGTTATATTAACTGCACATAAATTGAAATATTCATTGGTGCAGGCCGGATTCGAACCCGGTACCTGCGGAGCGGAAAGCCGGCGTTGAAACAACGAGGCTATCACGGTTTTTTTTTTATGCTACTATGCGACGAGACGAGCAAGACGTTCACCTGATGGTAAGTGATACGCTTGCCCATGACAACGTGGTGCTAGTGTGTACCATCTTAACTAGCACCACATTGCGCTCGTCGCCTTGAGACATAAGGTGTTAAGTCTCGTTACCCCAGTAATTACACTAGCTACAGCGCCCTTCAAACCGGAACACAGTAATGTTTGCACACTTCTATTTGGCGGTTGAAATAGGAGCTGCGGTGGTACCCACCCAGACGGTCTCCGGCAACAGAGACCTACAACCTGGTAACGGTTTATTAAAGTTAAGTAAAGCATATTTATATATATATAAAAACTCACCAATTTCTTCGCACGTTCAGTCAGTATGGAGAACGCGAAGTGATTTAAAATGGTACCAGTCGGCAGGGCCACACCTTGGAACCGGTACAATTGCTTCACATAACTCTCCGGTGAACCTACCAATGATTACCTCAAGTTCAGTAAAATCGCAAGACAATACAAAATGGTAACGAGTTTATTTTTTTCATTTCATTCGATTAAGCGACTAAAAGAGCAGATCGTTTAGATTAGAATAATATACACTGCGCCATATTTTTCCCGTCGCTTTGTCATTAAATATTAAGTCTAGTTACCTTAGCATTTTTTTTTATTCTACCGACGAGACGAGCGAGACATTCACCTGATGGTAAGTGACACGCTTGCCCATAACATGCCGCTAGTTAAGATGGTATACACTGCACCGCATTGCGCTCGTCGTAAGACATAAAGGTGATAAGTATCAATACCGCAGTAATTTCACTAGCTACATCACCCTTCAAACTACAACACAGTAATGTTACCACACTACTGTTTGTCGGTTGAAATAGTCACTGCGGTGGTACCTAGACGGTCGGGCAACAGAGACACTACCAGTAGTTGAGTGGTGTATGGACTCACCTAACAGCTTGTGAACTGAGGAGACACTGACCCTACCGATCTGCCCGGTCCTGCTTATCAAAGGGCCTTTCGATATATCCACATGGTTGCCCACTTTATACAGCGTCACTTTACCTGGAGACGAAACAAAATACATGAAAACAGAATTAAATTAAACATATTTAAATTGGATGACATGATAACAGCTGTCGGAATTGAATGTATGAGGAAAGGTGAACTGCATTTGTTGGAAGACAATGGAGAAGGCCTTAGTTTGATTAAAGATGATGATATTTGGTTTGATTCAATATAATAATAACTCAAAATATAAACAATGACTTGTTTAAAAGAAATATCTATAAATATAAATGGAGAAAGAAATAGAGTGGCATAGCTTTGGTGATGCGGTAGAATGAAGATCACAGCAAATGGTTTGGTTTTTAGATATTATTAATAGGCTAATGCTCAAGGATTTTTTTTTTTATGCTACTTAGCGTCGAGACGAGCAAGACGTTCACCTGATGGTAAGTGATACGCTTGCCCATGACAACGTGCTGCTAGTTAAGATGGTATACACTGCACCACATTGCGCTCGTCGCCTGAGACATAAAGTGTTAGGTCTCGTTACCCCAGTAAATTCACTAACTACAGCGCCCTTCAAACAGGGACACAGTAATGTTCGCACACTACTATTTGTCGGTTGCAATAGTCACTGCGGTGGTACCCACCCAGACGGTCTCCGGCAACAGAGACCTACCACCTGGTAACGGTTTATTAAAGTTAAGTAAAGCATATTTATATATATATAAAAACTCACCAATTTCTTCGCACGTTCAGTCAGTATGGAGAACGCGAAGTGATTTAAAATGGTACCAGTCGGCAGGGCCACACCTTGGAACCGGTACAATTGCTTCACATCACTCTCTGGTGAACCTACCAACGATTACTCAAATTAAGTAAAATGGCAAGACAATACAAAATGGTAACGAGTTTATTTTTTTCATTTCATTCGATTAAGCGACTAAAAGAGCAGATCGTTTAGATTAGAATAATATACACTGCGCCATATTTTTCCCGTCGCTTTGTCATTAAATATTAAGTCTAGTTACCTTAGCATTTTTTTTTATTCTACCGACGAGACGAGCGAGACATTCACCTGATGGTAAGTGACACGCTTGCCCATAACATGCCGCTAGTTAAGATGGTATACACTGCACCGCATTGCGCTCGTCGTAAGACATAAAGGTGATAAGTATCAATACCGCAGTAATTTCACTAGCTACATCACCCTTCAAACTACAACACAGTAATGTTACCACACTACTGTTTGTCGGTTGAAATAGTCACTGCGGTGGTACCTAGACGGTCTGCAGCAACAGAGACACTGCCAGTAGTTGAGTGGTGTATGGACTCACCTAACAGCTTATGAACCGAGGAGACACTGACCCTTCCGATCTGCCCGGTCCTGCTTATCAAAGGGCCTTTCGATATATCCACATGGTTGCCCACTTTATACAGCGTCACTTTACCTGGAGACAAAACAAAATACATGAAAACAGAATTAAATTAAACATATTAAAATTGGATGACATGATAACAGCTGTCAAATTTAATGGATGAGGAAAGGTGAACTGCATTTGTTGGAAGACAATGGAGAAGGCCTTAGTTTGATTAATGATGATGATGATCATATTTGATTTGATTCAAATTAATAACAACTCAAAATATAAACAATAAATTGAATATTTAAAAGAAATATCTATAAATATAAATGAAGAAAGAAATAGAGTGGCATAGCTTTGGTGATGCGGTAGAATGAAGATCACAGCAAATGGTTTGGTTTTAGATATTATTAATAGGGTAATGCTCAAGGATGTGACACCATGTAAGATTCCAGTCAACTTTAATCTCACATGGTGTCACAACAATGAGGCAGTGAATGGTGAAGAAAGCTCACTCAAAATACTCAGGCTCTTATTCATTGATAACCAGGACACATCAATGAAAGAAAACTCTGCCAATAACCAAACTCTGACTATTGTGACCTGGAGGAAATCAAGGATCTAAGGCTAGTTGTTAATGGACTGCTGTAATTTTCTTGTATTTGTACTTTATTAACCTTCTTTTGAGCCTAGTGATTTGAATGCCCGCCTTCCACTCTGAAGGCACCGGGTTCTAATCCGGCCTGCACCAATGAATTTTTCAATTTATGTGCAGTGTACACCAACTAATATCACGCGCTTTGACGGTGAAGGAGAACATCGTGAGGAAACCTGCATATCTATGTGATGAGCATCCGTGCTCGCACTAGTATGTGAAATGGAGAAGGCAATGACAACACCACTCTATTACAACTGACAAGTAAGTCGTCGTGTGTTTCATTACACATGACCACGATCCTCAGTCATGAGAGAATACGACTTAGAAGAACCTTCTTTTACGACACTCCTAGATCAGCGGTAGTGATGTAACCCACACTTTCATTTCCTAGCATGTGGTTTATGTAAATGTAACTCACCGTTAGCACGGACTATATCTGGTATCTGCTTAGTCTTATGTTCATTATCCACAAACATCTCCAGCGCCAACGCCTCGCTGACCTCCAGCCTCTCAATCAGTTCATTCTTTCTAGTCAACTTGACGTACTCGGCGCTCAACGTGTGCAACTCCTGGGCAGTTGGTTTCCAGTGAGGCAGTGAGGGCAGGTCTACGTCGTATATGAATGAACCGCTGCGAACTGCGGAATGAAGTAGACGTCTTGTAAAATTATTATCGTTGCAATGTTTTTGACAATCAAGGAGGAAATATTGTCAAGAAAAGCTATCCAGGTTATATTTTATTCAAGATTCTCCCATAAGAGCTGCGCCCACTGCTGGACATGGGCATCCACCATAATGAAGCATGTGTGATATGCACACACATTACAAATGGGTTTGAGAGCACAGTATGAGGGTCAAACATTATATTTCTACTTCAAACACATTTTACTACAGGACACGACTTGAGTGATGATCATGTTCTAAACTGTTCAACATTTACCAGGTGGTAGGTCTCTGTTGCCAGAGACCGTCTGGGTGGGTACCACCGCAGCTCCTATTTCAACCGCCAAATAGTAGTGTGCAAACATTACTGTGTTCCGGTTTGAAGGGCGCTGTAGCTAGTGTATACTGGGGTAACGAGACTTAACACCTTATGTCTCCGGCGACGAGCGCAATGTGGTGCAGTGTGTACCATCTTAACTGGCACCACGTTGTCATGGGCAAGCGTATCACTTACCATCAGGTGAACGTCTTGCTCGTCTCGTCGCTTAGTAGTATAAAAAAAAAAAAAAACTTTACATTGTCCATCAACTTCTTACACTTAAATGCAAAGTTACTTACTATCCGGTCCAGGGAAACTGTGTAGTTTGACCGTGACATCGTCCTTGAACGCAACAGTGGCGCAAGCACCAAGAACAAGCGAGCAGGTCCGCCAGAAAGCTTTGTTCACTTGTTGGGGCTCCGCTATATTAAATGTCTGAAACTATTACCAAAAATTAAAATTACAAGTTGTTAAAAAAACTAAACACTGAATATTGTTATCTCAACAATGCATGCTAATATTTTTGCTTAGTTAGTAAGTTTAGAACTTATGAATTGCTTCTCCTTCATCAGGTTCTGTTCTTATTAATGTTTGGAAAAAAAGTGTTTTAATTATCACTTTAAAAGATTCAATGCGAAAAAATGTGATAAGGACAATATCCAGCAATAATCCCAGAAATTTTTAAGCCACAATTCTCTCTATTCTATTACTTTTTGATTTCCAATACTATTTTACTACTATATCTTGTAAAATAAATTGGAGTGTCTATACAGGGAATGTCATGATGTGACCCAAGATAGTTGTTTCTATTGAGAATTACACTTACTTCTAATGTACAGTTCTCGGATAGTGGTCTGTGCATATCCCAGTGCACACTCCCGTCCACCAATGCCAATGCACTACTTTCCATATGCCACTCGCCAAAGTCTAGAAAATAAGAATACAGGTAGCTAAACTCTATAATCCAGATATTCTTAACCAAAGTGCTGCAGCACACATAGTACCATGGAAAATAATAATGCTCTTATTATTATAACTAAAGTTCAAATTACAGAACAGTACTAGTGTATTTTAATAAATAAAAATTATATAACAACAAAATTTCAAAAGTAAATACACAGATTATGTTATCGGGAACAGATAATATAGTTTAAAATAAAAATGGTAATAAATTTCTTATTAAAAATATTCTTATTATTGAATTGTAATTAATCCCTTAACATACTATTGTTTTTTATACCATATATTATTTTATTAACATACAAAATAATTATCATAAACTATTATACACATTGTATAGTGTAATATAAGCAGTATGTAAGTAAACTACTTTTAAGTTTATCCTCTTCTTTGCTTTCCAAATATTGAAATTGTTAATCATGTGCAGTGACCATCAAAAGATTGAGAGGCAATGAAACAAAATCCATGGCGTAGAATATCGTAACAAAATTAAAGCAGTCTAAACAACTATTAATGCAATGGCTTGCATACAGCCAAACCACTGTTGCTTAACAGACATCACAGGGTAATGAATATTGAAGGTAACAAAAGGGTTAACAATGTTATTTACTTACGTCTAGCACAATCGTAAGGTGTAGAAATGTCCTTATTCATAACTAAACTGCAGTTTTCGGGAACACCTTTGTATTTAATTTCGATCTTTTCTATTCGGCCAACTTTCTCCAACTGTCGCTTCTTCTCCAATGTAAATAGATGCTGACGGCGCTCTATAGCTTCTTGAGTTGTTAAATATCCTTTGAAATAACATTGCAGCAGTATGAAAAATTGTAATTTTGAAAGGTGCTTAACATAAAATGTAAATAAAATAACTTACTGATAGAGGTAATCGGCTTCAGATTACTATGCCGAATCAAAAATTGATTTAATAAAATCACAGGTAGCTTCATTACTGAATATTTTTAATGACTTCAAAGAAAATATAAACAACTTTTTAGGTTATTCGCAATGGGTATGACAAAAACAAATGTTTTTTTTTGTTTTGTACAGAAAAGGCAAAGGTTTTTCAGTCATTATTACCTCTCTAAGAAAAATTATTCTTAACTTAAATTGGACGTTGAAAAATATTTTTATCTACATTTAAGACTTTTACATTATTTACGACCTTACTTTGTTTATTTGTTCATTAGACAGAAAAAAACGAAAGAAAAACTAGTAGAAGTAACAAAGAAAATTCCAGAAAAATATAATAAAGCCTATAAATAGAAATGAAACAATAATTATGCACGTCCGTAAGGTATGTCGGCAGAATACTCAAAAAGTCAGAGTAAATCTCGCCTCTGCTTCTTCGTTTCCATTCTTTTTTATATCCATGTATAATGCAGCAAAGTATAACACTGTTAAACAGATATTCATTTGATAATCACCTCATATTTAAGTCTTACTAAAAACTGATATTTGTAGGTTTTCAATGTAGTCAACACATTTGAATACTTAAAGATATAGCTGCTACAGCAAATGTTTTAGGTAGAAAGTGAATTAGTCTGAAATAAATAAGGCCTTGTGTTGAGACATTTATTAAAAAATGATTACTAATAGACTTACATAAAAGTTATAACTTAAAACTAATTACAATAGACATTTTTGGCAATTATATATGTTTAATTTTGAATATAACATTCCTTTTGTCATCTAAACTACATTTGATGTGCACAAAAACAAGTTTAAAGCTTTAAATAAATTACCAAAGTAATTAAAGAGTGGTCGGGTGGTTTGTTGACACAATAACTTGCTGTTATCAGTGTTTCTATATAAATAAGAGAGAGCTTGTTAAATACAGTCTCTGTCTATCTAAAGGAGAAATGGCCAACCTTTGGCCTTAGAGACAACAGCAGTTTATTAACCAGCAATTTTTTTTTTAAATTACAGAGACTAATTTTGCATAAAATTTGATTAATCATACCATTAAATTGTTAAGTTTGGATATAACAAAAGAGAGAATGAGTATTATTTAATTGAAATGATTTACTCAAAAACAAAAAAGTAACCACTTGATTCAGTGTCTCTTAAACTAAACTGTAAAGTATCAATAAAAATATCTCGTACTGCTCACAAAAATAACCATTATTACTAAAATTCTCTGTATAACACTGGAATACAATATTTGTAACATCAAGATACACCTAATATATATGGCTCATCAATGACTGGTCACCGTGGCCCATCGACTACAAAAAAAAAACAACATCAATGGTTATGAAATTCTTCAGAAGTCAAACATTAAATAGCAACAAAATCTAACCATAAAGCTGCAAGATTGAAAATGTGATAATGCAGTCATCTAGCCAACCATTGATCGTTTGCGTCCCCTGCGTCGGACTTCTTCAAATTTGTTCAAAACTTCCTTTACACCACCTTTGGAGAAACTTACATAGTTCTCAAGGATTTCTTGGAATAGGTTTGGATAGTTGTTGTGTGTGCTTATTAAGGCTCTTTCAAGCACATACAGATCCATACCTTTGTCTTCAGCGCTACTGTCAACATATGAGAGACCGAAATCAATCATTACCAATTCTAGATTGTTTTCGTTCAACCATTTCACATCGTCGCGTGCACTGGTAGGTTCCTTCTCGACCAATAACATATTGGAAGTTGTTAAGTCGCTGTGTATTAATTTGTTATCGTGCATTTTTCTCACAGCCACGCCGATCGCGTTCGCGATGAAACACAAAAACCGATTAGTTTTGTTCTCGTCCTTCCCTACCACGTTCATTAAATAGTCCTTCACCGTTATACAATGTTCGAAGTATTCTAAGTAAATCCGATTCCTCGGGAAGTCGACTAAGTACAATGCCGGTGTCTTGACATCAGCTAATATGCATCTTAATAAAGAACGCGCCTCGTTAGTTGTTCTTTCCTTTGTCAAAGAAGCATCTATATCAGGATGTCGGTAATTCTTTCTGAACCTCTCTTTAATAACAGTCGGTTTACCGAGATAAATACATTTATAAATCTTGGCTTCGGCCCCTTGTTTCATAAGCGTCATTCCCTCAGGCATATCCAAGTCGTTGGGGAATATTTTTTTAATAATATCAACCAACGTATTCAAAAGAAATGACATTCACCTGTTTTGTTATTTATTGCTTAAAGAAAAACTAACAAATATGGCTTAAATCAATAAGCGGCACTGGGCAAGTGTTGCCAAGTTTTGTTTGGGATAACCATTAAATTAATTCATTACATTTTTTTACCATATAACCAGTATATTTAGTATCAATTTGTCAATTAGAACTCAAGCAGCGTGGTGTAATTTAGCCTCGATTTATTGTAAGAAAATGGCTTGGGTTCCAGTAGTAGGAATATCTATCTATATCCTTATATTTCTTAAACTAACTAAAAGTTAAAATGTAATCTTAAATGATTAACCCATGAAAGTAATAAGTACTACGTACAAGTTTTTTGTTGTACGTAGTACTTATTTCTTCCATGAATTAACCATATGAAATACTAGTTATGAGCGTTTTTCATTATAACAGCAGGTATTTTGTCAATTCAATCATCTTTATTATTTGCTTATTATTACGCAAAAAGGATAACTAGGCAATAAATATTATTTTCATTCATTCCAATTAATTTGACGTACCACTACACAAAATATAACCTGTAACAATATTAATAATCTTTTTCAATAAATTTATTTAAAATGGATATTTATGTCTTTGTCAGACAAATAACTCATACAAATAAATTAAAACACATAAATAAAATATACATAGACAAATAAAAATAAAAAGGTTTTAACACCCTCTCTAAATACTTTGAATGTGTCATGTAAAAATTATTTTATTCCAGCGTTGAAATTAAATGTTTAAAAAGTATTTTGTAATAGTTTTGTATGTCTTTATTAAACTTCATTCGTACAAATTTGGTACCTAATCGATGTTAATTATCACTAAATTTAGATGAAACGGAATGTAAACGAAAAATCGAAATCGACGTAGATGAACTGCACCTTACATTTAATACCGTAGGTATTCTAAAACGCTATCGCTTCTATAGTATGTATATGTACGAATGGCGCCCGCTGTATGTATTCACTCGTAGGAGAGCAAGGGAGGCTGTGTGGGCGTGTGGTATTGGTTGTTGCACCCGTGCCGACCAGCGGCACAACTTACATTAACACTCGAACGCTTAAATCCACAAAATACTTTAAAGGAGACAGTGATTTACACAAACCATTAACCTCTCAGTGTTATCGCGACGTTCAAACACCGCGCTGTCTCTATTAAAACACGAAAACCGGGACGTGTGCTCTTATATTATTCAATAATAAATAAAAACTGCCGGTTTTTTTTCTCAAGTGGTCTTGTGTTTTTTTTATTGTGAGAAATATGTCGGTGGAGGGAGTGGAATACGAGAACATCGTGCAGAATGGGCCTAAAAAAGTAAGTCTGTGATTTTAAAAAAAAAAACAAAATATAGCACCATTTATATATTCATTGCTCACGATAATTTTTTTATATTAGATTTATTGTTAATTTTATTCATAATAATGCATTAATTTATAAAATGCAAAATGAACGATTTATTTATTCGTGAGTCTATAATGTATGTATAAGGAAAATGATCGTGTAAAAAATAAATGCCGGCATGGCTAAAGTCGCCGGCTTCTATATTGATACGTAAAGGAGGGTGAGGTAGTGTCCTATACAAATGTCTGGGTGCATTTTCGTAGATATAGTATGCAGGCGCGTCGCTGAACTGCCTAATGTGATTTACGTCTGGATTTTAGTTGAAATTGCGTGTTTCGGTCTAATTAATGACACCCTGTGAGATATCCTTAAATTTACATAAACATTCCTTTATAAATCTTTTATTATTATTTCATATCTCATTTATTTTAAAATTGTTATGTACAGAAAAATAATAAATTAATTTAATTATTATTTCTTTTAACTCAAAATTAAAATCATTATATTTTATTGTAGTCACCATTTAAATTATTTCAGTGTTTTTTAATGGCCGCATGACTATTGATTATTGCATTTGTAATATAAAAAAAAAAGTAATTGTATATGAACGTGCCGTTAAAATGTTTATTTACGACATACTAAGCAATTCACACTCTTTCTTCTCACATGGACGGACATAAACGCACTTTCTATTTTTAATTAAGTTAATTCAAATCGAGCACCGGCGCGTTGTATATGTTATCCGAATTCTCGCGGTCTCGCATTGTCTCCGTGAGAATATCGCGTGCTAATAAATGCATTCCAACTAGTATGTACAGCGTAGAAATATCTCATTGCTCAGTGAAAGATGGGAAAATTTTCACAGACTCCGGACCGGTGTAGCATCTGGAACTATTTTGTACCACGTCATTGAACGGTCAGCTCTTTGATGTTCATACATCACCTTATTGCAGCACATGTAATAAAATAGATGTCCAACACTTGCTGATGAAATCTGAAAATGTCAGAGCTGAAGTTATCTTTTTTTTTATTAAATCGTTCAAGTATAAGATAATCAATGTTTTGTGTTAGTATGCCTGACATATCTTTAAGGGGAAAAACCTAAAATAAAGAAGAAAATAAAATATACGAGAGTATGTTTAATGACTTTTTACTAAATACATAAATATGATTGCCCAAACTGTTATTAACTTTACACGAATATTTAAAGTTTTGCTGAATACCCTCTCTTCTGGTAAATTTTGATTACATTCTTAATTTATAGAAACAGTGGGATATCAAAAATTGCAATCTCGACGCGCATACGTAATGTTATATTGTGAAAATTATGAGAAACGTAAGAGTAGTTAATTAATTTATACATTAATAAATTTAAATGTGTTATGTAGCCGGTCTTAGGCAAAAAGGTACAATACTATAAATAATTATATAATTATTTCAAAGATAATAACGTTTGTAATTGCCCCTTTTTAAAAAGAATAATATTAATAAAAAAATTATAAATATCATGTATTGTCATTAAAGTTTAAACACAAAAATAATCCTGAGAGTCGCGATCTAGGTCTTTCTTTAAAAAGATGAGATAACTCTTTCAAAAAAAAATATTAACGCATGTGTTCAGATTAGGATTTAAGAATCGTACATTCAAAGTAATAAAGCATTTCTTTAATACCATTGTAAAATACACTAAGATATTTCCGGGTCTGTTATTAGGTCCTAGTTTTTCTTTACTTATTATTTATTGCATGAATTTCTATCAGTGCGCGCTGCGATTACATAAGTTCAATTTATCAATAGCTTTGTAAATTATAACAGGTAATAAATTTTTCAGTTACAGACAAGAGTCGTTTTAAAAAGTAGCCTTCGTTGCAATTTACAAGGTTACCTTTTGTAAGGTTTTTAAATAAGTTATCTGTCATACATAATAAATTATACTTCAGTAAATAGCAACATTTTACACACTAACCTTCGTCAAGGCTGAAAAGTACTCGTATCCAGAGCTGTAAAAATATTTATAAAAAAAAAATAGTTTTCGTCAATCCATCTCGAGACGTTTTTTCTTCAAGAAATGTACCGAAACTTTCTGAGAGACGGATCTGAGCAAGTTTTCTAGCCGTTGTGATAATGTAATAAAACATTAAAATAACGAACGTGAAACATCTGAGTAATAAAAACCTATTCGCTTACCGCTGTGTGGTAACATTTAAACGGAAATAATTTGAAACTGCGCATGTTGAGTACTTTTGTTTTATTATCTCGCATAAAATCTGAATAAATTAAATTTAAGACGAAATGTAATTTGTGCCGAGAAAGAAACATTCTTGCCTTATTTCCGGAATGTTGGTAACATTGATAGAAATAGCCCTAGAGTTTTCCCGCTTAGTCGCTTTTGACATTACGCATATGAACATATGACGAAAACACCTATTTTTGTTTATTGCAATACCAATTTTATTATAATTATTTTTTTTTGTGCAATTTTAAAGCGATTTAAATATTTTTGTCTTATTTTTAGTATCTCATAATATATTTTTATGCAGCATATATTAAAGTGACATTATGTTTTATACGCTAGACCCACGTTTTAGTGAAATGACTAATTTCAGAGAACATTTTGCGCGCAAACGTATCCCTGTCCGAGCCTTTTTTAATAATTAAAAACCTATGCTGCGTTGGTAAAAATTTCGGTTCGTGTTGTTTGTGTTATGTACTGTTTTTTTTCCGTTGTGATTCGTTTGCACAAAGCCTGGTTTTTATTAAAAAAAATCTATGGTTTTTGGCTGAATCGTTGAGTGCTTTTATATCACTATTTTTTTTAAGTCATTATAAAATGTGCTTTATTGTAAATCTTGTTCTATTAAATATTACTACAGAGTTATTCTTGACGCGATGGTTAAAATTATTAAAAATAATATAAATGTGAAGATATATGTAATACTTTTTATACATTACAAGAGAGCTATACTCAAAAAAAGAATTCAAAAAAGGTTGAGATTATGAATAGTATTATTTATTATTATACATGTATATTTTAAGAATAGGTTTGTTACTAACAGTAAAGATTTTATTTCAAATTTGTTATATAACTAACTTTCCACATTCTTTTTTTAACAAAAAACTTTTTATGTTCCCGGATTATGTTTAAACAGAAATTTAATGAATTATTTTAGAACGAAACATAAAAAAATCTTTGAAAGATAACTAGAATAAATACAATTTTAATATAATAACTAACAATGTTGATAGTTCCTTCGTACTATCTAATCAATGAGACGTATTTTCTTTCGTCTATAAAATCTAATTTTTATGCCTAAATATAAAAGATCAAGAAAATAAAGATGCATGACGGACACGGGTCGTCGGATCGGAGGTCGATGTATTTTTAACGAGTGAAAGATAAAAAATAAAAGATTGGAAAAATATTAAAGCATAATTTTACAAATGTTAATATTAGTTGGTCCATATTTCCGAAGACTGTCGAAGTAGGTCACCACAACGTGTAAATATGTAATGCTGTGTAAATATCCTAACTAGTGCCATATTGTTACGGACATTATGCATTTTACATTTAATTTGATAAATATGTCTTTTCGTTTTATTGTATAAAGAAAAACTAGAAGTCTTTAAAAATTTTAGATAAAAATGCAGTTTAATACATTGTTAACATTATTCTTGTAATGAAAATATAAAAAAAAGCTATAATACATGATTTAAAATAAATTTAAAATTGTTAAGACTTTTAGGAATTAAATCTCGCATTAGACAAAAATAGTTCCGGGTTGTTTTCGTCTGCAAGACAAACTCACCGTAATACCGTAGCGGGCAATAAGTGAACCAGATCGTACTTGTTTTGTATAAAATAATCTCAGAGGTCGATAACTCACACCTACGTCTGCTTGTCCTGAGACATGCCATAGACAAAAAAGCGCGCCATCTTTACTTTTTCTATTTGTCGAGTTTATGACATCTAAATAAATATTAGTTTGTCCATCGTAAAAGTTTTTATTATTGAAATGTATTATAATACTAATTATTCAACATTTATTATGATATAAAATATTCATTTATTTTTTCGGAAACATATTTAATTTTTTTTTATCTACAATGGGCTAATACTTAACCTCATTTTTACACTGTGTTAATTAATAATTCGGCTGTGGTGAAGTGTTCACGCCCAGAATACTTCGGCGCTCAAATGTTGATATGTAGAAGAAATGATGTAATATGTGCTGGTAGCTAGTCAGACGGATTTGAAAAAACCCTGGCACCAACGAAACACCAACATGTGACCACGGAATCGAAACTAGGACCTCCGTGTTACAAGGCAAACAGTTATCGCTGCGGTACGGAGGTAGTTAAATTATAGCACTACGTCTGTTACATATTCCTAAAGCTATTTACATAAGAAGCTCTTAATAAAAACAAAAATAAAAAGAGAAAATGAATGTAGTTAAAAAATAGCGGACGGTTCAAAATTAAAACACTTAAAAATAAATCATAAAAGTTGACAGACGAGGAAAGTTGACCGTGTCTAAACAAAAACTAAATAAAAGTATCTCATAGTTAAAAACTGTCCCCAGACGTTTCGTCTTTGCACCGACACGAATGACGTTTATTCTAAAGGTGGCTTTAAACCGATCAAATTAATTACCACGCTTATGGAAATAATTCTGAGAAAAACCGTTAAGCCTTATCACAATGCAGTAGAAACTATTTTACTATATCTACTTCTACATTATCTCTGATCACATTGCTTGTGCGAGACGGTCAGTCGTGATTAGATTTTTTTTTTCAATACAATCGAATTGCTTGTGAAAGGAAAACACGTTTTAATACTCAGTATTAAGGATTGTTGTTAATCCAATACGAATGACCTTTTCAAACTGTCATTTTAGAAAATTAATAAATGCTCTTTATAACATCTCTATATTAATAAAACTGGTTAATTTATTCTATACTTTAAAACTGTTACATGAACTTGATAATACGTACATAAATTTAGATCGATTTATTATACTTTGGCGATTAATTATACATTAACAGTTATTACACTAAAATACTTTGCCTAAACAAGATTAATACAATAATGCTATGTACAAGTTATTTAAAAGACATTAATAGTGAAATCACTACCATTTAAATCTCAGGGCGATGACCACAATGTTCTTCTGTATTTACATTCCAACTATCTATTTACTGTTAAAAATATTATTCATCAATATATTGGTAGCCTATACAAAAACCAAATAAAACATTTTTTACTGCCACAGCATATATATTATACATTAAATTTAGCATGAGTAGGTTAACGACTAACCAGAAAAAAGTTGGCAGAACCGCCGTTTACTCCATTAACTTCCGCAAAATGCACACTCACGTCTTTGGAATATATTTCTTGACAGGACACAGTTGTGTTTTGTCTACACTGAAGTATTCTGTACATAAAAAACTGCAATAACATAAAATATTCAGTTATTCGAACGGAGGTGTTTTTCGGCCTAGATAAGTCTAGATAAAGAATGGATCAAAAAGATATTTGAAATACAAGATCGTACAAGATCGTAACAAAAACTTCTTAAATATCAATTTATTCGCGCATGGAGATACATTATGAAAAAATATAAAAAAAAATTCTATCTGCTCTTTACTATACAATTATAATAGTAAAAAATATCAAAGCAATTGATTAAGTGCCGAAGGGTTTGTAACTTTCGACTCCCGGAATATAATTTAAAAAAATACCAAACTATAAAATATGGCGCCCGGTAATGATTCAGCTGTTTGTCGTGTTATAATTATTACGATTGTTTATCCTCGTTGGTATTATTTTTCCTGGTAACATTTTGTATGAAATTAAAATTTATTATTTGACAATTTTATTCGCCTGTAAACATTTTAAGACACTTGAATTAAGCTCAATTTGAATCAATATTGATTGTAGATATTGAATTGTACATAAATTCTAAGCTATCACAAAATTAATAGTGCAATGTTTGTCGTGGGTAAATTTATACCTTTTCCAAATTTGGTGTCCATTAGCTGAACGGTATTGAAGTTGATACGCTGTAGTAAGTTGTGTAGTATCTTGATAAGTTACAACAAAGTTAACTGTCTCTATAATGTAATGGCGTTCCTAGTAACACAGCGGTCTCGATCTAGTTGGATTACGAGACCACGATTAAAATATGGACAGTAAAAAGAAAAACACGTGTACATTTTTATGGTAACGAGTGAAAACGTTTCAGAGATAGACTTTCTCTGACTATTTAAGTCCACTGTTCACATAAAATTTGTATAATTACTTTAATTTACACATAAAAATTGTGCGCGTTCACATGACGTGTCAGCGGATGGACGGACATGATTTTTGCGCGAATACAGAGGGAAATGTACGGAATTAGATTTACTGCGGCCTCGAACCCGCGGAGTGCAGTGCGGATGGCAACACTGCTCCTCTATTTACGGTGTTGCCCTACGGAGCGCGACGTACCCGCGATACGGTTAAAATTCGATATTTTTAGAATAAACACCCCTAAGCAAGGGCGCGTGTCATTTTTAGAATTTTAAAGTAAACTCGAAGAAGGCAAACATTTCAAATATAACGTAACGATCATTACTTTCTATTGGTGCTGAGTGGAAACAGAAATTAACAACATAATAATACACTCGTAACAACCTATGAGATGTTTAACAAAAATAAGAATAAAGATATTTATTTGTCTAAAAACAACATAAAACTATTTACATAAAATTAGAGAGGATCAAAGTGTTGTAGGTTAGACAAAAAGCTTCAGGACTCAGTACATCGACATGTGATGCCAACTCCTGATATTCTGTCCCAGCCTGGCATTGTATACTAAAGAAGTCGATGGAACACTTACTTGTTTTAATTACGTTTTAATCTAATTTCGCCAGTAATATCATTAACTACAGCATTACCACTAGAACCGGAATTCTATTATATTTGTAGCAGACAAGCGTTGTGTTCATGCCTTCAGTAAGGATTCGATAATACAAATCGGGCCAAAAGAAAACATCCTATTGAAAGCCCAAATTGAATCACCAAATTCTTCTCGAATTGACCAATAAAATTCTAAAGGTTCAAATAAACATAATCAAAAAAACAGATTCATAGTTTTTCATTTAGAATAAAAATGAGAGCTAAACAACATCTTATGATTTCTTTTGGCCCACCTTGTATAAATAATAGTATGAACTTCATAGAGGGCGTCCCAGGAGCTGTCAGTTGTATTAATTGAAGGAAAAAAAAGCAAGAGACGACGCGTGCCCGGAAATAAGCGTTTTCAGATGCACTCCAGACAGCAGCTCCTTTGTTTTCCATGACACAGCGCACTCCTTGTGGGCCGGGGAGCATCAACCCGCGGGCGGATTGATTTGTACACTGTTTTTTTTATATATACACCAAATTAGTGTCGAGGGGTTTAGTTATTTATGTTGTTGTGTTCCCTTTATATTCGTTTTCATTTTTTATTTAACGCCGCATAAAATGGAGGGGTTGTTAATAATAAAACATATGCGTTCAACTAAAAGTAACAGATGCATATAGATTATATATAAAAAAAAACTTGTATATAATAATATTCAAATTACAAACAAAGATAGTTTTTAATTTTTAAACAATGCAAAATAAATAAGTTAGTAAAAAATTTGATTCGGTATGTAATTTTGTTGTTGAAAATTTTTTTTCTTTTATGGCAATAGTTTTAACTTTATGCCAGTTTGAATCCAGAGCCGTAAAAACATTTACAAAAAAAAAAAATGCCAGTTTGAAGTGAAATTGTGGAAAGTTTACATTTTACTAAAACAAAATATGTTCATTATAACTTATTTCATAAAATAAGTTCACTTTTGTTCAGTATTATCTGTCCTTATTAAACATAAAAACAAGAAATAATATGAAGGAAATTGCTGATAAATACTCTAAATAGTGTTATTAAATGATAGAAAAACAGTAACGGTTATTAAAAACAACATTAAAACTTATATTTTTTTATATTAGCAGTTTCTCGATCGTGAAGTAAGAGAAAATATTGGGAGCATTGGAAAGTGCAATACCGAACCGGACGAAGTATTCACTCGTTTAAATTAACTTCATTAAATTATAAACCGTTGTAATAAATTGAAAGTTATAATTGTATGGTGATATCGAAATTATTTGTAATAGCTCCTATTTCAGTCGCTGACAGTACTGTGCAAATATTACTGTGTTCCGATTTTAATGGTGCTGTAGCTAGTGAAATTACTGGGGTAACAAGAATTAATATATTTCTCTAGACGACAAAGGCAATGTGGTGTAGTGTATATCATCGTAACTAGCGCCAGGTAGTTATTGGTATTACCATCAAGTGAACGTCTCACTCGTATCGTCAAATAAATTAATTTGAGAAGGTTTGAACTAAGCGTGAGTCGTAAATTGTTATAAACAATGGATGTTTTGTTCGTAAATTTTAAATATTATCATACATTTAAGTAATGGATCCGTTTCATTAAAAACTATATAACTTAAGTTGATTTCTGAAACTGAGTTTCGTTTACCAATGCGTTAAGTAAGCCAAGTTTTTCTGAGTCAAGGCACTCGGGTTCGAAGCTTTAGGACGAACATTTTTATGTTAAGGACAGACAAGACGTGTGCAGTTAAAACTCGTACTTTAAACTGTAGTTATCGTAATAACAACATTTATTTTTGGGTTTCGTAAATTGTTGAATTTATATTTACATATATAATGAAAGTGTCTGTTTGTTATATCGAAATTACATTTTTTATTTAATAATTTTAATGTTCGCTGTTGATAGGTAAAGTTTTTTGTCTAACTACAATTGTTCTTAGTTTCACATTGTGTTAAATAATAATGTCTAGATGGTTAAGCGTGATCGCTTACTCCGGCTCTCATATATAATGATAGTTGGAACACAATAATATTGATATGGCGGCAGATTTACTATTAAACGTTATGTTAAACGTGCACCCAATAAAGTTGTATTTAAAAGGATGCTTCGTCTCCACTACTTAAAGACACAATCAACCTGACTTATTTCCCGTTTTACAAATTGTATATATATTATCGTATTTTTAATGTACGTATTATTTTTATTATATGTTTTTGTACACCTGCCTTCGTAAGTTTCTAGTCTCCCAGGGTTGACTGGCAGAAAATGCTACTTAGCATTAAGTCCGCCCTCTGTACTACATATGTACGGCAAGCTTAAAATAAATAAATTAAAAGATGATAGCTAGCCAGGCTGATTCGAAAAGCGATATCACCAACTAAACTTCGGGACGTTTGAGCCGAAATCGAACCTGGGATCTTTGTATTTCAAGGCAAGTAAATAAAGACTAAGCCACGGAGACAGAGGTCCTCGTGTAGCGGCCGCGTACAGACCTCCCACAAGGTAAACCGACGATCCGGTGAAGGTCACAAACCACTGAAAGCTGGCAGATGACCCTGACTGTCTCCTTTTGGTAGAAGGCCCCATCCCAGTAATGGGAACAGTAAGAGGACGGTTTATTCATTTTTATGTAATTTTTTATTGTTGTGTTGAAATAAATTTTTTATTTAATCTGCTAGCAAGTCTCTGTTGTCGGAGACCATCTAAGTACCACCGCTGCTCCCATTTCCGCCGCCGAACAGTAGTGTGTTAACTTCCAATTTGAACGACCATCGTTAAAAAGAAAAGGGACATAATTAAAAAAAAAAAAACTCTGTCGCTCTTCCGAAGGTTGCAATTTTAAGAATTTATCATTTTAGATATTAAACTAATTTTCAAAAATTCATGCGTACAGCGAGGGAGTGGAACAGTCTGCCGGCGTCAGTGTTACCATCCTGGTATGATGTGGAGGTCTTCAAGAAAAGAGTGAACAGACTTCTTCTAGACTAGTGCGCTTTACCACCTAGATTACATCGCCGCTTACCATCAGGTGGGATCGTAGTCAAGCACTAGTCTCTCCAAAATAAAAAAAAACTTTCCGATTTAACTGACGAGACGTTGTAGCTAGTAAAATTACTAGAGTAACAAGACAACACATCTAAGCGACGTGGGCATTGTACGGTTTTGTATATGAACATAACTACCGCGTTACCATCAAGTGAACATCACGTTTTGTTTCGTCGAATAAAAAAAAGTATTTGTGTTTCTATCCAGATATCATTTTTATATCGTTGATGACAACGCTAGTGATATTGTCATAATCGCAAAGATAAAAGTTTCTTTGAAAAGAACACAACACACTTTTATCAATCGATGACTCATTACAAACGCCGACATTTGTTTCAAGTATCGATTGTCGATTAGATACGAGTTATAAGTTACGTCAGTATTCTTATGGAAATGTTCGTAGGAAATTTTGGTTAATTTTTATAGTCCAACAATCATCTGATGGTTATTGATATGTATAATGACATAGTTGAATTATTCTTATGATAAGATCATTAGCGATGAGGAGAATAATTTTTTCCACATTGGCAAACCTTCATTAGAATATAAGAAACTTTAAATAGAATATAGTTACATTAATACATTCATATATAATGTAACGACTAATGATATCTTTAAATTTTTTGTTAAATAGATTATTTTTTATTTTCAGGTAAGTCATAAAAGCGATGATACAGCCAATTTGAAACAGACTAAACGGTAAGTACTTCAAAGAAACTGTTGTATTTATATACCAATTAAACTTCAGTGTTAAGTATAGCCATATTAAATCCTGTAAACATTGACAGTTCTTCAAATCAAATACGTGAAAAAACATTTTTATTCTCTAAAAACAATTATTTGTTTGTCATTTTTAGTACCAATGATAAAAACAAAACCACCTTCAACTGTAAAAGAGCAAAAATTTATTTTATAAGTTTCATTTAGTTAGTAAGACAAAAGACTAAGTTCCATACAGCCAATTAATAAAATAAGATTTTTTTGTTGTTGATTTAATATTAAAAATTTTAAATAATTCTGTGCAAATACAACTTGTATTTACATCAGTGATTTTTTCTGAAGTAATTAATAATTAATTAAATAAATTCACTTTAAATAAAAAAAGGCCATCATAAAACTTGGCTGTATGGTCTAGTATTTTGCCGTGCAAACTAAAGATTTGTATTATTTCCTCTTCATCGATTCAAGGTTGCTTTTTTATTATCGTTTGACAGTTAAGCTGCAAGTTATTAAATAGCCAAGTAATATTAACGGTTACTTATAACAGCACTATGTCGTTTCAATTGCAAACTCACTCTGGTTCCGTTCTTCGCCTCTGTTTAACCCGCAATAGATACATTCGTCTGTTTATTTTTATGATTAGCAGAAAAAAGTCATCTTGTCTACTCCTCTCACTGGTTCGAGTCCGGGACCAGGTCATTACGTGTAGATAAAAAAATAATTACTTTCTATCGTAAAAATGAAACTGGTGCAAAATTACTAATGAATGTTTGTATAATGTTCATATAAAAAGTTTACATAATTTCTTTTTAGATTTTTTTTAAAGAAAACTCGATAAATTACTTAAGATGCTTATAAGTTTTTTTTTTATAAATTGCTATATACTTTTAAAGATTATTACTTATATAACTTAAACTATTGGATCGAGGATATAAAAATGGCACGTGTAAGTTTTTATTTTCGCCACTAGTTTTCGGCCTTTGTCCATACTTACTAATATTTTTTTTATTATTTAATCTTAATGGCATAGAAGCATTTCTTGCACATCAAACCAGAACAGGAGCTAAAATTTGCATGTAGGTGTGAGATAATAAAACTATAGATATTATTATAAATAGTACATATATTTAATTCATGTTGTAAAAGTTCTTGTTGTGGGGTCGAGTCGCGATCACATAAACCATAGCGCGCTCCTTCCTACCAGTGGCGCCATCTATCGACGCCGCAGGAAAACGTCCCGTTACAATGTATAATGTAAAATATAGCCATATAAATGTTTTATATAAATTAAGATATACTATTCAGAAGTGTGTGGGTTTAAACTAATTTATTAATATTCCAACCTATAGATGTTCACCGCTAAACGTTTACAGCGAGCTGTTTCCTCTTAGTCGCCTTTTATGACAGACCGAAGGTTGACTGATGAGAATATTCTAACCCGTCTCCCATACGGAGCTTAATTAGTTAATACTTTGTAATTCGATCCTGTTATTCAGATCCAATTAATATTTTCAGACAATTGGGTGACCTTGCGTTGGGCTTACGGAAGTTACAAGGATAACTGGATTATTTCAATTCGTTGTTGTAGACGCAAATAAGTAATATTTCATGGCCGACGGTAACACTAACATTTAACGTAAATAAATACCTTGTAGGGGAACCGACATGTTCTATCAACATCTTTCGAGGACATAAGGCAAACTTAACGCACTTGGCAAGCGTGATGGATAATTGAAAATTGAAAATTGAATTGAAAGGACGAAAGTCCCAGCAGTGGGAACAGAGCGGACGGTGTATGCTATTCATTGATGATTTGTTGTCTCATAAATGAATCGATTTGAGCGATGACATATCTTTATAACTAGCTGAACCCGGCGACTGTGTTGCCAGTATTAACATATCATAAATGTTAGAGAACGATAATTATTTTTTCACAAATTTAGGCACATGTAAATTAGAATTCGATCATAAATATAAGAAATTAGAATAATACTTTCCTTAACAAAATCAGTTGATATTCTGTCTTTTATTTTCAGCTAGTTTTCAGAAAAAGACCCGTCTAAATCGATCCAGCCGTTACGAAGATAACCTAGAAGAAACAGACAGACAAAAAAATTCATTTTGGTTTTTTTTTTTAATTTATGGCTATAGTTATTCTATCAATATGCATATAATACAAGTAAAAACTGTTTTTGACCATTATACAAATAGACGGTACTGTTAAGTTTACTCGTATACGAGACTGATAAATTTTTTTTCTCTTTATTTTTTTGGGGTTAAAGACAGCGGTGTTAAAGCGGTCACCCGGTGTTAAGAGACTCCCGATATTTCAGGCAGAGAACCGCGTCCACTGGCAACACTACAAGGTCAATACACCGTTATAATTTTAAACGTGTGACGCATTCGCAGAGTTGAACGCCTTTCGCCTTTTCAGTACCAAAACGGTGACGGGGAAAGAAGTTTCTTAAACAGAATTAATGAGCGGGTGATGAATGCACTGCTGTAATGTAAATAAAGTAACTATTCATCCATTACCAGATATAAGGACGCGGCTGGGTAATGGCGATTGAGCGGTAACAATAGTTTTTTAACAACAATGTACCAGCTTGACCTTTCGTATGATGTTAAGTGATAATATAGCCGTAGACGGTGAAGCGTTATCTTAGATCACTCCGGCACTCTTGTTGACAGCCGGAAAACAGCAATGCTGTTATGATAGCAGATTTATAATATGAGGGAGAAAGTCGTACAAACCAGAGATTTCAAAGTTGCAAAGCAAGCGCTTAGTCAAAGTCTAAATTTTTAACAAACAATAGTTCACTTTTTGAACGTCCAAATCTACCAGCCATTCGCAAAACAAATGCCACGGACCTGAGAAGAATGGGCAAGAAACTGAGCAGGCTATGTATATATATATAGCCTGCTGAGTTTCTTATATATATATATATATGCATTTTTTTTGTCTTCTTCATTTTTAAATGTCTTACACGTACTGACACATACTGCTTGAGAATCAGCACCATTTATTTCCACACATCTTTATCATTTAAATAATCGTTAACACTATAATATGATTTACTTAACAAAACATTTTCAATTTAATTTTTTTACTTACCCACTGAACTAACTTAGCTACTGAAACGCAGGGCATTTTGTAACTAAAACTTGATTACGAAAAAGGAGATTTATCTCATCGTTATTGATTTCGTATGAAACAGCAAAGTTGAAAAACTTTCCGGATTGTTTCTGTCCGAATACGTTGGTTTAATCAAGAGAAGAGCAAGTAGACTTATTAGGATAGTTATACTACTATAATATAGTAGTATAACACATGCACATGTCACTGTAAGCTATGATGTGTTTTTCACTTCTTCATTTTTTAATATGTTTTAAGATGCATGAAACAACTTCTTGAGCACCTCTGGATGCAATAGTTTCATCCCAAACGTACATGTCAACATTATTGTTATGAAAATTGTGTATACGAAAATTTAGAATATACATATTGCGTTTGTAATAAGCTACTGAGGTAGTCAGCTTGGGATACGGTAATGCTTTTTGTAAGTCGAACGAGAAAGCAAAATAATAATCCGAATTACGTGATACTTGTTCATGAGCTTGTTTTAGTGAATTTCTAGCTGATTTAACTAAAAATGGAGTTAGGCCACTTTCAAACTACACGACTCAGTTATTCAATTAATTCGGAAAACTTATGTGTAAAAAATGTATCGTATTTCCTCTGAATATAAGCAATCTGAATTACGTCACTGATAAATAACATGAAGTTGTACATGTAACCATGGTAACCGGCAGAAAATTGAAAAACGGATTTAGGTCACTTTCAAAATAAACGGCTCATATAGTTAATACGTAATTGAATCGTGGTTAAGCACTAACTTATATGACCTTGACCACGATCTAACCGAATTTGTGAATGTCATTAAAAAAAATCACATTCCTGTCTTTCAATCCGATTTAAATAACGCATTAGTTTTTTTTTCAAATATTTTAATAATGTAAATATATAATATTGCTTGTAACTTCCCGCTCCGCTCGTGAGTAAAGTAGCTACGTATTGTGTAGTCATCTATAAAGTCCGTGCTACAATAAAGATAAACAGGATACGAATGTGCATTAACCCGAATTGGTTGCTATATGACTAAACTAACGCCATGATTCCCGCTCGTGTCATAAGTTATTATTAAACGTCCGCCACATACAGACGATTCAATTATATTGGAATGTTTCCTTAACACACACTATTGGTCACTTAAACAAATTTTTAACATTATTAGCTTCAACATTGATAATAGGTCTCTTTTGTCGCAAACCGTCTAAGTATCTATTACCGCAACATCTATTTCTACCGTCAAACTGTCTTCCGGTGAGTGTAACATATGTATCAAGGCAATGACCATGTCGGCGGATGGCCATAGCTTTCGCCGGGATTCATTATTAAAAATAAAACACCAAGCACGGAGATAACTTTTCTTTACTAAAATGACAACAATACACGCCAAAAGCAGAATACAAATCAAACGTGTGTTAAGGTTTTCTTTTAATACCACGTTGGATTATTCATCAATTACGTAACTATTTTATAATTAATACAAATGTAAAATTACTCGACACTTTATAATTACAATAACAATATAAAATTACAAACTGTTTTTAGTAATGTCTAAAAGTATCTACTTTTATTAATTTGGTTCTTAATCGTATTGATTTTAGCGGATTGAACAATATGCTAGCCAAGCGGAACCGTCGGTAACAAATCTTAATAAGTTATCATGTAACGCGTCAACATAAATACAGAGAAACATGCTGAAATATTAATATAAATTCATCGAAAAGTAATTAATGATTTACAATTAATAACTAATAATTATTTTGTAATTAACAAGAAACATTATCGTTGCATATTTGCTTAAATACTGTTAAAATTAAGTTTAAACAAATTTAAAAATAGATGGCAGCACTACCGTGCACCCATAAGCACAATCAAGTGCAGTGTATAAAAACTTAACTAGCGCTATATTGTTGAGCAACCGTTTAATATCAAGTAAATCTGCTTATCTTCTTTTATTTTCTATGTTACAAAGGTTAGGAGGTATGTTATTGAGTTTATTTTATTAGAATGAAAATTGGAACGGAGTTTAGAAAAGGATCAGGTAAATTCAGTATATAGATAAATAAATAATCATAATTTTATGTTGATATAAAAAATGAAACTAGCTAAAGTTTTATGTACATCAATATTTATATTAGATAAACAAGACAGTGTATGTCATAATTTTTTTTTAAGGTCACAAATACTTAAACAACAGGAACACCGTTCACCACAGATTAACTATAAAAAATATAGAAAAATAACGTTATACTGAAATCAGTACAGATAATATTAAATTCTAAATATTACTAACAATAAGTTAGATATTTAAAAAAAGGTGTATTTCTACAAAAGAGGAGATATAAAAGCGTATTTACAGACCTCCGAGCGTTTTTATGAAAATACTGAAGCGAACAATAATTTTGCGTCACAATAATAAATAAACCTCAACTACGTGTACCACAGACAATAGAGACTAGCTTGTTTAATATCTCTGTGAATTCACGTCAAAATGGCGTCTAGTGCAATAAAGAGCGAAGCTTTACCGGCGTTTATTTGTAACGGGCAACAGTTATTGGTCTTACTATGGACAAAATGTGTGGTCCTGAATATACAACGTATGGCCAATACATCATAGACATAACCATATGTAATTGAATATTTTTTTTATCATTATAAAAGGGTAGTAATAAAAAATGTATGAAATGTATATAATCTTTCATACTGTTTTCAACTCTGTAATATGTTTCACAGACATAACTTGGTTTATTAACTTTCTCATACCATCTTATTATACTAAGTTACGATTAAATATGAATTCAATACTGAAAGAAAATTCTATAGAAATTTTTAATTACAAATTTCCGCTTTTCGATTAATTGTGTGATTAAAAAACATGTTTCTTCACAAACCTTCGTTTAAAATACAACTCATTCATAAATGGGGAGTATACACTTAGCAAAGCATTCAATACACCCCTATTCATTTTTGTAATGTCCCTTAAGTAATAATCATTACACTAATTAGGAAACACTTAATTTATTATTATGAAGGAGTTAATTCGCTAATTGAATTACGAGTTTAAATTAACTATTAGTTCTTAGCTTTGATTATGTTTACTAATGACAAGTAAGCGCAGTGTAGCATAATGGAGAAGGTAGGTAAAGATAGCAAGGAATTGGATGCTGGAGGCGTCAGACCGAAATCTATAGAATAGACCATATAGTTCAGCAGAGAGCTGCAATAGACTGAAATAATGATGTGGTGAAGTAAAATAATCTAAGATTTTTCCGGCAGTAATTGTATAACAAATTTATTATAGCGACATCTTTTGGTAAACTGAAAGAATCATCGCACCAAAGTAATGCATCGTTATATTAACAAGCAATGCCACTAGATGGCGCTAATCGCTTTCCAACTATTATGTTTAAAAAAAACTGCATCATTTCCACGGTCCACTTAAATCTTTTTTCCAATTAAGTACTGTTAACTTAGTTTCACTTAAAATGAAAGTGATGCTAGGCAGAATCAATTCTTTGCGGTTCTCGAACACAATGAGGCGGAACATTTTTTATTTGGTTAATGCTATATTTCTCCAAATTAAAACGGCAAATTAAACTGTGATTTAAAGTTTTTGATTACACAAATATTAAAAAAAACTGAATGTAATAGATTTTTTAACGTAATTAATAAAGCATGAGAAATCTTTACTACTAAGATATTAATTATAATATTTCATTTTAAAGTAAAAGTCTAACGTATTTTAGAGGAAATTGCGCATACCCTTTTGTTTATACAAAAAAAAATTCTGGGTTATATGTGCAGGGCACTTATGTATTTTAACGTGACAACGTCTATTAATTATATCACAAAAAATTTTGATAATAAATTTTATTATTCTTGTTTGACATGTTTATCGGGTTACAAATCAAGTTATACTAACTCTCAATTATATTTGTTAGGGATTTTATTTCTAATTATTATCGAGCAATAGAATACATCTTTTACTTTCAACCAATTCGGGCAAACGCATACCGACTTAGCGGTCGGCGTAAGCCACGCCCACTTATGTGCGGGACATTTCTCAGCACGCGCGTCCTATCTTATACTGTAGCGACGTGTTGTGTATATAGTGTAAATAGTAAAAAACTCTTTGTATGCAGTATTCTATTAATTTTTAAATATTTGTCAAAATTGAAAAATGTTGTTAATTCTGTCAAAAATCTTTTCTGTATAAATTCCATGGTTTTGCTAAATAAATTACTTTTGATCCATTTACGTTCTCGTATCATTCCTAGCTAACGAAGTTCTCTGCGCTCCGAAGGTTTTAACTATACAAGCTATCGCTTCCACATTTGGTGACCCCAAGTGATCTAAAGAAAACTATGGAACGCCTTGTGAAAACAAAACAATCGCGTACAAGCGGCGGCGCAACGGGAAACGCAGAGGCAACAACATCAGCCGTGGCAAGTACAAATATTTTATTTAATGACATGGCAGGACTGATTGCACAACTAAAGCGTGAAATGGCAGCTTTAAAAAGTCAACTTTCGCATAATGACTCACGTGCGCAACGACAGCAAAGATCCTTTAGAAGTCGACCACGCCCGAGGCAACACATTGCCGATAGTTGTTGGTATCATAACCGATTCGGCAACCGAGCTACTAGATGCACGACGCCATGTAAATTTAAGTCGTCGGAAAACGCGAACGGCAGCCGGATGTAGCGGCTAGCGACTGCCACTCTCAATCAGGCCGCTTATTTGTCACGGATAGATCTACAAAAATGTCATACCTCGTCGATACTGGATCGGACCTTTGTGTTTATCCGAAATCTGCGCTTAACCAAGCCCGTTCCAAGACTGACTATGAACTGTACGCAGCAAATGGTTCCGTGATAGCTACATACGGCTGGATTCACCTGCAACTCAATATAGGCCTGCGACGAGCTTTCACCTGGAGATTTGTGGTGGCTGACGTTTCCAAACCCATTATTGGTGCTGATTTTCTCAGATTTTATAACTTACTTGTTGACCTGAGAAACCAGCGTTTGGTAGACGGTCTAACTTCACTTTCTACCACAGCAACACCTGAAAAGGAAGCTACTGCAATCGCATCAGTGAAAACGATTACTGGAGACTCTATTTACCACCAGCTACTACGTGAGCATCCTAGTATCACCTGCCCAGCTGGAGTACAACGTGAGATCAAGCACGAGACGGTACACCACGTCCGTACGACGCCTGGTCCACCAGTCACGAGTCGTCCTAGAAGATTGCCAGCAGATAGACTCAATATAGCGAAAAAGGAATTCGAGGATATGCTAGCTAACGGCACAGCACGGAGGTCCGAAAGTCCATGGTCATCACCTCTTCACCTCGTGCCGAAAAAAGACAACGGCTGGCGTCCATGCGGTGACTACCGAGCACTTAATGCGCGTACAATACCAGATAAGTACCCCATACGACATATCCAAGATTTTTCGCAGCAGCTATCAGGCACAAAAATTTACTCTAAAATTGATTTGGTCAAGCCTATAACCAGATACCAATCCATGAAGCTGATATTGCGAAATGCGCAATCACAACACCATTCGGTTATTCGAATTTCCATACATGACGTTTGGTCTTCGAAATGCCGCGCAGACTTTTCAGCGATTTATCGACGAAATGCTGAGAGGACTTCCATTGCTTATGGTTATTTAGACGACATATTAATTTATTCCGATAATGAGTCTTTGCACCTACAGCATCTAAAGCAACTGTTTCAGCGCTTAGACGATTATGGTATGCTTATAAACACCGCTAAGTGTGAGTTCGGTAAGTCGAACATAACATTTCTTGGACACGAACTCTCTCCTGACGGCGTGCGACCACCTCAAGAAAAAGTGCAGGCGATTCGAGAGTACCCGATACCAACTACGGTAAAAGAACTGCGCCGATTCTTGGGTATGTACAATTTTTATCGTCGATTCATACCTGAAGCAGCCAAATTACAAGCACCACTCAACATCGTGTTATCTGGCCCTAAGACGAAAGGATCGCAGAGCATCACACTAACACCGGAAATGCTGGAAGCCTTTAATAACTGTAAGTCCAGCTTGTCTGAGGCAACAATGCTTACTCATCCAGACCCTGACGCCGAGCTGGCTATTTTCACCGATGCATCAGATACTTCAATCGGTGCAGCGCTGCAGCAGAAATGCGGTAATAACTGGAAGCCATTAGCATTCTTCTCGCGTCGTCTTTCGTCGGCTCAAAAGAAATATAGCTCGTATGACCGCGAACTTCTGGCTATATACGACGCGATTCGACATTTTAGGCATATGGTCGAGGCCCGAACATTTACAGTTTTCACCGACCATAAACCGCTTACATTTGCTTTCTTATACAATAGAGATAAATGTTCACCAAGACAGTTCCGGTATCTCGATTACATTTCACAATTCACAACGGACATTCGCTTCATTAAGGGGACTGAAAACATTGTTGCAGACGCACTTTCACGTGTGGAGGAAATATCCTTGCCCATTGATTTAGAAGCTCTAGCAAAATCTCAAGACCTGGATCCTGAACTGCAAGAACTGCTGAAAAATGGTTCAGCACTTGATCTGCGAAAGATCAAAGCACCAGACTCCACCACCAGAATCTACTGTGACGTATCAACTCACCATCCTCGTCCGTTTGTGACGCACGCCTTCCGAAAACCTGTGTTTATGGCATTACATCATTTGAGTCATCCAGGAGCAAAGGCGACCGCAAAACTGGTCACGGAGAGATACATTTGGCCAGGAGCTCAGAAGGATTGCCGGCAATGGGTCAAAGAATGCAAAGATTGCCAGAAGACTAAGGTTAATCGCCACACCCGTTCTCCAACCGCCTATTTTCCTGTTCCTTCCGAACGATTTTCCCATGTCCACATGGACATCGTAGGGCCGTTACCTAATTCGTGTGGTTTCAGATACTGTCTCACGGTCATCGATCGCTTTACTCGTTGGCCTGAGGCATATCCTCTGCCCGACATCACGGCGGAGACATGCGCCCGCGCCTTCATCGCTGGCTGGGTGTCTCGCTTCGGTTGCCCACGAAAAATCACCACTGACAGAGGACGGCAGTTTGAGTGCGAGCTCTTCCGCACCATCACCGCTATCCTTGGTACGCAACATCGACCTACACAGCATATCATCCTGCTTGCAATGGTATGGTGGAACGCTTCCACCGCCAATTGAAAGCAGCTATCATGTGCCACCAAGATACAAGCTGGTCCGAGGCACTTCCACTTGTGCTGCTGGGTATCCGCAGTGCCTGGAAGGACGATGTGAAGGCTTCAGCAGCGGAGCTCGTGTATGGTGAACCACTTCGACTACCAGGTGAATTTTTTGTACCTTCTAAAGTCCACCATGACGTCACTGACTTCGCTTCGCGACTTAGTCATCATATGGGTAAGCTGTCTCCAGAACCTGCAAGTAGACACGCAAGGAAAGTTTTTTACGTGCCTAAAGATTTGGCCACAGCAGAGTACGTCTTCCTCCGCCAGGACGCCGTGCGGCGCTCGTTGGAACCTCCGTACACTGGTCCCTACAAGGTATTACGAAGAGGAAACAAGACTTTTACGCTGCTCATCAACGATCGCGAGTCTACCGTTCCATAGATCGCCTCAAGCCAGCATTCCTTATGCAAGAAGACAACACTGGTACGACTACAACAACTGCATCGCCACCTTATTCGCAGACTTCACAACCAGCGCTACCTGCTACAGATGATAATGCCCCCATCTCAGAAGCTGATCAACCCTCGTCGCACAACAAGACACGACGAGGACGGCACACCCGACTTCCGGTTCGCTTCTGCGACAGCGTCATTGGGGGAAGTGATGTAGCGACGTGTTGTGTATATAGTGTAAATAGTAAAACTCTTTGTATGCAGTATTCTATTAATTTTTAAATATTTGTCAAAATTGAAAAATGTTGTTAATTCTGTCAAAATCTTTTCTGTATAAATTCCATGGTTTTGCTAAATAAATTACTTTTGATCCATTTACGTTCTCGTATCATTCCTAGCTAACGAAGTTCTCTGCGCTCCCGAAGGTTTTAACTATACAAGCTATCGCTTCCACAATACCAATTTAATAGACGTTGTCACGTCAAAATGTCATCAAAATATTTTGAACGCGCAAACAATTATACAATGAATTAAAAATGGAATGAAAATTTTGCGCAGCTCTCACTTTCCAAGTGGAATATTGTAATGGCACAATTTTACAATAAAGAAAAATTATATTTGCAATATTACATGTACAATAGTTTTAAATACAGCGCCATCTAGCGATAACACGATACACTGCTGTAGTGATTTGCAAAAATTCATTGTTAAATTGCAGGCTTACCTGTAAATATTATTACGTATACGGAAAATATTGAACGGGTCTAAAACCAAACTTGATATTGTTGTCTGTTCTTTGTTAAACGAAACGAGTAATATTTTTACCTGATAATAACCTTCTAATCGTCTTAGTATAAAATATATCGTTACATCAGTAATTTCACTAGCTACAAAATCCTTAAATCTGGAATACAGTAACAATTGCACACTACTGTTTGGCAGCGATTGTCCTGAGGTAGTAACTACCAAAACAGTCTCCAACAATAAAACTACAAACAGCATCTTTAGTTTCAAATTAAGTTATTTGGTAGGAATATGGAGTTAAAATCACAGGTTCTTTTGTTACCATTTTAAAACCTAATATAAAATAAGTTTAGTTTACCATCTGACGCTTCAAAATTAACTTCATTTACTTACAAATTTACTTGTAATGTATAAAAAAAATTACTTACTAAAAAAAATATATAAACTAAACATTATATATATGTTTAACCTACTTTTATTCCAAGAGTAGATTTAAAATCGATGTTAATTATTTGAATAATAATTTGACATAATAGCTTTTAACGTACAATTGAATTCTTCATAACCTAATTAATATTAATCACTACTATTTAAACATTTGAACTCAATTTATAATAACATTTTTATATTCATGTGCTATAGAAAATTTGTGTCAATAAAATGTTATTTCACAAAAGAATTTGAAAACCTTATCTAGATGTGTTTGTTGTAGTATAATCATCATATCCTGATTTTTTACTTTGTAGACTATTATTAGGTGTTTTTTTTGGTCATAATAAATATAAAGTTTTTATATCTTAACCATATCCTTAGCTTATTTAAATACATTTTTATTCGGCAGACATTTGCTTTTCAGGTTAATATAACATTGCTCCCAATCCATTTCTTTACTACGCGGAAGGAATGAGAGTTATAAAATAAACACGGGCATTTATTTTTAGTGTAATACGTAGAAAATACGCAGATCACTGAACGTGCGCAACAAAACAAAGCGTTTGTGATATATACAATAATATTTTCATATCTGAAACGTAAACGAGATGTTTTTATCGCGTGTTTACTGCTGGACATATGTAAGACCACCGTATCGGTTATTTCTGCTAATACTGTAACATGAAGCCGTGTGCTATGAAAACATCTACTAGGGTTTAATAAACTTATTATTTTGGTTATTGACCGTCAGGTGAACGCCCTCGACACTTTATTTTTTTAAAAAAACATAAACGTACAAAGGTTTTATATTAATAGAGCACCGTTTTATGAACTTTTTATAAATGTTGGGGCCTTCTCTAAACAGAAGAGAAGACCACGCCCTAACCAATTGTAGGTTATATTTCGCATATCTTCGACAATGAATTCACCAGAAACTCGAAAGGATAGTATATTCTTACAGATGAAACACGCAAATTCTTGTTATTGCGATTTATAATCTATCCTCAACTTTGTATAAATAAACATGGCGTTTTCTTTGTTCTTCTTATTCTTTTAATACGTTTCCTTTACTTTAATGGCTTGTTTTCAATGACGTTTAGGATTTTGTAAAGTAATTATAGCAATGGCTCTGTAACCGTTTCCTGGAATACAATGAATGTGCTTTTAAGAAATCATTCAATGAGTAAAGCATATATATATTTTTCTTTTCACTTTGATTTTCAATTCTATAACAAGAAGCAACGAATTTTATATAGGTTATCTTTAGAAAAAGCTTTCTACTTTTCGGCACAATAAAAAACAAATATTTAATTATAAATTTATTTAATTATACGGTTATTGACCGGCGTGGTGAATAAATATGACTTCTCTCCTTGTGAAAGCAGGCCCACTCCCAGCAGTGAAAACATTAAAATGGTTGCTTTATAATAAAATAATATTCATCTTCATCACCAGCCTGTAGACAGACGGCCATTGCTGGACAAAGGCCTCTGGAAAAGATATCCACTCCAACCGCCTTTGCAAAGTAATATACAACAAAATAAATAATATTTTTTTAAATATTTAATTATAGTCAACATTTTAAAATTAAAAGAATAAAAATTTCATCAATGACTTTTGTACCAAGATTTATATTATTTTTTGTCTTGTGTTATACATTTAATAAAAACTAAATTTTATGTATCTTATCGAGTTTATTTTAACTATGTATCACCTCAAATATTTTACAGGTTTTTAAATAATAAACAGTTAAAATGTATGCTATAAAAATAAAATAAAATTTGAGTATTATTGTATCATCAAACATTATGCTGGGTATTTATGACGTGTTATTTTCTATCGATATTTAACACATAAAAGTTACAATGTAAATATTATAAAAATACATACATCAATGTAATTATCATCTGTTTGTAACTAAAATTTTTAATAATGTTCTTGTTAAAATGATCTTTATAGACAAAAAGGGAAACTTGAGAACATGTTACACTTAAATATAGAAAATATACATTCAATGAAGGATAACCATAATAATTATAAAGGTAGGTACTTTTAGATGTAATCTAACTATACTCTAGTTAATAACATCTTACTTGAAAGTTTAAATTTTATGATTAATAAAACTGATTGTAAATATTACTGTTCATTGATGTTAATTATTGCAACATAATATAAGGAAATAATCTCAAATGCTCTTTGAAACAAAGACTATTGATTTTTTATTAAAACATACATTTATAGCCAAAGTGTGGTTATAGAAGACTTATTGGTAAACAGGATTTAAATGTTAAGTAATCATTTAGTTATCTAATAATTAGTATTAGTTAAATAATGTTTAATACGTAGAACAATGAGCGAAGATGTAAAACTTAAGGTCAGTTCTTTGTTTGTGTGTAATTTGTTATTTTTCATATTAGTTCATAACATCGATATATTATGTTATCATATAATATTTAATATTATTATTGCTAGTTCGTGTATTTTTTCTCTTGTAAAAATATTTTTTTTTGTTAACTGCGTCACAAAGCACAACTTCGGTTCGTTTCTAGAACATTCCGATGCTGGCATCTCTCTCTTGTAGCGGTTAATAGAAAGAGACGACGATATAGTTCGAGGTTCATCGTTTCGTGTATCGATCGCCGTACTGCACGGTTATAAAACCGCCCGCCCCTCCTCCCGCACTCGCATTCGCAAGAGACTTGAAAAAGGAATAAGACGTGTGACAGACTTCGTGTGTGATCATTGTATAGTTATTTAAATAGTTGCTGTATAATTTAGAAATTCTAGTTTTTAGGGTAAATTTTAGTGAAAAGCGGTAAGTCGCTGTTGTATTATATTTTTTATTTATTAGTTTAAACGGAAAGAGGTCATGCGTTTAACTACGCAGTCGCTTTTAATCGGACGCCATCTTGTCTGACGTGGTTGCACGATATTGATCGCTTTTTCTGATGATTTTTATTTAATAACGAGTATCTAAGCAGTTTTCTTTCTATTTAAAATGTTTATTTAAATTCTAAAAAATACAATAGTTGATGATGGATTCGCGTTTTTTTTATTATTTCGATTTGAATTTGTAATAACATTACAATTATTTTCATTTATATAATAATACAGAAGAAGTTTTCGTGTTATTTTATTATCTAGAATCGAATTCCAAATTCAATTTGTATAACAACGGCGCAGTTTGTCGGTCGGCCATCTTACTTTTGTTGCCTTTGTCCTCCGACCATTTGCAATTTGTTTCCATGAAATTTCACCGTTAATAATTTACAGTAATATCCTACATATTTGGACTTAAAATGTTTATATCGTGATGAGAAACTTCGCATGATTCATCAGATTTCATCAGAAGAAGCGTTAGTATCGGAAGTGAAAATTTTCTATCTGATGCAATAATTCAATATACGTTGGTAATGTTTCTGAATTATTTACATTAAAACATTTTGCAATACTGAATTATTTTAAATCAAGAAAAATATTAACGTGAGGTAAACATTTAAATTGTTAATATATTTTTTTTTGTATTTGTGAGGTAGTTTTTTTTTTACTAATTAATATTGTAAAGTTTTCCGTAATTTAAAGTACATTACGAGCTCCAATTTTATGAATCATTGTTTGATTGCTTAATGTTTTATTGCAAGGCCTCTTTTCTAGTACATGCTACAGGATTCAGTTTATATCCATTATTAGTAAATTGGATTTTGTACTTTGTTTCATACTCACCTTAATCAATAATTTTAAACTTAATGCAATTATAATAATTTTATTTGTCTTTTACAGAACAAGATGCAGATATTTGTGAAGACTTTGACTGGTAAAACCATCACCTTGGAAGTTGAATCTTCAGACACTATTGAGAATGTTAAAGCTAAAATCCAAGATAAGGAAGGTATTCCCCCAGATCAGCAGAGGTTGATCTTTGCTGGCAAGCAGTTGGAAGACGGACGCACATTGTCAGACTACAACATCCAGAAAGAGTCTACTCTTCACTTAGTACTCCGTCTTCGTGGCGGTATGCAGATTTTCGTCAAAACTTTGACAGGGAAAACCATCACCTTAGAGGTTGAACCCTCGGACACTATTGAAAATGTCAAAGCGAAAATCCAAGATAAGGAAGGTATTCCTCCAGACCAGCAGCGTCTTATCTTCGCCGGCAAGCAGCTGGAAGATGGCCGTACCCTTTCAGATTACAACATCCAGAAAGAGTCGACTCTTCACTTAGTACTCCGTCTTCGTGGTGGTATGCAGATTTTCGTCAAGACATTGACAGGGAAGACTATCACCTTGGAAGTAGAACCCTCAGACACTATTGAAAATGTCAAGGCCAAAATTCAAGACAAAGAAGGCATTCCCCCAGATCAGCAGAGGTTGATCTTTGCCGGCAAGCAGTTGGAAGATGGACGCACATTGTCAGACTACAACATCCAGAAAGAGTCTACTCTTCACTTAGTACTCCGTCTTCGTGGTGGTATGCAGATTTTCGTCAAGACATTGACAGGGAAGACCATCACCCTAGAAGTTGAACCTTCTGATACTATTGAGAATGTCAAGGCCAAAATTCAAGACAAAGAAGGCATTCCCCCAGACCAGCAGCGGTTGATCTTCGCCGGCAAGCAGCTGGAAGATGGCCGTACGCTGTCAGATTACAACATCCAGAAAGAGTCTACTCTTCACCTGGTACTCCGTCTTCGTGGTGGTATGCAGATTTTCGTCAAGACATTGACAGGGAAGACTATAACCTTGGAAGTAGAACCCTCAGACACTATTGAAAATGTTAAAGCGAAAATTCAGGATAAAGAGGGCATTCCTCCAGATCAGCAGAGGTTGATCTTTGCCGGCAAGCAGTTGGAAGATGGACGCACATTGTCAGACTACAACATCCAGAAAGAGTCTACTCTTCACTTAGTACTCCGTCTTCGTGGTGGTATGCAGATTTTCGTCAAGACATTGACAGGGAAGACCATCACCCTAGAAGTTGAACCCTCTGACACTATTGAAAACGTCAAAGCAAAAATTCAGGATAAAGAGGGCATTCCCCCAGATCAGCAGAGGTTGATCTTTGCTGGTAAGCAGCTGGAAGATGGTCGCACACTATCAGATTACAACATTCAGAAAGAATCTACACTTCACTTAGTACTCCGTCTTCGTGGTGGTATGCAGATTTTCGTCAAGACATTGACAGGGAAGACTATAACCTTGGAAGTAGAACCCTCTGACACCATTGAGAATGTTAAAGCGAAAATCCAGGATAAAGAAGGCATTCCCCCAGACCAGCAGCGGTTGATCTTCGCCGGCAAACAGCTGGAAGATGGCCGTACGCTGTCAGATTACAATATCCAAAAAGAATCTACCCTCCATCTGGTGCTCCGTCTTCGTGGTGGAATGCAAATTTTTGTTAAAACTTTGACTGGAAAGACCATCACGTTAGAAGTTGAACCCTCTGACACTATTGAAAATGTCAAAGCGAAAATCCAGGATAAAGAAGGCATTCCCCCAGACCAGCAGCGTCTTATCTTCGCCGGCAAACAGCTGGAAGATGGACGCACATTGTCAGACTACAACATCCAGAAAGAGTCTACTCTTCACTTAGTACTCCGTCTTCGTGGTGGTATGCAGATTTTCGTCAAGACATTGACAGGGAAGACTATCACCTTGGAAGTAGAACCCTCAGACACTATTGAAAATGTCAAAGCGAAAATTCAGGATAAAGAGGGCATTCCCCCAGATCAGCAGAGGTTGATCTTTGCTGGTAAGCAGCTGGAAGATGGTCGCACACTATCAGATTACAACATTCAGAAAGAATCTACACTTCACTTAGTACTCCGTCTTCGTGGTGGTATGCAGATTTTCGTCAAGACATTGACAGGGAAGACTATAACTCTAGAGGTAGAGCCTTCAGATACTATTGAGAATGTCAAGGCCAAAATTCAAGACAAAGAAGGTATTCCCCCAGACCAGCAACGTCTCATCTTCGCCGGCAAGCAGCTGGAAGACGGACGCACCCTTTCAGATTACAACATCCAAAAAGAATCTACCCTTCACCTGGTGCTCCGTCTTCGTGGTGGAATGCAAATTTTTGTGAAAACTTTGACTGGAAAGACCATCACGTTAGAAGTAGAACCTTCTGATACCATTGAGAATGTTAAAGCTAAAATTCAAGACAAAGAAGGTATTCCCCCAGACCAGCAACGTCTCATCTTCGCCGGCAAGCAGCTGGAAGACGGACGCACCCTTTCAGATTACAACATCCAAAAAGAATCCACCCTTCATTTAGTACTACGTCTTCGTGGTGGTATGCAGATTTTCGTCAAGACGTTGACAGGGAAGACTATCACCTTGGAAGTAGAACCCTCTGACACTATTGAAAATGTCAAAGCGAAAATCCAGGATAAAGAAGGTATTCCCCCAGACCAGCAGAGGTTGATCTTTGCTGGTAAGCAGCTGGAAGATGGTCGCACACTATCAGATTACAACATTCAGAAAGAATCTACACTTCACTTAGTGCTTCGTCTAAGAGGAGGCATGCAGATATTTGTAAAAACATTGACAGGGAAGACTATAACTCTAGAGGTAGAGCCTTCAGATACTATTGAGAATGTCAAGGCCAAAATTCAAGACAAAGAAGGCATTCCCCCCGACCAGCAGCGTCTCATCTTCGCAGGCAAGCAGCTGGAAGATGGCCGTACATTGTCGGATTACAACATCCAAAAAGAATCGACACTCCACCTGGTACTCCGTCTTCGTGGAGGAATGCAAATTTTTGTTAAAACCTTGACTGGAAAGACCATCACCCTAGAAGTTGAACCCTCGGACACCATAGAGAACGTCAAGGCGAAAATTCAAGACAAAGAGGGCATTCCCCCAGACCAGCAGCGTCTTATCTTCGCCGGCAAGCAGCTGGAAGATGGCCGTACATTGTCTGACTACAACATCCAGAAAGAGTCTACTCTTCATTTAGTACTACGTCTTCGTGGTGGTATGCAGATTTTCGTCAAGACATTGACAGGGAAGACTATAACCTTGGAAGTAGAACCCTCTGACACTATTGAAAATGTCAAGGCGAAAATTCAAGACAAAGAAGGCATTCCTCCAGACCAGCAGCGTCTTATCTTCGCCGGCAAACAGCTGGAAGATGGCCGTACGCTGTCAGATTACAATATCCAAAAAGAATCTACTCTTCACCTGGTACTCCGTCTTCGTGGAGGAATGCAAATTTTTGTTAAAACCTTGACTGGAAAGACCATCACCCTAGAAGTTGAACCTTCTGATACTATTGAGAATGTCAAGGCCAAAATTCAAGACAAAGAAGGCATTCCTCCAGACCAGCAGCGTCTGATCTTTGCTGGCAAACAACTGGAAGATGGCCGTACTCTGTCTGACTATAATATTCAGAAAGAATCCACCCTTCATTTAGTACTACGTCTTCGTGGTGGTATGCAGATTTTCGTCAAGACGTTGACAGGGAAGACTATAACCTTGGAAGTAGAACCCTCTGACACTATTGAAAATGTCAAAGCGAAAATCCAAGATAAGGAAGGTATTCCCCCAGACCAGCAGCGTCTTATCTTCGCCGGCAAGCAGCTGGAAGATGGCCGTACGCTGTCAGATTACAACATCCAAAAAGAATCTACTCTTCACCTGGTACTCCGTCTTCGTGGTGGAATGCAAATTTTTGTTAAAACCTTGACTGGAAAGACCATCACTCTAGAAGTTGAACCTTCTGATACTATTGAGAATGTCAAGGCCAAAATTCAAGACAAAGAGGGCATTCCCCCAGACCAGCAGCGTCTTATCTTCGCCGGCAAGCAGCTGGAAGATGGCCGTACTCTCTCCGACTATAATATTCAGAAAGAATCCACTCTTCATTTAGTACTACGTCTTCGTGGTGGTATGCAGATTTTCGTCAAGACATTGACAGGGAAGACCATCACCTTGGAAGTAGAACCCTCGGACACTATTGAAAATGTCAAAGCGAAAATCCAAGATAAGGAAGGTATTCCTCCAGACCAGCAGCGTCTTATCTTCGCCGGCAAGCAGCTGGAAGATGGCCGTACCCTGTCGGACTACAATATCCAGAAAGAATCCACCCTTCATTTAGTACTACGTCTTCGTGGTGGTATGCAAATCTTTGTGAAAACATTAACAGGCAAAACTATCACCTTGGAAGTAGAACCTTCAGACACCATTGAGAATGTTAAAGCTAAAATTCAGGATAAAGAAGGCATTCCCCCAGACCAGCAACGTCTCATCTTTGCTGGCAAACAACTGGAAGACGGACGCACTCTTTCGGACTACAATATCCAGAAGGAGTCCACCCTCCACCTGGTGCTCCGACTCCGTGGTGGTATGCAAATCTTTGTGAAAACATTAACAGGCAAAACTATCACCTTGGAAGTAGAACCTTCAGACACCATTGAGAATGTTAAAGCTAAAATTCAGGATAAAGAAGGCATTCCCCCAGACCAGCAGCGGTTGATCTTCGCCGGCAAGCAGCTGGAAGATGGACGCACGTTGTCAGACTACAACATCCAGAAAGAGTCTACTCTTCACTTAGTACTCCGTCTTCGTGGTGGAATGCAGATTTTCGTCAAGACTTTGACAGGGAAGACTATAACCTTGGAAGTAGAACCTTCAGACACCATTGAGAATGTTAAAGCTAAAATCCAAGATAAGGAAGGTATTCCCCCAGACCAGCAGCGTCTGATCTTTGCTGGCAAACAACTGGAAGATGGCCGTACCCTGTCGGACTACAATATCCAGAAAGAATCCACCCTTCATTTAGTACTACGTCTTCGTGGTGGAATGCAAATTTTTGTTAAAACCTTGACTGGAAAGACCATCACGTTAGAAGTGGAACCCTCTGACACTATTGAAAATGTCAAAGCGAAAATCCAGGATAAAGAAGGTATTCCCCCAGACCAGCAGCGGTTGATCTTTGCCGGCAAGCAGTTGGAAGACGGACGCACGTTATCAGACTACAACATCCAGAAAGAGTCTACTCTTCACTTAGTACTCCGTCTTCGTGGTGGTATGCAGATTTTCGTCAAGACATTGACAGGGAAGACCATCACCCTAGAAGTTGAACCCTCGGACACCATTGAAAACGTGAAAGCTAAAATTCAAGACAAGGAAGGCATTCCCCCAGACCAGCAACGTCTCATCTTTGCTGGCAAACAACTGGAAGATGGCCGTACCCTTTCGGACTACAATATCCAGAAAGAATCCACCCTTCATTTAGTACTACGTCTTCGTGGTGGTATGCAGATTTTCGTTAAGACCTTGACTGGTAAGACCATCACCCTAGAAGTTGAGCCCTCGGACACTATCGAGAACGTGAAAGCTAAAATTCAAGACAAGGAAGGCATTCCCCCAGACCAGCAACGTCTCATCTTTGCTGGCAAACAACTGGAAGATGGCCGTACCCTTTCAGATTACAACATCCAAAAAGAATCTACACTTCACTTGGTGCTCCGTCTACGTGGTGGTATGCAAATCTTTGTGAAAACATTAACAGGCAAAACTATCACCTTGGAAGTAGAACCTTCAGACACCATTGAGAATGTTAAAGCTAAAATTCAGGATAAAGAAGGCATTCCCCCAGACCAGCAGCGTCTCATCTTCGCCGGCAAGCAGCTGGAAGACGGACGCACTCTTTCGGACTACAATATCCAGAAGGAGTCCACCCTCCACCTGGTGCTCCGTCTTCGTGGTGGAATGCAAATTTTTGTTAAAACTTTGACTGGAAAGACCATCACGTTAGAAGTTGAACCCTCTGACACCATTGAGAATGTGAAGGCCAAAATTCAAGACAAAGAAGGCATTCCTCCAGACCAACAGCGTCTTATCTTCGCCGGCAAGCAGCTAGAAGATGGCCGTACCCTGTCGGACTACAATATCCAGAAAGAATCCACCCTTCATTTAGTACTACGTCTTCGTGGTGGTATGCAGATTTTCGTCAAGACGTTGACAGGGAAAACTATCACCTTGGAAGTAGAACCCTCTGACACTATTGAAAATGTCAAAGCGAAAATCCAGGACAAAGAAGGCATTCCCCCAGACCAGCAGCGTCTCATTTTCGCCGGCAAGCAGCTGGAAGATGGCCGTACCCTGTCTGACTACAACATCCAGAAAGAGTCTACTCTTCATTTAGTACTACGTCTTCGTGGTGGTATGCAGATTTTCGTCAAGACTTTGACTGGAAAGACCATCACTTTAGAAGTTGAACCCTCGGACACCATTGAGAATGTTAAAGCTAAAATTCAAGACAAGGAAGGCATTCCCCCAGACCAGCAGCGTCTCATCTTCGCCGGCAAGCAACTGGAAGACGGACGCACTCTTTCAGACTACAACATCCAGAAGGAGTCCACCCTCCACCTGGTGCTCCGTCTGCGCGGGGGCGTTTAAGCGTTGGGCGTCGGTTCTGCTTCTCTTGCATTCCTTTAACTTGATGTAATGGAACAATAAACTGCTTTAGATCTCACGCACCTCTTTTATTTAACCTCTAACTTAACTATTTAATTCAAGAAAACTATTAGGATTAAATATTTACATTTATTTTGGTTTTTTATTTGCTGTTACTGGAGGTGAAGGTAGACTTCAGTCAATCCTGGGAGATGTGGATTTTGAGGGCGGGTGTAATAAAAACAGTATAAATAATACTTTTATTTTAAACTCTATTTGCTCATTAAAAAAATATACAAAAAGGATTTAATGCCATAAGGCATTCTCTACCAGTCCACCATAAGGTTGATCAGAGAAATAAAGTGGGGGTGCGGTATCGTAATGGTAAATAAGATAATACATATAGTAACATTTAAAACAATGCGATTAATACATAATTTAAGAAAGGACAATATATACAGATATTTGTAAAAATTTATATAAATATGTTAACTTTTATTATAAACAGTTAAATACATAATGATAATGACATAATTTAAAAAAGGACAATATATATATACATGTTAACTTTTATAAACATACTTAAATACATAATGATAATGCTCCGAAATGTTTCCAAGACATATCTAGTACAACGTCATGGTTTGAGTTTATCAAACTCGCTTAGCTACCCACCACCATCATCTATAATCCGCCGCCATTATAATATGGCTGTGTTTCAGTTGTCAATAATCTAGAGTCTAACGCCATACGAAATTTCGGTCTAGGGCTATTTATAGGTAAAACTGAGATTACGCTATTCTTTCTGGCTACAGAACTAGGTAGGAATTTAATTTCTGAAACTTTACTGAATTTCCAGTCTAACGTCTGTTTATATTATCAATTTAAACTAAATCATTGATCTATGATTTACGGTTCAATTCTTTAGGAATTAAGATGCCACTGGCTAGGAGTAGAGTACCCCTTTCCGCCTATACAAAAGTAGGCATGTTACGATTAATAAAATGACATTCATAGGTCTACCTAAATTATAGCTGAATAAAAACCCTAAACAAAATTTATGTAGTCTACATAACCTTTTCATGTTTTTATTACGTACGCCTTTGATTCCTTGTAACCTCCATGCTGAAAAATCGTTTCGACCGAACTGGCGATATTTTGGCATGTCGACTAAAAAAAATAAAAAATGTCAAATGCAACAATGAAATAATTAAACAGATGGTGTCTTTTAAACCTGGCTATTCCAGTTCTATCTAAAACATGTACATGGTGTGATAATAATATTTTTCTAAGATTTCGGTGATATACAAACAAGCATGCACGCGGACGACCAGGCGGACCGCGTCGATGGCAACTTTCAAACGTTACAAGATCACATCACCAAATTGTCCAAAAACCAAAACACTATTATAACAAAATTCGACGTTCTGACCAGCAACGTGGACGAGTTGCGGAACATCATCTCGCAGTTCTCCGACAAAATCGTAGCGTTGGAGGAGTCCTCAGCCGACAGGAGGAAAATCCGCAGCGACATTTGCCTCTTGAAAAAGCGTATCGACGAACTATACACCGCCGTCAAAGACGGGAAGGAGGATGTCTCGTGTCCCAGCGACGACGTCCAGGACGTGGAGTCGTGTCATTCTGAAGCCTCATGCTCCTCGAAGGTACATGGGAGACCATGTTTATAATCTGGTGACAAAACTTTCATTATCAGAGATATCGTGCAAAATATGGAAGAGCATTATGTAGATCAAGTGGAACCCATTCATCCAAATATTTTAGATATTTATGAGTTGTGTATGGTGTCGACTATTTTATATTGTTTTAAGTAGACACTCATCAAATACGACCACAGCATTAACCATGTTAAGATCATGAAGTCATCAAAAACGGTCATTGTATATAAAATACCATGACAGTATTTGATGACTTTGATATCTGATAATTTTCCATGGTCTACTTCCCTGCCCTGTATCGTAAGATGTTTTGAAGGTATACTTCTTTCCCCAGGTCGCCATGACGACTGGTCTCGACCGGGACACGATACGGGCTGCGTACGAGGACGTTCGCTCCGACGGCACCCCAACAGAGTGGTGAGTTGGATTGTGACACTATTTACCTAATCCTCAGGAGCTATCCATTTGCCTTGCAACACAGAAAGAGTTATCCATTAGGCTCGTTCTCGGGGCCATAAGTCCAAAAATTCTGTCGGTGATGAGCCATTTACTAATATTGTAAAAGTACCGCCATAAAAATTATCTGGATTAGTATACTTCGCAATGATCGTCCTCATTGTCACTTGCACGTGAATTTGTGGTCAGGATTCAGCTTGTGAGTTTATATTTTATTACTTATCTGTGGTAACACCATAGCATTTCAGAGTGTGATTATTTATATTCAGAAAAACCATATTACTATGTCTATCTAGCCTTTGTTTTGATAACGATAATACAGACCTATAACAGTTATATATGCATATAACCGTTTGATGGCATAAATAAGAATTGCAGAGTTTCATATCTTTGGCCATAGAGAATTACCATCGCTTACCTATACCCTCTTTATTATTAATGTCAATTTCTTCTTTTTCTAAGTCGTATTTCCTCATGATTGAGGGTCGTGGTCGTCATATTTTTATTGAAACACACGACGACTCTCTTGGCAGTTATAATGGAGTGGTTTGCCATTGCCTTCTCCATTTCACATACTAGTGGTTTCCTCACGATGTTTTCCTTCACCGTCAAAGCACGTGATATTAGTTGGTGTTATACTAACTACACATAAATTGAAAAATTCATTGGTGCAGGCCGGATTCGAACCCGGTACCTTCGGAGTGGAAGGCCGGCGTTCAAACCACTAGGCTATCACTGTCAATTTATACCCCCTTTTATTTAATTTACGTTCTTTTATTTTACTTTATTTACTTAACTTTTTTTTATTTTTTATTTGGAAAATGTTCTTTGTTTTGGATCACACTATAAAATGTTGTGGTGTTACCACAGATAATACAATGATATGTTCGGATACACAAGTTGCAATATGTATATAATGGCGCTGGTGGCAGGGCGGTGTTCAAGTTCGAGGGATCGCGGATCGTGTGCTCGGCGCGGGGCAGCGACTTCACCGAGTTCCGCAAGCAGTTCGCTGATGAAGAGCGCGCCTTCGGTTACCTCAGGTGAGCATGCTCCACCCTCAACTCTTAAACGCATTCATTGCTGGAGCGCTGTAAATGAGGAACGGAATAGATTACCGTAACTGGAGACGCCAGATATAAAATTACTTTATTTTAAAAATTAATAATGTCATCTTCTAACTGAAACACAGTAATGTTTGTATACTACTTGACAGCAGAAATAGTCACAGCGGTGGATCCTAACCTAGACGGTCCCCGTTGCATAGAGTTGCCAGCTAATATTGTCCTTGCACATGTGCTGAATTGTTATGGTATTTTTCCAATGCTGGTGACCGTCTGACAAATAGTAGTGTGATAACATTACTGTGTTACAGTTTGAAGGGTGGTGTAAGCTAGTGAAATTACTGGGGTAACGAGACTTAACATCTAATGTCTTACGAGCGCAATGTGCTGTGTATACCATCTTAACTAGCGGCATGTTATGGGCAGTATCACTTACCATCAAGTGAAGGTCTCGTCAGATAAAAAAATTAACTGTGGTGTGTGTGTCAGGTTGCAAATGGGCGACGAGATGTCGAAGCGGCGCAAGTTCCTGTTCGTGACGTGGGTGGGGCCGAACGTGTCCGTCATCAACCGCGCCAAGATGTCCACCGACAAGGCGATCGTCAAGGACATTATATCCGTATGTATACATTCTAGTCTTTTCGCCATGGTTGTGTTTGCTTGGCGGCGAAAGGTGCGGGTGTTTGGGACTAGTCTCTCTCTTCCTAGCCACTAACCCATATGGTGGTGGGGTCAGCTTTCTTTACTACTTTCGTCACCCACTTGGCACTCTCGCATGTCTCTTGACACTACATTTTTCCACCTTATCCAGGGTGTTTGTGGGTCTTTGACCGGGGAGGGAAAGCTGCAGTGTCAAATTGCCAACGTAGTCAGGCGGCCTACTTTTTACTTGGCCATACCATCGCAGCTTACTCTCTTCCTTTGTTTGGGACTACTATAATTTACATGTACCTCATGTATTATGAAAAAAAAATAAGCTGAATATTGGGTAAAGTTTTTTTATTTAATTTTTGCTCAAACTTACTACAACTTCAAACAGACTTAAGCATGACTTTTAACATACACATTATACTTAACATACTAATATATATCTAGGGGATACACTCATATACTCATTATTTAGAATATAATACACTGCACGACGTTGTGCTCTAAAACTTGAAACATATGTTTAGTCTTGTTACTCTAATAATTTCATTGGCTACACTACCAAAGGTGTTGCCATAATACTGTTTGCAGACAGAAAAAGGCATCTGTGATACTTACCTAGACAGCATCCGGTAGTAAAAACCATATCATCTAGAAAATGAATGTGATAAATAAAATCAGTTTTATATAACGTTGTTTTAAAAATTAATTTACTTATAATAAATAATAGTACATAAATAGTTTTTTTTTAATTTATGTAGATAATAAATAATACTACAAAAAAGGAATCATTTTTTTTTATTTATGTAGATAATGAATAATAGTACAAAAAAGATTTTTTTTTATTTTACGTAGATAATCAATAATAGTACAAAAAAGATTTTTTTTTATTTTATTTAGATAATGGTACAAAAATAGAAACTTGTATTACATACATTACAGACTTTGTATATGTTTTAAATTTCATCAAATCTCAACGGTTTCCTTATCATTTAGAAATATTCTATCAGCTACCATTATACATGTTTATATTATATTTTAATGAGTAGACAACCATTTTGTTTCACAGCTTTTTCACACTGAACCTGAACATTGTATAAATCACTTACAAACACATTTAACCAGCAGAAGTAATATGGGTGACATGTTTAAAAAGTTTGTGTACATAAAGACAATAGACAAAAGACCTTTTGTCTATTGTCTGTTTAGAATTATGAACAAGGATATAATTACAAAACAAACATAACATTAATCATTGAAAAATATTTTTTTTTAATTGCTTCATCTTTTGAAGTTGTGCCGATCTTCCATTTTGTATTTTTTTGTTCTGGCAACTCCAAATGCTTATTAATTTCTTGTACTCCCCACTTTTAGTTAATAACAATCTGGACATGTTTTAGTACTCTATATGAAATCGTACAAATATTTCCTCACGTTAAAGTCTACAGTCTGTGCGATGGCGGATATGAAATCGTAGCCCACTATGCATTTGTACTTTGCTGCGTCCAGATCTATTTCTTTGCTACCCGCAATTAATTTCAACTCGACCAGTGTGGCTATCTGTGCTAGCAAGTTACTCGTCAGACCTATCCTCTCTTCTAGAATGGCATAGAATATAGCTAACAGTCTGTCCAGTGTGAAAACCTTGGGACCGAGTTGGGTGCTTAGCTTTTCATTGATCTTGGCTTTAGCCTTAACCTGCTGCATGCGTTTCCGTTGCTTGCCATGGTTTTTCATGAATAACCTTTTGTCCTCCTTTGGGGGATTGTAACTAGCAAGGTATGCAGCGATGAGCAGGAATTTTGCATAATATGGTAATTCAAAACTCTGCGCAAAGCTCTTTGTTGATTTCAGCTCTTCTTTTAGAGTATTTTCAAAGTTAGATATTTGCATTTCCGTTTTGTTCTCTTTGCTGGGTGACGGTGCGGCTAGTGGTGCACTTATTCGGAGGTACAGCAGCTCTAAATTTGATTTTAGTATAGGAGATATGTGACGCCACAGTTTGTTGAGATCGGTGGCTTGAATCTCGTTCCTCATGATCGGTTCACAGTATTTTATAAAATTTATTTGTGCCATGTGCTGCAGCTCTATGAGGTCCCGACACGGCCTGTAGAACACACTGAGGAATGCGTTTAAGAAGTTTGCAAAAAGCTCCGGTTTAACAATTTCATCTTTGATCTCTTCATCTATATTTTCATTATTCAACAGTCTCTCTACGAATGACGTCTGGTTCATGAAAATTATCTTAAACAGCTCCTCCTTTGTGTAGTTTGGGAAAAATAATCGTATCGGCTCCGGAGCGCCCATTTTGAAGTAAAAGTTGTCGTATACCAAATGCGTTATGAATATTGTGCATATGTTGAGGTTGCAAAATTCGCGCAGACGGAGCAGCGTGCACATTATGTTATGGTCCATAGCCCTAAATCTCTCAGCGCGATCGAAAACCAATACAGTGGGCTCATAGGTATCCTTTTCTTCTCCGTATCTGTTGAGACAGTTGACGAGTTCCGATAGAGTATCACACTTTGTATTGAAGTCGTATCCCAGCTCCGACAGCAGCGATTCGAACATTATTTTTGGCGTGTAACACTCCACACAGTCTATGACAACGTATTTATAATTCAAGTGTTGGATGACGGAGGTTATACATAATGTTTTGCCGGTCGCCATACTCCCGCTCACGAATAGAGAATGCGGCAGCGGCTCACCATCCTCTCCGAGCAAATCCAACAAACTGTTCAATTGATTCTCCCTACATGGCACTCTGCCTTTTAACACTTCCATCTTGTTTTGTTTACTTTGAATACAGAAATAAACATAACCCAACTTTTATCTGACAGGCGGGAGATGTTTTTTTTTTTAAATACAGCAAGATTTTTTTGGTAAATGTTTTTACGGCTCTGGATACGAGCCCTTTTGACTTATCGTTATAAATTATATAGAAAGAAGATAACTATTTAATTTTTTTTTTGTAAATGTTTTTACGGCTCTGGATACGAGCCCTTTTGACTTATCGTTATAAATTATATAGAAAGAAGATAACTATTTAATTTTTTTTTTGTAAATGTTTTTACGGCTCTGGATACGAGTCCTTTTGAGCCCTTTAACTATTTCAAACAAACGAAAGTTGCCAGTTGAGTTTTCGTTTCTGTTTTTTTCAACGACAGTTTTAAAATTTTTCAATTAAAAAGTGAAAGGATTTTTTTTTTTCGAAATAAAATTTATTGTAATCTTTATTTTATTTATGAAGCTTTAAATTATTAGATATTATTTAAGCGTCCATCCCATCGTTGCTTTCATTCAATGAGATAGTTAGATCTGTATTTTTTAACAGATAATATTTTTGCTATTAAGTTTTATTTAATATAATATCTAGGTTTATACTTAAACGTATAAATTGGTTAGTTTATGAATTTTTATCGTAATTTAAAATGTTATTCAATTATGTTTTCAGAATTTCGCAGTGGAGTTGCAGTTGGAGAGTCAAGCGGAGATAGACATCGACCAGTTCAAGGACGCACTGAACAGGGCGGGCGGCGCTAACTACGGCACCGGGGTCAGGGACTTATGAACTGCGCCCCCCCGCCTCGCCGACAGTCAATAAAACTATACTAGACAATACTATTTCTTATTCATTTAACGCGGATCGTGGGCTTAAGATGCGCTCGCGATGCGTTGCCTTCAATGTATTGAGCCTGGAGCGTGTATAATTATCTTGTGTAAAAACTGTAGTCTCCCCTCTTATTTCACTAGAGTTGCCATTTAATTCATTTAATAACGTATCGCGCGGCGTGCGTGTCAAAGCAATAAATGTTCTTTGCAATTTTCGTCTAAGTATGTAGTGTTTATATTCTAATTATTCAGTCGTAATAGTTGATTGGGTGTAGCCTCTTCGTAAAGGAGATTAATTTATTTTTCTATGTGCAGTAGAACAGGATTTAATTATTAATTTTAACGTGAGAACTGCGTTTATTTTTGGAGGCGTTGTGCATCTTTTCAGCGATGGAATTGCCAAAAGGTTTCGAGTGTTGCCATGTATAAGGCGCATTTACTTTTTTTTTTTGTCTACTCGTGTTTTGATGACCAAGTCGAAATTTTACACTGTATTGTATACAATAAAAAAGTTTGGATTTTATCTGCTTTTATATAAATATTAAATAGTGTTATTATCCAACATAATCATTGGTGAATCGACCGATAAACGCAATTAACCAAAATTGTTGTTTTATTTACTTTTACCTTTTAACCGAGCGAAGGTCGCACATGAGGAAGAGGAGCTTTTACAATTTTTCATGTCTGTACACAATTAAGCATGACGTTGAGAATAAATTGGTAAAAGAAAATTGGACAGCGGAAAAGGATAAAAAAAAAGCATGTTTGCGTTAGTACAATTATTTGATTTCTAAAAAACACTGCAGGAAATTTTCTAATACAAATAATTCTCGAAGAGTATACTTAAATGCTATACAAATGGTATATTCTCCCGACCACGCGACACGGTCTTTATTAGTACATAATTAGTATCGTTACCATGGTAACGCGTCACAACTATCAAGGCAACCCAACTAGTAGAACTAAGGGACATCGCCAAAGTTAAAGACGGTGTTCTTTATGAATGTATTTAATATAAAACAAATTGAAATCCGGTGAAACTGATAATGTCATAGAAATGCATATAATTAAATGTATACAAAAAAAAAAATAACTTGGGCATATTCAAAAAATAATGTGTGATTGTAAATCTTAAAAAACATATCAGCATAAGATTTTTAAATCTGAAAAAGCAAATAGTATTTATTGACTATCAAAACTATATAATTGAATAGTTTAATATTGTCAGATCCATTTATCTTAGAACATACAACGGGAGCCAGGAGTTACACTATGTACTCGCTGGATGTGGACAGAGCAGGATTGATTTCTGTGAAGATCCTCTGAAGGTATATATCAAACATTTAGCATTAGACCGATGATTATTAAACTCCTGACTTCTTTTACATATATCTAAGAATATGGTATGATATTAAACTAATACAATCCGTAATCTATTTAATAATTACAGATTTTCTTTTTAAACCATTTTAATGTTCAGAATATTTGTTTTAATTGTTACAAAACTATACTATACATATTGTTTATTATTATGCAATATTCATTAGCTGTTGTACTTGTAATATACATGATAAAAATTATTACAGATTATAAAACATTTGGTGTTAAAGATTCCAAAAAATCCTAAAAAAAAGAACTTTAAAGTGTTAAATTACAAAAATAATATAAAAAGTAACCGGGCTGTACTGTTGTGCACCTTTCTCCATACGGTTCATCTCAACCGATGGAGATCTGGACATGGTGATATAAAACATGATTTTAGAGAACAAGATTATGATTTTGATTTACATAAAAAAATTAAGGTATATGTATATAGAAAAATATTTGATGTGGTGATTCAATATGTAACTTATTTAATTGTACTTTACACAAGTTATTTATCAACTTGATCTTCGGTATCGCAATATATAAATTGATGGTGTTTATTGTTTCTTTTTAATCTTTATATACACTCCCGGACACATCTATCGGCCCACCACCCAGTGTTTAAAGTTTCGACGGTGTCTAGTTAAAAATAAATGTTAGGTGGAGCAATAAGTTTTAATGCAGTTTTGAAGCAGATTTATTGGTCAACCCCTATGTAGGTTTTTTTTTTTTTTGTAATTTCTAATTGATTTGGCCGGCAGAAGTGCTACAGCTTGGGCGACAATTTCAGGCAGTGTATCCATATTTTTTGGTCAAAACTGGCTCTAAGTTTAGATTTACCTTTTTATGGAACCAATAATCGGAAACATCAAAAAAAAAAAATACAACTTGTGCGAAATAAAAAAAGTTTTCTCCATTCCTGGGTCGGTGAAAACAATGAACAGACTTGAACTTTCGTTTTTTTTTGAGAATAAACAACATTATTAATTGCACTCAGTATGGTTTTCAAAAACGCAAAAGTACCACACAATTACTGGCTCGCTTTTCTGACGAGATAAATAAGTCACTAAATGCGAAATTACATGTTTTAGTTGTATTTATAGACTTTAGCAAGGCTTTTGATACTCTTCGGTACCACACACTGTTTCACAAATTATCGCAGAATGGTATACAAGGCCCACTCTTAAATCTAATTAAAAACTACCACACAAATCGTTTTACTGCAGTCAAACTGTTAAATGTAATTGGTAATATTATACCGACGGACAGAGGAACGGCTCAGGGGTCCATTCTTGGGCCAATCGAATATCTCCTGTATGCAAACGACATGACTCGTGTTATACAGAAGGGGTCGGTATATCAGTATGCTGATGATACCTGTTTGGTGGTTTCCAATCGAGACGTTGTGCAGGCGCAGTTGGACCTGCAATTTGATTTTGACATGCTATGTAAATGGGCACATGATGTTGGCCTCGTGATTAACATAGAAAAAACAAAACTTATCCATATCCACTCCTCACACAACAGAACTAACACCAGGCCGTCTATAGTATGCCATAGCCATGCCTGCTTGCATGCACAGAGCTCAAAATGTTCTTGTCCACTTGTAATGAACACCAATAGTTACATGTATGTCGGCCTTATAGTTGATGCACGGTTTTGTTGGAGACTGCATAAAGATCATGTATGCCTAAAATTAAGATCAATATTATGTAAGCTTGCAATACTTAAGTACAAACTGCCTTTTAAAATTTTAAGGTTGATATATATGTCTTTGGCAGATACAGTAATTAACTATGGATTAGATAGCTATGGCAGAACATACAAATCATATATAGACGAGATATATAAATTACAACTAAGAATAATTAAAACTATTGTGCCTTATAAAATTAACAACAAGTACAAATATGATGATAAAGGTCTATTTAACTATTGCAAGTTGTTAAATGTACATGACAAAATTAAATTATTATTGTTAAATGATGATAATTGTTCAGGTTCACTTGAACAATACAGACGTCCATCCAATCTCAGAAATCTCGAAGCTAATAAAAAATTTGTCATCCCGAAATACAACAATGTTTATGGTTCTAGAATATCGGAATATATAGTACCTAATATTATAAATAATCTTCCTCTTGAAATCCAGGACATTGTTGTATCTTCGGGATCATGCCGAGCGAGATTAAAGAGATATCTGATAGAAAACCAGCCTGGATGTATGTTTAATTAAAATATAATCACGACGACTGTACCACCTAGATAAACCGTACTGGTTTCCAGGTAGTATCAAACTAATTTTCTTGTGTTTGTAATTAATGTCTAACAATAAATTAAAAAAAAAAAAAAAAAAAAAATTAAAAAAGAAAACATACCTATGGGTTGTTCAAAAAATCAGCTTCAAAACTGCATTAAAACTTATTGCTCCACCTAACATTTATTTTTAGCTAGGCACCGTTAAAACTTAAAACACTAGGTGGGCCGATCGATGTGTCCGAGAGTGTATATCGATGGTGATTGTCTTTGATATTCTTCACAGATAATATATGAGTTGACAGATAATTAATGAAATTTCAAATTGATTTTGTGTGTAGTAATTATTAATTGGTGTTTTTTTTCTAAGACCTAACTCTATGGTGATTGTATTGTCGAATGTGTGTGTGTGGTGTACTATAAATTGTTTATGCGGAGCTCCGGTAGGCGCTGGTGGAGCGCGGCGGTGCGCGCGCGCCGTCAGTCGAGCAGCGCGGGCGGCGCGAGGGCGCGGAGCAGGCGGCTGTTGCTGTGCGCGCCGAACAGCACGTTCAGCAGGGCAACACCGTAACCGGTCGCCCTCTCGCCCTGTTGTGTAAACACCTGATTATTATTTTTTTTATACTACTATGCGACGAGACGAGCAAGACGTTCACCTGATGGTAAGTGATACGCTTGTTAACAACGCGGTGCTGGTTAAGATGGTACACACTGCACCACATTGCGCTCGTCGCCTTGAGACATAAGGTGTTAAGTCTCATTACCCCAGTAATTACACTAGCTACAGCACATTACATTAGGATCCGCCTTTTCGTTCAAAGGTTAAGAAAAGACATTCGCTTAGTAATAAATTATATGACTGCTCGTAACATTGTAGAGCTGGTTACGAGGATCTATACTTATTGCTTTGAAAATATTATAGAAATGCTTCCATATTAATACTTAGTGACAAACAAAGAGCTTGCTGGCAGAGGAACCAGACTTTTAAAAAAGGTTTGAGGTAAGTTTGGGGGTTAATTGTTTTATTTGTTCGTGAGTGATACTAATACATAAGTAATGTACTCACCGAGTGCGCCGGCGCGGCCATGTCGACGTGCAGCCACGCGCCGCGGAAGTCGAATCCGAGGTGCGACAGGATGAACAGCCCCGCGCACGACGGCTGCGCGTTGCCGCGGTCCTGGTGATCAAATTACAAACATCATAATTTTTTTATGCAACCGATGAGACAAGTGCGAAGTTCATCAGGTAGTGATCTTAACAATGCTGCAGTTTCGATTTTTACACTACTACACATACTGTTCGATGCCTTGAAATAGATATTAAAAAAAAAAAAATGTTGAAAATTGCACAAAAAAAAAAAAAATGTTGAAAATTGCACAAAAAAAAAAAAATGTTGAAAATTGCACAAAAAAAAAAAAATGTGAGTTTCGACGGGATGGACTCCCCATCCCTTGTTGTTAGAGTTAGAAGCATATATTTATTTATTTATTTATTATGGTCTGTCTACAAAAATACATGTATCAGTTACATCATATACATTTCTTAACTTAGGCAATAAGCGACATGTACTCTCAATTACAGACAAACACTGTGTACATAGTATGGGTGCTTAAACCTTATTAAGACGAAAAGAAAAAAGATAGAAAACTAAAACAAAAATATTAATATAAGAATAATAATTATGGACAAATGCAAAGTGACATTTTTTATGATCACGCAGTAGAACATGATCAATGTCGTCGTGGTTGGAGAAGCGCCCTCGCACAGAATACACTGACTCAATATATATATATTGTAATATTCTGTATATTCATCAAAATATCAATATGTATAATGAACACAGTGACATACACGGTAGAAATACAAGAAATAAAAATAAGCTCGCGGTGCCTTACTTTCGTCTGCACAAAATTAATGGAAGCTTTGTGGGGCTCGGTGTCCGAATGTATAATAAGGTTCCACAATCTGTTTCAGATTTGCCACTTCATAAATTAAAAAAAAAAAAAAAAAATGTTGAAAATTGCACAAAAAAAAAAAAAAAAAATGTTGAAAATTGCACAAAAAAAAAAAAAATGTTGAAAATTGCACAAAAAAAAAAAAATGTTGAAAATTGCACAAAAAAAAAAAAATGTTGAAAATTGCACAAAAAAAAAAAAAAAAAAAAAAAAAAAAAAAAAAAAATGTATATATATATAGCCCGCTGAGTTTCTTGCCCATTCTTCTCAGGTCCGTGGCATTTGTTTTGCGAGTGGCTGCTAGATTTTAACGTTCAATAAGTGAACTATTGTTCCCATGTTGAATAAAAATGTTGACTTTGACTTCGACTCTATTACATTGACAGCAGGAACACAACGGTGCTATTAGCGCAGGTACAAATAGATGTGTTGATGTCTCACCGCCACGCTGTTCTTCATGTCCGCGACCACGCTGCTGAACTCTGTGAAGTGCAGCTCGGGCGCGTACGGCAGCGCGTGCGCGAGCTCGCCGCTGCGCAGCCCGGCGCGCACGCAGCGCCGCTCCAGCCGCGCGCAGTTGGACAGCACCGCCGCGTGGTACTTGCCCGTAGCGGTGCCCTGATCAACGCTAATTATATTTACACTGCATGACATTGACGCTCGTTGCCGTGAGGCTTAAGTTATAAGTCTTTAAGATTTAGACTAAATACTTCTTACGTTTTTTCTTATTGTTCCAATAATAACAAAGGAGCTTGTGTTAGAATATCCTCATCGCTACTCTATTCTTGGAATTATCACATATGAATGTAAAAGTATTCTAGAAGACAAACGCGACCACTTTATTGTGATCTTCACCAACATATATTTATCGGCGACCCGCTCGCCAAATGTGCGAGTACAGCATTAACCAATTTAGGAACCTGATCTTCAGCAGCGGAAGTAAATTTTCTAAAATGATATATTTATTTTGTAAACAGTAAGTTAAGGTATTCCTAACGTTCCTTTAGTGTGTGCAACTGACCTGCGCTCCGGTCAACGTGGCGACGTCCACGATGGTGTCCGCCTTCAGGTCCCTTTGGGCGTACACCACACCGTCGCTCAGCACCAGACGACCTGACAAATTAAACAAGTTAAGAATAATTTTAATTCCACTTAATGTTTAGTGACAAAGTTGATTGAAAACTGTATTATAGGACACACTGACCATCATCTTGAACGTCAGAACAGCAATTTTATTATGGTGGCTATTTTCTTTTTTTATAGAAAATAGGTTAATGCTTGACTGCAATCCCACCTGATGTTAAGTGGTGATGCGATCTGTGGTGGTGAAGCGCATTAACCTTGTAACAGCCTATTCCAGGGGTGGGCAAACTTTTTGTACCGCGGGCCGGTAAATTAAAAAAAAATATAGTCGCGGGCCAGATAGTCAAGAAAAAATTTCGCCGCGGGCCGGTCGATAAAAACCATCCAGGCCATTCTACTAAGCTTAAAGTTGTTAGCCATTGTTTATTTGGAATTTAAATTATTTTTTTCATTTTTATACTTTTTCCCATAAAAATGTAACCTAAGCAAGAGTATTTTTTTAAAAAACGAGATTTTTATGTTTTAAGTGCATATAATTTTTTTTCAAGCTTTAAAAATATATAACAATTAAAATTTTTGGAATTTATTTTTTTCTCAAAAACGCTCGGCGGGCCGGATTAAAACCTCATACGGGCCGGATCCAGCCCGCGAGCCGTAGTTTGCCCATCCCTGGCCTATTCACTCTTTTTTTGAAGACATTGCCAATACAATGGTGTTATTGCCATCCCACATCATGTGAATTGTAGAGTTTGTTTGAAAACCTCACCTTCAGCGTCCGTGTTGTTGATTTCGACGGTGCGACCGGAGTAAAGCTGGTGTATGTCGTCGGGTCTGAAATGTTTTTATCAAATCGGGCTTATAAATAAATATTACTATACACTACCAACAAATAACATACAATGAAAGAAAGAGAACGAATAAATTTTCAAGACTTTCCAATTTTTTTTTACCAGGTGGTAGGTCTCTGTTGCCGGAGACCGTTTGGATGGGTACGACCACAGTGACTATTGCAACCGACAAATAGTAGTGTGCAAACATTACTGTGTTCCGGTTTGAAGGGCGCTGTAGCTAGTGTAATTACTGAGGTAACGAGGCTTAACACCTCAGGTCTCAAGGCGACAAGCGCAATGTGGTGCAGTGTGTACCATCTTAACTAGCACCGCATTGTCATGGGCAAGCGTATCACTTACCATCAGGTGAACGTCTAGCTCGTCTCGTCGCAAAGTAGTATAAAAAAAAAAAATATATTAGTACATATTTTCATTGTTTTTTTTATATAATATACTATGTATATGATTTTAACGTCTCATTAAGACTGTGACTATCTCAATGCAGTTTCAGACAGAAGGTTAACATATCAACATCATACATATTTTATCTATAACAGATTAACACTACTTTAACTTAACGTACTGATAAGTGGCAATGAGGGTGTTAATAGTGACACTCGCTCGTCTAAATTGATGGCATGTACTGACCTGGTCGCGTCGGGTCCCACCGCGTTCTCGGCGAGGCAGAGCACCGCGTGCACGTCGACGGTGGGCCGCTCCGCCACGAAGGCGGCGAACGCGCCGAGCACCGCGGCCGCGCCGCCGCAGTCTCCCTTCATCCCCACCATTGAGCTCTGGAGACAAGAACATTAATGACGACGATTGCAGTTAGTAACGAAATTCTATACGTGGCTGTTTATAGCAAGGAACGCCTTTTATGTTTGTGTTAATGTGTGTAAATATACAAACCGGAAAGACGACGCACGCGTCTTATTATCCGGATCTTTATTACCTTGTAAGATTAGAATGTGCCGGAATGGTCTAGCGGATAATTTTCACTCTGAACACAAAAGTCGTATGTTCGATTCTCAGTGAAATTTTTCTTTTCTCTTTTCACCCCTTCCTCAACGCTAACTTTGACCTTTAAAATTTGCTTAACTGGAAGAGCCACAGACTTTTTAATTTCTGATTCCTCATCTTATTATCCTGTACTTCATTTCATTCTGAATGACTATCGCATGCAGCTGTTCCGGTTTAAGTTACAAGCATACGGAGTATTTAAGACAGCATATTACTCTTTTACGCTGATGCAATCAGGTGATAGATACTAAAAATGTATTAATAAGGTTACAAAGGAGACTAACCCTGGCTTTAATGCTGAGGCCGCCGGTGTCGTAAACGATGCCCTTGCCGACCCATGCGACGGAATGCGTGGCCCCGGGAGCCTTGTACGAGAGAGACACAAGCGCCGGAGGCTTCGATGCGGCTTTACCCACTCCGTAGATGCCGCCCATCCCCCTCTCACGCAACTCCTCCCCTTGAATGACAGTCGGCTCAGCTATGTTCAGCTCCTTCGCCACTTTACGAGCTTCCTGTAATTTTAAAAACAAAGTAGTCAAAGCGATAAATGCAATGTGGTGTTGTATAAACACCCAAACTACGAACATATTGGTGTGGACTGGTGCATCACTTATCATAAGTTGCCCATCTTCATCACCTTGTATAAAACTCTTAACTCACGTCGATAATGTCCTGGACGTGCATCAGGTTGGCCGGGGTGTCGGTGATGCGCGCCGCCAACCGCGTCGCGTCGCTCACGCGTTGCACCGTCCCCAACTCCTCGTCAGAGAGCGTCCTCTCCATCAGAGCGGACTCCATTGGTCCGATGCCCTCATCGTCAGAGTCACCTTCTAATTAAACCAGTTACATATATAATTATTTGGCCTTTATTATAACAAGCTGATTACTGCTTGTCTACTAGGAATCTACGTCTTCATTCGTGATACTCAAAACAATTTATATAAACTAGCCAAGTATGTGTCTGCTCAATGTTATATCATACATTCACTAAAGTTTTTCTCTTGAAACTGTTATAATCAAATTTATGTGGGATTTAGGCGTCGTGATCTAAACCAGCAATCCACGCTATCACCACCACGCTTTTCTATATCCTCTCGTTCATGTTGTCACTCTGACACTCTGTCCTTCGATTGTTTTTCCCTTTGCTTTTTAATTCCCTTCCATCCTTCTTGGTTCACGCTATCTCCTTACAACCTGCTTACATTCCATACAGTTCCAATCCTACATTTATAAGGTCATATAAGTTTCGAAGAGACGCTGGTGTGATCCCCACTGAGCTTAACCTTCCAGTATAGAAGATACGGACGAGACACACCATGAGGAAATTGTTTTAAAAATAACAACTTTGGTGAACCTACAGCATAAAATTTACCTGCTCATATTTTCTTAATTGGTTATTGAATAGTTTAGTTTTGACTGTTGAATCAGTGACAATTAACAACGTACCACGCCTGTCATCACCAACGAGCACTATCTCCACGGTGAGATCCCTGTGCGCAGGGGGCGAGGGCGAAGTGCCCAGCGGCGCGGAGCCCGAGCGCGCGCTGTACTGCGGCACCGCGCGCGCGATGCCAACAGCGCTGGCCAGCACGTCCTGCTTACGGCACACCAACTGAAAACAAAAAACGACTTGGTGAATTACATTAATATATGTTTGACGACAGTGTGAGGGCTTGAAATATCAATAAACTTTAAAGTTAAAATTGATATTCTCGAACTATGCTTTCTGTAATACATTACACAAGACCTCCAGCAGTGGATGTACGGTTGTGATGATGAATTACACATTGCGAACAATTGCTAAAAGGTAAATCTTCATCATCACCATTTCAACTAATGGATGTCCACCATTAGACATAGGTCTCTTGGTCATAGGTGGACAGACAACATAAAAAGAATTGACGGAAGTCACTCAAACAACACAAACTACCATTTTGTGGAATATATTGTAAGAGACCTATGTCCAAGGAAGAACTTATGTATAAGCTATTATTTAAATGTGTTACAAATGTACAAAATTTATTGGCTATGCTATTGCACTGTATAATTCCAATGCACCTAACAATTTACCAAAAAGAATGTAATGAAACCTGTAAAAGTTTGTTTAATTGTGTTATATGAATCATTAATAATAATAAAATAAATTATTTCAAACATTAATATTTGATACAAAAAAGATGTATGTGCAGGAAATAGCAGTTTAAATTTAATGAAAACACTTGCCACTATAAACTCTTCAGTAGAGGTGGCCCGCTGAGCCGACTTCACGATCTTGGATAGAGCGTGGGCCCTCGAGGGTGCTGCGTGGCGCGAGCGGCGCGCCGGAAGCGCTGCCAGCGAAGCCCCACGCGGCCACAGCTCGCACGCCTCCCCAGCTGACACAACGTTTATGCCACGCTGCCACACCTGCACATATTTTGGTTATTACATCACCTCTACTAGCGTCAATAGTATCCACAACTCATTATATTTGTAACCAATTAGCTATCTGTTATTCAATTCTTACCAAAGTAATTGCGAGAAAAGGCGAGCAGCACTTATCAGTGTATCATTATGAAGATCTTTAGTAGTCAATCGGTAGTTTGCTATAAACTAATGAACATTTGGAACCAAAGTGACTGGCATTGGAGTATATGATTATTTGGTCTCGATGGGAATTTATTTGAAAGTTCTATGAAAAAATGCATGATTACTATCAGCAATTATCTAGATGTGGGATGTTTCTCATGACTCTATTAAGTTTATAATACTGAATCACAATTGTTAATCTGTTTTTGTTCATACATTAATTAACATTCCTGTCAATATTCCCACTGCTGAGACTCAAAGCTAATTCCTCGACATCAGTTTTATTCATTGATACATAATACTTTCCAAATGTAACCTTTTTATTTACATTTTTTTGTAATCACAAACACTTTTATAATCTAAAAATCAATTGTAACAAAAAAAATTGTTTTACAATTTTATAGGAATATGTGCAGAAATATTGTCAACTTATGTTTAGAATATATATTAATGATGAATTTGTTATAACATTACCTCTTCAGTAACTCTGGGCTCTAACTTGCACCTAACATCCTGCCAATTCAAAGTGTTTAGGTGCACTGCTTGGCCCACTATAAGAACAGGCTGCGTTTCAGGATCCGAAGGTGTCAGCCCCCAACGAAATTTCACATTTACTGAGCCGCCTGACATTCTGCAAACTAAGTATTTTCTTTTTAACTTTTTTGTCAATGGAATTTATGGTAGTCAATCTAAAATTAAAGTTTCTCAAATAAATTGTTATAATTACTTTGTAACTACAATAACTATCATATTAAAATATGTTATAACCAAACTAATATTTTATTAGCCACCAAAATTTAAGGTGTTCTAAGATTTAAGTACAACAATAACCTCAAGAGAGGTTATATTGGTAAACTGTTTAACATTTTAAGTTAAATAAACCATTTACATAATAAAAATCGAGATATAACCTCATGTATCGACGTGAAAAGGCTTTCTAGTCGTCGTTATTTTCTTCGACAAACTAGCACAATGATTATGTGGGTCAATTACCTGCATACTTCAAAGGGTAACGTCTTACACTAGCAAAACACTTAGGAAATATATGTAGTATTAACATGTTATCTTACATAAGCACTAATAACGACAATATACAAAACAAATAAGATAAAGCTAATGAGAGAGCGCTAAGTTCAAACTGTTTACCTGCTTGCGGTCTCCTTTATAAATACGTAGAATGATGCAACATTTAACAATTGTACTTTGTAAATGATCAAAATGAATATCAAATCGTAAAATAAAAGTGAATAATTACATATGACGAACAAATCAACAAAGAAAATAATCACTTCCTTTATTTCTAATCAACTTGCCAAATCACTGTTTGATGAAATCCGTTTTAAAAGTTTAAATCTGTAACACAAACAATTGCAACAGTGCCGAGCTTTTGAACACAAGTTAAATTGAAAAAAAAAAATTGTTTTCTAAATTTTAAACTTTTTTCATAAATATTCCATTGAAACAAATTAAGCTTGCTTTCATTGAATAAAAATAATGCATTAAGAATAAATTTTTTATGTAAGCGGTTTCGGAACTAACAATTTCGTTCCAACTTATGCAAAATATTAATAATTGAACCTTTTACAAATGCGTGTAAATTTACCTATACTTTTTATTCCCATTAGAGTAAATCTGATTCCTCATAGTTTTAAGAATATATAAAAAAATGTTTTAGTAGCATATGTAATGTAGGATTTACATACTTAATGTCATTACGGCCGAAAACGGCTAAATCAAGTAACTAGTTTTTTATATGTACTATATACCGCCATATTCTATTAATTTTTTTTCATTACAAAGTAGTGATCCCTGTTTATGATATTTACATTGAAATAATAATATTTCTATTATCATTACAGAATGTTATAGCATTGCCCAAGTGCCGTCGTCATCATAAACAATGGAAGTAGAAAGATTCTTTTTTTTCTAATTATTGACTGGCTAGACAGACTTTGATGCCTGGAACTCTTTGAGTACCTCGAACATTCCTCATCTTATTTATACGAGTTTTTAGTGTAGATAAATAAAAAATACAGTGTAGTCGAATTTCCCTTTAATATCTTCTCATAATCAGCTATTAAACAAAATGACATAACAAAATTTAAAAAGTAGCACGGTAACCTTGCTGTTGCGTTAGCTTAAATTTATTTATTGTGAAGCATTTTATACAATAGATTTTTTATTTATATAAGTATCCCTTAAAAATATTTTAGTAATTGCATAATTAAGTCTCTGGCAGTGTTAATAAATGACAGTTTTAAAATAGTTTTTAACATGATACAGTTTTAGGCCCAAAAGGACTTGTATCCAGAGCCGGAAAAACATTTACAAAAAAAAAACAGTTTAGAATTAGCGACTAAATATGATATTTTCAAATGAATAAAACAAATATTCTTTACATGTTAAGAATTTTCTAGTATGTGTATAAATTTAAAGCAGGCAAGTTATATCTGATTTGTATGCGTAGTCGGACATTAAAGTAATCTGTCATTTATTAACAATACATTGTAATTTTTACATTTGAAATTTCATATAGTTTTTGTGATTTTTATGTTTTCGTCAAACACAACTGACGGAAAGTTAACGAACACCTCACCGTATAAAAAAGAATGTTAAACGTTTGCAATATTGAATATGTTATGTCGTGAATTATAAATGTTCAGTATACACAATGTATAGTTGTCAAAATTATATCACGAACCAAATATAATAACTAAATATAGTTACTTTAGTACTTTATATCGCGAAACATTTTGGATGTATACAGAGAGCCATTTTACATATTGTATTAAGAAATTATGTAGCGGAAACAACCTTTAACACGAGAAAGAGAGTTTTAAATACTGATATCGGCATCATTACATCCGTTTTGAACTAATACCTATTAAATCACTGGATGTGAGATTAAAAAATATTAAACTATTTCCCATTACCTTGTTATTGCACCTTTCATTTATTTGCATTGACAGAATTTCTCGTTACAATAATTTGTAACGAAAACAAATTTCACATCAAAACTCGTGTTAGTTTTTACTTGCTAATAAATATGTTTACAGTTTAATGCATATTAATAACCACCCTCAATTAAGTGTAAGGCAAATCAATGAAATTTAGTAAATTCAACAACCAGGCCAAATTAGCACTCACTACAAAATTACGACGAAATTGTAACGCAATCGTTTCTAGTCAAAACTGCGCAAGTACATTTGTGCAAAGTTTTTATAAATTAATTGAAAAAACTAAATTCCTCTTTCGCTCGTGTATTATTTAAGAAAAATACTTTCTCATCAAATTATATTTTAACCATAGAGAAATTTCGGTAACTTTGTAGTGGGCGCCATTAACTATTTAATAATTCTCTCTTGATATGAAAAAACAAACTTACAAAGGCACTTATGTTCTGTGTCACACAAAAATATATTGAAAAAATATTATATCACCGACTGTTTCTATTCCCCCGTGATAACTATATGCTAATATTTAATTAAATCTTTTAAATATCTCTTTATATACGTTATAATAATGATAATTCACAGCTTCACTTGTACATCAAAATAAAAATATATGTTTACAAATATATCAATTGAAATAGATTTAAATGTGTAGAATGATTTCATAATAATAATTACAACAGATTATTAAGTACGTTAAAACATTAAGCGAATTCATTTCTATAATACAATGTTAATGGAAATTAATGTTTTAATATCAACGATAGGCACTGACCCGCGAGACATGAGGCCAATCTATACATTAAAAAAAATTGTCGAAAATTTTTAAAACAAGCTTTGAAACGATGAACCTATTGACATGGAAAAATTAAACATATTCCACGACATTACAAAAACTAATGTCAAAAGGCGGAATGCCATGTTGTGTATGGATTGTCAGGTCTGTTATAAAAAAAAAAAAAACACTATTCAGAGCAAACTCACTCACACATTTTCACGTTTGCTTATCGACTAGGCCAACCAAACACGTCGGAGATGCGCTATACAATCAAACTTCTTAAAAACGTCAAGCCGCGCAACGTTAATGAATATATTTACTTGTAGTATTAAAATCGCTAACATTAACCTAACATCGTACACGAGACGAACTTATTGTCATTGTTAAGTGACATTCATAATCTTACAGTTCAAAGGTACACTGAATACGACGAAAAATAAAACAACCGAAAAACCCGTACTTGTATGAAAAGGAAACACTGCCCTTCGTCGCCATATTTTTATACGCCTCAAAATATTGGCCACGTTAATAAATCAAATTGCTCTTTTTCACAAAACATTATAATATTTATAAATTTAAAACTGTAGTCGTGTTAGTTTTTTCTAAATGGAAATTTAAAAAATAACTAAACATATTTTATTAAGTTCATTGCGATGACTTCTGCAAAACGTAAGAACGCAAACATTATTGTGTTCAGGTTCTACAAACGCAGACAGACGCCAGTAAGATCTTACTATACTAAAAACAAGCACGAATGCCTTATCATTGTTTTTCTTATTGTTTATTAATTTTATTTAGACAGTATGCTACATTTGTTATAAATGATATTTAGACTTTAAATTGAAATTTATTATTATTTACAACTATTCCACTACAGAGAGGCGGATAAAAATTTGACGGTGAGGCATCAAAAAAAGTGCTACCGTTAAAAAGTTAAACCGAAAACTTTAAAACCACTAAATATTATGTAAAAACACCTAACGTCTACAAACTAGCAACAACATCGAATATATATACTATAGAGAACATGTATCCTAAATTTAAGAAAGCGTTAGTGTTCGGCAAGAAGGAAGCGGCGGGAGTGCTGGCGCCTGTTGACATTTCGTTAGTGGGTATGAGATACAGAAAAAACTACTTGTAGATAAATAAAAAACTAATTTAGATTTTGCTATCAAAAAGGCACAATTTAAGACTTCTCTATAATGTTATAATGACAGACACTTGTCTATCCAAAGTATTTACTATGGATGACATATCAATAACGTAATGAATCCATAGATAGTAATGTTTTCCGCATTCTGAATTCGTAGTCAGCAAAAATTTTACAAAAACCGATTATATTATATGGGTTCATGTTTAACAGCTAAGAAATGGTTTAAATGTGTGTTAATTAGAATAATTAAAATTTAGGTATTGGTTTTCATAGAACCCGTTAGCTATCACTCTCATATTGTAAATCTGCCGCCATAACTTTGTAGCTATGTTGCGATTGTCAACATGACAGCCAGCGTGTTGTGGACGAGCGCACTTGACCCACGGCTTCATTGTCAACAATTAGCCCATTGTTGCAATAAAACTACGAAACAATAACTGGAAACTATTTTTCATATTCTTCCAGCTTGGTACTCCCGCCGTCTTCGAGCAATGTCATGGCATGATTTTTGTGCAATCATTAATATATCGATAGTTACAACAGCCTTCAACGATTCAATGAATTGACACTATACAGCGTGTTAGGGAATTAGATTAAAATTCCCAAAAGACGATATTTAAATTTTTTTTAACACTAATATAGAAATACAGCAGATATTATAATTAAAAACATCCGTAGTAAATGGATATTAACATTGATTTAGGAAACGCCATTGATAGAATTCGTTAATTTTATCAATGGCGTTTCTTTGTATTAAAACATTTGTTTTTAAATTCATTAAAATCATTATACATTGTAAATCTTTAGGCTATAAACTCATCTCATAATTAATGCGTTTTAAATAGATGTAGCAAAAAGCAAAAAAAAAACTACAACAACAATGGAAATTTTTCATCTCACAGCCTCAAATTACAAAATAAACCAACATTATATAGATATAAGAAACAAAAAATCTAGGTAAAAAGTATCTATGATACGAAACTCCTTTAGGAAGCTACTATTAATTATATGACTGAGGCGAATATCATCTTGCGCCCTAATTTCAATAAACTTCTTTGTTCAAGATATTTTGTGACAAAAAAATTTTGATTACTAGCTAGTAATTAAATTTGAATATGTAACGGACATATTTAATCCATTTAAAACAAAAAAGGTTTGCCATGTATAAAACCTTAAGGCTTTTACACATTAATCAGGCCAGCTAGTCCACAGTCATTTCGTTAAATATTTAGTTAGAAAAAAAAAACCTGTTAAATTTGTTATAATGACTTTTCTTTATAAAGCAGATGGTGTTGATTAATTTTTATATCACTACACAAGCGACCATATTTAAAAACTAAAATATCATTAAACTAAAAACATGTAAAGTTCATAAGCTTATATAACATTTTATAACGCATATCAAATATGAGAGCATAAAAAATTACGCGTAGTACATATTTATGTACTTATAAGAAATATATAAATTTTAACATTCCGCTCCATGCTGCGTATTCCAAGAACTTCAATTTTCAAAGCGTTAAAGCTGTCCGCAGACGATAGACGATGCCTTATAAATTTCGTATGTTCACGCCGAACTATCCAAATTGGATTTATAAATTTCATTATAACTTTAACATTTATTATATCGGCGTCACGAGACTCACGTAAATATTAGACAGTTAGAACTTCACTTAACAATTAAAAAGTTACGAAAACGTTTCTAAGATGAACCAACATACAGACACTACTGCCTGTTTAAATAGATTCCGCTCTTACAGTTCAATCGTGCTTGTACGACCCGCCGAATTCATATGCGAATATTCGTTACATCACTCATATACATGTGTTTGATCCTCGATTAAAATGAACACTCGAGTCGTTCACTGCTTTAAATGGTTACTTTTTGGTTGTTTCAAAAAAGTGATCTTTTCACATCCATATATACAAATACAATATAAATTTTATAAAATAAAAATTGGTGTGGTTATCTCTGGTTGTTAATGATACCTCTGTTGTCAATAATTTAATAACATAAGTAACTTTTCCTTTAAAGTGTCGCTCATCTCGGCGCTATAAATTACTTATCGCAGTTAACCTTTTTGTGCAGTGAACGAGCCTGTGTTCAAATAATTCACGCCTTCGTTTCATGTGGGCGGATATTGTACATTACTCAGGAGTTTACTATCGAACAGTAAGATTATAATTATGTGTAAGCTGCATTAGAACGCCAAGCGGGAAGCGCCTCCATCAGCACAGCACCTCGAACGTAGGTATACGCTGCAACGGGAAATAATATTTATATACATATTTTACTCAGTGAAAACTTGCATACATTCTGCGTAGAGTACATACATTTCATCCATGTAACTGGATGTTTAACAAATATAACCAAAGTCATGATATTTAGTTGGAAAAAGCAGATTTTGCTGCAGCGCCATCTGATGTCGAAGCACAGTATAGTTATATGAAAACATCCCGCTTGAAATGTGCATATAAATATGGTCTCCGAGTCTAGCAACTTTAAGTTATCTTCACAAGATTTAACGTAATATTAAAACAGAATTCGTAGCCGTGACAGTTATTTTCCTAAACCGGTCACGTCACGCCTCGGGAACGCGATTTCAAAAACATTGATTTATTTTACAGTTACATATAAAAAACTCAAATACAAGTCAATATTTGTATTAAGAAAAAACAATAAAGTACTCGGTTCAACGATTTGGGAGCTAAGGTTGCACATGCAGGTACGCGTTAAACTAATAGCACTCTCCTTATCTTAAACACTCACATGTATGGCGAGGCGTGGTCACCACAAGACAGGCGTGTGCAGGTCAGGGAAGCCCGCCTCCCTCGCCTTCCAATATTCGCCGGTGAACACCCACATCTCCTCACCGCTCTCTGTCGATTTTCTGCGAATTTTTTTTTAATGAAACACCGATGCGGGTTATTGACGACATGGTGAGGGATACGTGCGCTGTTTAGGCACACAACAAGATAAAGTATTCTGTGTGAGCAAGCTACCATCACCGGCCTTATCGTCATTTAACATTAACATGTAAAATACTGGACAAAAGGTTTGTAGATAAAAATTTAGAGATATTTTTTGTTTTTAACTTGGCTATTGTATCTAGTACAGTAGGTAATGATCTGTGATGGCAAGATAAGTTGAGTTCTCACCGGAACCACGCTGGCTTGTGTTCCGATGCCTCGCGTCGCCTCTCCCTTTGTGCCTGCTCCAGCTGGTGCTTCAACTGCTCCGCTTTCTCCACGTCGCCTTCCTCCAACGCACGTTGATCTGGTCTGCATGTTGTACATATAATCTAAGTATTACTGGGGCAACGAGATCGAACATCCATTCTATGTCAATCTTAATTAGCGTTATAGTGCTATATCACTTGTTATATATAGTCATATTATTAGCTGAACTCTCTGTAGGTCTCGTCGCTTAGTTCTAATTATAAGAGGATGAAAAGCGGCGCCATTGTAAAAAAAAAAAATTAATCATTCAGCGCAGGTGATACTGTAACTCACCTAAGCCGCGTGTCAGTGTGAGGCAGCGCATCTCTCATGCCGGGCTCCATCTCGTTAAGCTCCATCGCGAACCGGGTGAATCCGTAGTATAGTTCGTGTTCTGGCGGCATCGCACCTGTTCGTACACCTCCAGCAGGTAAGTTAAGACTGTAGTATTTTTTTAAATAACGTTACGAATTGTAGCTTACTCTTAGGTCCGTAGATCGATTCTAAATCCTTATATGGTGAAACATAATTGGTTGTGCTTTTACAACTCCGCTAGCTATATCTTTCATATTGAAAATCTACCGAAATAACAGCATCACTGTGTTCCAAACAATGTTCAAAAGGAGACAATGGTTAATATTTGGGAATGGAGTGGCTCATACGTACCCGGTCTCCAGAGGCAGCGCGCGGCGGGCGGCTCCCCGGCGGTGAGTGCCTCGGACCAACGGCCCGCCAGCCGCAGCCGCCCGCCCGCCCAGCTCACCGCGCCGCGCACCTCGTGCCGCCCGCCGGACCACGTGCTCGCCTTCACAAAGTTTAGCTTGCTTGCGACATCGCTCCCGTGGCACGCGATGTGCATGTCCCCGTACTGGTCCACCCAGCGCTGCCCGCCGAACAGGTTGTGGACGCACGTTGTCACCTGAAAAAGACAACTGTTGTGTTCAAATGACGATATAAAAGAGGTTATCTATTCGAAGAATAATACTCATTTTGCTATGTGTTGTGTTGTATGTACAGTGTATTTATGTCAATCTGTACTTATCCATATATGTATATGTAACGTATTTATATATTTTACTTTGTATTTATCTATATATCGGTGTATATGTTATTATTATTATTCATAATATTTGATGTTAAATTGTTGTTTATATCTATCGGCAATTATGTATAATCGCATTTATGTCTTTCAGTAGTTACGTCGTTGTTCTAGTTTTAACTCGTGTTTAGTCTCTGCCTAAAATGTTTTAAGTGCCTATCCATTTGTTCACCTTGTTCCAACTGTAGTGGTCGCCGGTGCGCTTGAGATGAACGTGCACGCGACCTGCCGGTTGGAACTCCATCGACTTGCCCCAGAACTTAGTTCGGATGCGTGCCTCCTGCCAGAAGGTCCAGTGTTGGGACTCCGCGTGGCACGCCGAAATCGGTGGGTGGTGGGACACCTGATGTTAATGATTCAATTGAAATTCCGCAAATGCAAAAAGGAGCGGTTACAAGTTCATAGGTACTAAGTACCTTCATTTTGTGTTTTAATAATTCCCCGAAGCGACAAGACGAGCAGGACGTTCACTTGATGTGTAACACCACATGCATTATGCGCCTCGTCTTTTGATATAAGATACTAAGGCCCGCTAGTCTAGCTTAACTTTACTAGCTAACAGACTTAACAGGTTTTACGCTGAAAGAAAGTAACGTTTGCACACTACTGTTTGGCAAAAGAAATAGGCAATGCATGCTATAAGTCAAACATATTTGATGATATTTCGTCTCATTTTCATTTAACAGCAGATGATTTTGAGACGATTTAAACTTGTTATATTACATTAGGATTATATAGTTGAAGTTTCTGTGCACCGCCCACCTGTTCAGCGATGAAGCGGAAGCCCTTGTCCTCGCGCATGCACTCGTACGTCTCGGCGAGCAGCGGGTTGAACGGCTTGGAGGCGGCACGGTGCGCGGTTGCTGCGTACGCGCTCACTGCGAACGCAGCTACCAACGCCGCGCGCTCCACTCCGCTGCCGCTGCCGGCGGCCAGGTCTAGCAACTCTGAGTACTCCAGTTCCTCGCACAGCCTCTGGGTGTTAATATTAAGTTTATTATATTTTATAAACTAGCGATTATTTATAAATGATTTACTGGTAGGTAACTCTTGCCGGAGACCGTTTAGATAAGTTCCCTCTTTCAACAACTTCCCCTAACTTTTAGCTTTAGTTTATCGTTACATAAGAATTGTGTCACCTGCAGCATATTGAGGGGCTCGTTTATCGTGACTGGCATCGAAATCTGGCTGAGGTCCTTGCCGATGTTCTTGTAAAGCAGGTTCCATAGGCTAGGCCCGCCGGGCGTAGGCCGCGGGCTCGGCAGCCGCGTGCGCCGTGTCCACCCGCCCGACGCGATATCCTGCGCGCGCACACCCACTGATCCGTTACTCGCCAGACGCAGCGTCACGGACTCCGCTGTCACCACTGTGTGAAATATACGTTCAATAATATTATTCTGGTTGAAGGTCTTTTTTACCTGAGTCCGTTAAGTTAGGAAACATCGCATCTCTTATTTTTACCGCAAAAAATTAGCCGCCAAACATTGCTGTAGTCCGGTATGAATGGCGCTGTAGCTAATTGTAATACCGCTGGGGTAATTAACTTTATGTCTCGAGGTGACGAACACAAAATGGCCCACATTGTTATCGGCACGCGTATCACTTATCATCAGGTGAACGTTCCACTTTCCAAGCCTCATCGACAAAATAACAGAATTACAAAAAGATCACACTTACTGGCTGCTTCCGAGTTGTCGGAGCTAGCTGATCCCTCCTCGCTGCTAAGGGAGCCAGCCTCCGAGGAGGAATCACCGTCTAACTCGATAACGCCCGCCTGGTAGAAAATTATTCCGATCCATTAAATGAAAAGAGATAAATTGTATTATATAAGTTCCTTAGGTTAGTTTAATGATTTAAATGATGGACTTCACTAACAAATTAGACTATAACACACGTGTCATAGTGAATGCTGAAAGCTTAAAATGATGCTTACATGAGCTCGGAAATAATTTGAACGAGTAGAAGTAGTGACAAGCTCACAGAGAGCTCTTACAGGGGAAGAAGAATATTTAGCGGAGCTTACAAAGCAGATATCTCTTCCTCTCACCTCATCGGCACCGATGATCTCTGTTTGCTTCATGTCGCCTTCATGTTCCTCCGCGTCGAAGAACTCTGAGGCTGACACACACGAGGAACTGTAGCTCAACGACTGCTGGAACTGACGGTTCTGCCGCAAGAAAATGTGCCTTATTAATTATCAATTAAACTCGTATTAACTAATATGGATGTGTTTTGAGATTATAAAAAGGAACCTCTGTACTGAAAGATTTATGGGAGTTGTATGTTAGTGACAGTGTTAAAATTGCAGGAATCGACGGATGTAGGTAGGTTATAATCAGCAGAAAGCGACAAAAGGCTGAATCGATAATGATGGTGCAAAATATCCATTGGTATATAAGTATGATTTACCATCAGGTAATCTTCTGTCGTGTCATGTAGCTTACTCAAGTAAAAAGAAGCCAGTTAATTCTACATCTTAAAACTATGAGGCTAAGTGACTGACCTGTTCTGAGTTGTGGCCCATCGATGATATCTCGGCCAGGTCGGACGCGTCGTGTATCCGGGACAGCCGCGAGCGCAGTTCTGCGTTGTAAACTTCACCAGTCATTATTAAAATACCGTGGGGAAGGGTAGCGGCGGTAACACTAACTTGTGTGAAATATACGTTCAATAATATTATTCTGGTTGAAGGTCTTTTTTACCTGAGACCGTTAAGTTAGGAAACATCGCATCTCTTATTTCTACCGCGAAAAAATAGTCGCCAAACATTGCTGTAGTCCGGTATGAATGGCGCTGTAGCTAATTGTAATACCGCTGGGGTAATTAACTTTATGTCTCGAGGTGACGAACACAAAATGGCCCACATTGTTATCGGCACGCGTATCACTTATCATCAGGTGAACGTTCCACTTTCCAAGTCTCATCGACAAAATAACAGAATTACAAAAAGATCACACTTACTGGCTGCTTCCGAGTTGTCGGAGCTGGCTGATCCCTCCTCGCTGCTAAGGGAGCCAGCCTCTGAGGAGGAATCACCGTCTAACTCGATAACGCCCGCCTGGTAGATAATTATTCCCATCCATTAAATGAAAAGAGATAAATTGTATTATATAAGTTCCTGAGGTTACTTTAATGATTTAAATGATGGACTTCACTAACAAATTAGACTATAACACACAAGTCATAGTGAATGGTGAAAGCTTAAAATGATGCATATATGAGCTCGGAAATAATTTGGACGAGTAGAAGTAGTGACAAAGCTCATAGAGAGAGAGAGATCTTACAGGGGAAGAAGAATATTTAGCGGAGCTTACAAAGCAGACATTTCTTCCTCTCACCTCATCGGCACCGATGATCTCTGTTTGCTTCATGTCGCCTTCATGTTCCTCTGCGTCGAAGAATTCTGAGGCTGACACACACGACGAACTGTAGCTCAACGACTGCTGGAACTGACGGTTCTGCGGCAAGAAAATGTGCCTTATTAATTATCAATTAAACTCGTATTAACTAATATGGATGTGTTTTGAAATTATAAAAAGGAACCTCTGTACTGAAAGATTTATGGGAGTTGTATGTTAGTGACAGTGTTAAAATTGCAGCGAATTGTCGGATGTAGGTAGCTTATGATCAGCAGAAAGCGACAAAAGGCTGAAACGATAATAATGGTACAAACTGTCAATTGGTATATAATTTTTTAATTTAATGATTAACTATACGCAACAATTTTGTGCGTTTGTTTATTATTGAGCTCGTTCATTCGCGGATCAACATTTATGTAAGTATCTAATGAAGAAGAAAATGTGATTTTTTTTTACGATTTGATTAGTTATTTAAAAAAAATAATAACTAACATTAACAGCCTTCGTGCCGCAGTGGCTGTGACATTTGATTTGTAATACATAAGTCCCTGAATATCAAATATTGGCTCATTGGCCGCATGGACCCATATTGTGTTTTTTTTTTAATGATTACTACAATTGTGTAACCATCGGCGTGTGAACTTCGCCCCGTGGTAAAAAATTGACTCCCATCTCTTTGTATCGCTTTAGGCGATTATAATGTACAAATAACAAAAACTTACCAAAGTAGCAACGATCCCTTTAAGACTGGTGACGAGGTCCTTCGCTAAGACTGTGAAGTCCTCTCTTAGCTGGTGGTCGGGGGTCAGGCTGGCCAGCGATGCGCCGCCGGCGGTGCCGCCCAGCGCCTCCGCACCCGGGAGAGACTGGGGCCGAGTCGCGGCGCACGCTGTACACACCAAATACTACATTAATAACACTCTATTAGGAAATGAAAATGTTTGTAATGTGATGTATCTAATATATGTAAAATGGAAGATATAATTAGTCGACTATCATAAGTACGCAAGTGAAAATGTCGAAATAAGACTGAGATTTGCGGCAACGCTAAACTGTAACGACTATCGATTTCGATCGTAATACGTTCATATATACACTCCCGGACACATCTATCTGCCCACCTAGTGTTTAAAAGTTTTAACGGTGCCTAGCTAAATGTTAGGTGGAGCAATAAGTTTTAATGCAGTTTTGAAGCCGAGTTTTTGGTCAACCTTTAAGTATGTTTTTTTTTAATTTTAAATTCACGATTATGAAAAAAAAAAACGAAAATTCGAGTCTGTTCATTGTTTTCAACGACCCAGGAATGGAGAAAACTTTTTTATTTCGCACAAGTTGGATTTTATTTTTCGATGTGTCCGATTATTGCGTCCTTAAAAAAGCAAATCTAATCTTTGAGCCAGTTTTGATAAAAAAATATGGATGCTCTGCTTGAAATTGTCGCCCAAGCTGTAAAACTTCTGCCGGCCAAATCAATTCGAAATTACAAAAAAAATAAAAAAAAACATACATAGGGATTGACCAATAAATCAGCTTCAAAACTACATTAAAACTTATTGCTCCACCTAACATTTATTTTTAACTAGACACCGTCGAAACTTTAAACACTGGGTGGTGGGCCGATAGATGTGTCCGGGAGTATATTATCAGGTTATGATGAAAATATGTAAGATATGTATCCAAAAAATATATTAATTACTGTTTAAAGAATCTTTCTTTTTATTTGCATCTTTTACACATATTAGCTAGTACAAAATCAACTAGACTTTACATAATTTTAATATTAATATAAATATATTTTATATTAAACTGTACATACTATATATAGTCACGGTCACTTTATATCAGCACAATATATAAGGTTGTCAAATATCTCCCTTCCGCTTTTTTGCTCTTTATTCAATGCTTTATAAACAGTGTTACAGTGATCGGATTTAGTTCAAATATGCGCCGTTTTGTTCGATAATCTGTTTCCATCTAGACGGCAACTTCATAATACCTCCCTCGTAGAAGCCCCCCTCCTCCTTATTTGCGAAGAACTTGGACAGCCACTTTTCACAAGCCTCTTTTGAGTTCAACTTTACACCACCAAGGGCGTTCACCATGGACAGGAACAGGTGGTAATCACTTGGCGCTATGTCCGGGCTATATGGTGGATGCGATAAAACCTCCCATCCGAGCTCCCGTAGCTTCTGACGAGTCATCAACGAAGTGTGTGGTCGGGCGTTGTCGTGGTGGAACACTACACCCTTCCTGTTGGCCAATTCTGGACGCTTCTGGTCGATCGCCTGCTTCAAGCGGTCCAGTTGTTCGCAGTAGATGATAGAATTAAGTGTCTGGCCATATGGGAGCAGCTCATAGTGGATGATTCCCTTCCAATCCCACCAAACACACAGTAAAACCTTCCTGGCCGTCAATCCCGGCTTGGCCACTGTTTGGGACGATTCACCGGCCTTCGACCACGACCGTTGTCGCTTGATATTGTCGTATGTGATCCATTTTTCGTCGCCAGTCACCATCCGCTTCAAGAATGGGTCGAGTTCGCATAGATCGAAGAATGGGTTGAGCCGCGAAATTCAAAAGACAAAAAGGCGGAAGGGAGATATTTGACAACCTAATATATAATAGTTGATATTTTTATCATCATCATCATCATCAGACTTTACCCGTCCGCTTTTGACTTATTTACTTGATCACTGTAATATTTGTTGTTTATCTTAACAAGCAATTATACTGAATTGTTAATCGCATATTTATCTCATACATCAATCACTTTTAGAATCATCATCAGTCTATAGACGCACACAGCTGGACAAAGGCCTCTCCCAAAGATATCTAAAAGCTTTTACAATAGTCTTCAATGAATACAGATAATTTTATAAGTTATTCCAAGTGCTAGTATGTTCATACTGCGTCACAGTGCGCTAACTTTTCAGTGACATAATGTTAAGTCTCACTAACGTAGTATTTAACGCCAAAACTAAGTCTAGTCACTAATTAGACGGTGTCTCCTAACAAAGATCTCATCATCATCATCATGAGGTGCCTTCTTCAAGCAGAAGTTTAGCGATCACATTGAGAAAACTCTTCCGGTCTTGGACTATTCTTTTTAACTGATTGTATTTAAGCCGACTTATCTGGTACCAGTACAGAAATAGTTGTATTTTTACACATACAGTGTTTATTAACAAAATAATTACTGTGATGTATAATATATGAATTTAGTTATAATATATATGTAGTAGCAAATGATATTTGTTCATTTACAGACGGCTCTACGAAAAACAAAACTGGGGCAAGCTGTTAAATATGGGGAAGGGATGATGGTATTTAATTAAAAAAAATGTGTTTATGCCACTGTGATACATGAATGTTTAGTGTTTAACAGTCTCTGATACAATTCATCGGAGTTCAGTTAATTTAACTCGCCTTTACATCACTCACATATTTTAAATCTGTAGCTATAATTACTGTATTCCAGTTGCCAACATTTAAGAACCGAAATATCCTTTAGCCCTATTGTGACTTAACATTACAAATGAAGTTAGCTGATTTAATGTTAAAAGTTTCAAATTTTTTTTTTATACTATGCGACGAGACGAGCAAGGCGTTCACCTGATGGTAAGTGATACGCTTGCCCATGACAACGCGGCGCTAGTTAAGATGGTATACACTGCACCACATTGCGCTCGTCGCCTTGAGACATAAGGTGTTAAGTCTCGTTACCCTTCAAACCGGAACACAGTAATGTTCGCACACTACTATTTGTCGGTTGCAATAGTCACTGCGGTGGTACCCAGACGGTCTCCGGCAACAGAGACCTACCACTTGGTGAAATATAACCAATTGATTGTATTAACAATTTGTTTATGGATTGATGACATCTTTGTTACAAATTTCTTCTTTTTACTGTTTTTTATTTATAATTACATTAACAGTGCAGTATTTTTTTGAGTTTTCGGCTTAGTTTTCTGTCAATGGGGCTGACTCATCTCTAAGAGATAAAGCTAAAAAAAAATAACGTCAAATGAAACGTTTACGATTTGTGTATATATTTCGTTGTTGTTGTTTGTTGATGTGTTTTTATTATCTATACATATGTATATTGTGTGCTTATTCTGTTACATGATAAAGATTTTATCAAAACGCCCTATCTTTATATCTGGAGGCCGTTCGCTTCTTGTAGTACTACGACCCTTTTAAAATATTGTGTTAAATATAGTCTAATTATAAAAGATTTAACATTGCAGTATTGGCTTACCGTCTACTACAAAATTATATTTATAACAAAGTACATTTTTATAATATGAACAATTAATTTAATCAAAATAAGCTCTATGTTCTACTTATTTTTATTATTGAAAATATAAATTATGGTTCGCGTGAAAGAAAGTTATAAGAAGCTATTGTGCGGTTATAATTTTTCTTACAGTATAGGATAGTGCTTCCGATCCCACTTGTCTTTAAGCGGAGTTGTGGTTCTGATATACTATAGTAATACACAATAGTCTGGTAAGAACTTATTTACTCTATCCAAGTCTTTATTGGATGAGGGTAGGGACGCCGGCGAGGAGTATTAAAAAAGTCGAGCTGAAGCTGAAGCTGAAAAGATTCAGCTCTCAATTCTCTACTATTATTTACGAAAACAGACGATATATTGCAATTGACTACAAAAAAAAATCAATTTTGTATTGAATTTCTGCTGGAAGCTAATAGCCGTTATAACTTACCAATTTAACACGAATAAAATACTAACATTATATAATCGAAATGAAGATTAATAAACTACGAATAATCACGAAAATCACTAAATACACCAATTATACGTTTACTTTATATATTGAATAAATAAATAACTTACGTATTCCTTGCTCTTTGCATTCTCTTAATATCTTCAATATATAATTGCATATCGCTTTCCCAATTGGCACTAAAATCCCTCCGCCGTCGAATGTCATTTTATAAACACAAGCAGAATATAATATTCAAATGTTACTAACATTAAAAACTTTACACAATATATAAGCTTATAATATTTATCGTTTATAACGTGACTGGAAAATAAACAATTCCTACTATACTTAAAGTAATTTCCATACGAGGAATCATAAGGTAAAGTGACGTAAAGTATTACAGTTTAAATTTATGCGAAACTTGTATGAGTTTTTCAAGAAAAATCTGTCAAGAGATAATCTGTGCTTATCGCTGATAACCTGGATAGGTGATATGTTATCAAGGTCGCCGAAGTAAACAACATCACACGGTTGCTTGTAATTTCAACGAAGTGACGAAACGAGCGAGACGTTCAACAGATTGACCTCGGCGCTTTGAGACATAAGTCTCGTTACCCCAGTAATTGTATTAGCTGCACCGCCATTAAAACCAGAGCACAGTAATGTTTGCACATTACTTATTAGCGGCAGGTGGTGATTCACCATCGGTGAAAATGATGCCAGTGTTTTTTAGTTTTTATGTATTTCTTTAATTTTGTGAAATATTTATTGTTGCGAAAATAGAATAGTTTTATTGAAGTTAAATATGAATTACCTTTTTTTTTATTTGCACTATCGGAATGTAGTAATATTTCCACACTACACATTGGCGGCAGGTATAAAGCGGTGAAGATGAAATAAATTTTTCAAGAGTCAAAGCCCGTGTTTTGTTAATTCAAATTTGTAAAAAAAAAAAAAAAAAAAAAAAAAAAAAAAAAAAAAAAAAAAAAAAAAAAAAAAAAAAAAAAAAAAAAAAAAAAAAAAAAAAAAAAAAAAAAAAAAAAAAAAAAAAAAAAAAAAAAAAAAAAAAAAAAAAAAAAAAAAAAAAAAAAAAAAAAAAAAAAAAAAAAAAAAAAAAAAAAAAAAAAAAAAAAAAAAAAAAAAAAAAAAAAAAAAAAAAAAAAAAAAAAAAAAAAAAAAAAAAAAAAAAAAAAAAAAAAAAAAAAAAAAAAAAAAAAAAAAAAAAAAAAAAAAAAAAAAAAAAAAATGACAATTTATACCACCAGCAATTTTAAACTATAACGTAATAGCTCTATAGATCCAAATTGCTTGCGAATGGTGACAAATAACAAAAACCGCATACGAGTGATCGGGAGTGATATGGCGGGGGTTGAGGGGGGTAGAAAGAGAAAATAAAAATCAGTCTTACGAACTAAAGTGGTGGCCAGAAATGTCGAAAGAAACGCTGTAAGGCAAAACGAGAAAATTTTTCATTAGAATTGATTTTATAAGTCGGGCATGAATATCTAATCATGAAGGCGCCTTGCGAAATTACATGAAACGATTCATCATCATCGTCATCAGCCAATAGATGTCCATTACTGGAAGTAAACATTCCACAGAGGCCTCTACATCGATCGGTGCTGCGCTACACGCAGTCATCGGTTCCCCGCAACCTTCACCAGATCGTCGGTCCACCTTCTAGTGGTAGGCATACGCAGTGTTATTAATCATTGATCATACATAAAAAAAATATTAATCAATTTGATATATAAATCATAATTTAAAAAGTTTTATTTCTGCATGCATTACTTTCTATTTTGATTATATTTATGATCATTTTTATCATTTCAAATGTATAATGGCACGTGAATACTATTTACACGAACGATTCTAGATCGAAATAATCTACTACACCAATCTAAAGAGAACATAGAACTGAGTATACATGCTATAGTCGTCTCTCTCTAACGTGCAATGTGTAGCTGAGACGGGCGGAGTGGACGCCATCTTGACAATCGTTAACAAAATGGCGGCCGCCCGTCAAACTTACCCATCTCGTAGAATCCTCGAGAAGACATAGTTGGAAACAACATTCAATACTAATTTCTATGTAAACGAAATTACAACTAATGTTAGAATAACAAGAATAAATTTATTCATGACAAGAGCACAAGGTGTGATAGGTCTAAGACATTTGCAGCTACGTTTCCGTTACGAGAACAAGTTCGTTGGATCGTTTCCGCTGTGAGTTTGCAACATGGCCGTCATCGGCGGTACACACAAACTTCTCGCGGCACAAAACTTTCACTAGAAACAAACACAAGCAATGTAAACAAGCAGTACGCGCATAACAAAAGTATGAAGTCGTTTTAATTTTAATGTGGGAATTTTGCACTACTTCACTTATTAGAAATTATCACCTTAATAAAATAATAGCATTGGATAATTTAAATAGAAGAGTGATCAGAACAAAGTTCCTTTAACTTCTGTTCTTCAATACTCAGATCTTCAGAACGGAACACAGAAATGTTTGCACACTGCTATTTAGCGATAGAAGTAGGCGCCAGGAGTCTACCGAATATAAATATATAGTTTGAAAATTATTTACAAACAATTAAAAACAATCTTTAGTCTACAATATTGTGATAAAAGAAATCATCATTAGAATTAAGGTGAAATAAATTACACTGTATCTAAAAATATTATAACGACTAGTCCGATATATTATGCGCACACCGTCGTTATAGCAAAGCAACTAACACTCACACTATGCACAGAGATAGAGGAGGAAGTGAGATAGAGTGGGACTCACCGATTGGCAGTGACGCAGCCGAATTGGGGATGGAAGAGGCGCCCCCTCCCGGAGACGGAGGTGCTGTGAGAGCTGAAAGTGCCTGTAAAATGGTTTGCTAGTTATAATTATATCGTTTATTTCAATGGATATAATTGAAATAACATGCGTTCAAAATGTTAGTCACCTAGTAAAGGTAGCATTCACCAACAGCTAGATTTTTTTTTACTTAAATAAGTTTGAGCATGGTTTCATCGACCGATCGGCGTGAAGATCCTTGAAGGAGGCCTATGCCCAGCAGTGGGCGTTATCCGGCTGATAATGATGGTTTCATCTGGTTGTTATATGGTGGTTGGTGTTTGTGGTGTTAATACTAACGAAAGTCTAAATAATATATTAAATCGTGTCTTTACCTTTATTGTTTTAATCTGGATTTTCAAAAAAATATATAATGGGTGGAAGTAAAGAATAGACAAGTGATTATTTATAAAGACGATGAAGATTCATTCTCATCGCCTGTTCCCTCTTAACTTTGCAGGCGTTAATATCAATACCACTAAAGCTCACCATGTGGGAGTTGGATGGGTCGATATGAGGTGGCTGTAGTTCCACGGAAGCACACTTGCTGTTGGATTTCTTTTTCCTTAGGCCGAATTTGCGACGATCCTTCTTCACGTTGGGGGAGGCGCCCTCTAGCGATACCTGCCGTTAACAGATTGTTATAAATTTTACTGGTGATAAGTTTCGACATTACTATATTCCAGTATGAAGGGTAGCTAGTGAAGTTAGTAGTGTAACCAGATTTAACATCCAATGTGTACAACGCCACATTATGAGCAACCGTCTCACTTATCAAGAGGTGAATGAATTAAGTTATAACAAATATCCTATAACCCTTTATATACAATGGGCTAATAGTTGATCTCAGTTAAACATGATGTTAAGTGACAATAAGGCCATTTTTCGTGAAGTTCACTCAGAATACTATATTATATATGCTGACAGTTGGAAAACAACAGTGGTGGTAGGTTGACAGATTTAGAATAGGAGGGTGATAGGTAGCCGGACGGGTTTTGTTAAAACCCGGAATGTAAACAAGGACCTCCTGCAGCACGGTAGCACTTAAACTATACTAGATAAAACACTATGTGATGAATAGTGCTAATTTAGAACTAAAAGAACTCACGTCTGTGTCGTGGTGGACCTGTTGCTGCATCTCCAGCGCGTCCAGCAGCCGTTGAAGTTGTTGCACCGACAGCTGCGCTTGACCCAACTCCCGCGATGCATTCTCCAGTGGGCCCCCAGAGTCTGCGCCCCAAAAACGCAAAATTATAGCAACGCCAGTTGAAATATGTGACGACCTTACCTTATTCAAAATAAACTAGTTTTTCTACAATTTTTTATATTTCATCTTGCACTTTTCTTCTGACACGAGTTGCCAAGGTATTTTTTTTGTTTAGCCAAACGATCAGTTAAGTCCTCAAATCCTTGGACTTGATACAAACATTTTTTTTACAACTATTGTGAATGTATGTCCAATTAATACTGACTGTATCTCCATGCACTTTATACACAAAAATACAAGTTATGCAAAAAGATAAAACTCTCAAACATCAAAACATGCAATACAGACAAACAAGGATCTTCTACAATATATTGAAATAAAGATTTTCAAATTTGTTTATGTGTAAACAAATACTGTGCTTGTTATTTTAATGATTTTTTAATCCTTAAAGCAAAAAGAAGGATATGACAGAAACGTCATGTATGGGCTGATAATTGAAGAAATTTTAGTGAGTTACACTAAACAATAAAAATTTAAGTTAACTATATCAATAACGGTGGATAGTAACAATAACAAAATGTTTTTTTTTTTTATTGAAAATTGCTGCAAATCATAAAAAATAGGAATACTCCATATATTCCCCGTAGCTTGTTTGAATTTAAACAAAACAACTCTTTTCTTTTATTCAACGGGACGTGCCATAACAATGCGGTGCTAGTTAGGATAATATACACCGCACCAAATTGTGCTCGTCGCCTTGAGACGCAACATTTTAAGTCTTGTTACATCAGTTTCTTCACCAGCTACCTTCATCAATCTTTAAACCGAAACACAGTAACGTTTACAGATTACTGATTTCAGCTAAAATAGGCACAGCGGTGGTATGGTATCCAGTAGCAGAAATCTACTAGACTTGAGTGCTTTGGATTCGAATTAAAAGTTAAATTTACTGGTGAAGGATGTCATACCTATAATCCAACCTGCTAACCGTCCGCCGGGCGTGCCTGACACAAAGCCGGCTTGGGGCCCCCGGAGCGGTGCACCCGTCGGGCTCATAAGCCCTGAAAGGTATACGGTCGATGATAGTGGTGTTATATCCATAACACCAGTTGGAACACCTCGAGTTGTGTACATAGAAACATTTTTAGGTTAATTTGAATTTAAACAAACTTTAATATGGACTTCATTATATGAATAAAGATTAGTAAACCACGATGATTTGTTTTGAAGACATAAAACTCAAAACTCGGTTAGGTTATAATTGAAGCGATTAGTAAGTTAATAGAGTATAATAGAGCTACAGTGAATTAAAATGGAAACTGTTTTAAAAATATCGTATTATAATTGCATACTATTCAAATACATGTAACTAGTGCTAAACATAAAACCAAATTCTGATAAAGATCCTTACGTACTGGTAGTACAGATAAATAAATAAAGTAGTTAGTAAGTTACCTACTATAAGTACATAACTCTACTTGATGTTGATACTCTTGATCAAATCTACTCTTTATTAAAAGAAAAAAAAAAACGGGTTAATATTTAACATTTTTTACTACTTTTCAATAATAATTTTAGAAGGATTAAAAAATGGATACTTCTTACTACTTTTTTTTGTAATTCTGTAATTCTTTCTAAGATATAATAAACGTTTCCATTTCACAAACCGGAGTAAAATGACAGATCACTAGTACAACGATACAGAGTCTTTAACTCCTCGCTGCTGACGCGTTTGGTGCTTCGCGATTCTATCAAAGAACTTGATCTTTTTACTATAAATTTGTTACTTAAAAACAATCGATACACTTTGTATTCTTTTGCGTATTTGTCTTTTAGGTGATTGCCGTTGTTTTTAGTTGTTTTCGAAGAAAGCAGCGGAATATCTTTAATATTAGTTTTTCTGTTTTTGGACAATCTTTCTTGCTGTGTCGCGGTTTTGGCTGGTGTTTTCATTTTCAATGTATTCGAAACGCTTACTCGATTATAGCTATTTAAATCTTTGGTTGCAGCGGAATCGTTTTTAGTTCCCTTTAAACATCTATGAATATTTTTATTTGGAATGACTTTATATCCTTTGGTATTTTTACTAGAAACATCTTTATTAGTTTCTTCGCACGTTTGCGATTCTGTGCTTTTATTAATATACTGCGTGCTAAGAGACTTGTCCGCCATACATATGTCCTTTATCAATAGTGCAGCAAAGCTTTTAGTATTAACTGAAACATTGGCTTTTAAATTAGCTTCAATGTACTCATTCTCATCAGAACAGTTTTCAAATTGAACGCCAATGTCTTTCATTATTTTCTCAATATCATTACAAGAGTACTCATTAGGCATTAAATTAACACGTTTATCCATAAGACCGTCATGTTTTTTTAATAGTTCTTGATATAATTTGTTAATATTTTTTTGTAAAGTCGGTACACAGTTAGAGAGCGAATCTAAAATATTTAATAGTAATTCTACAAATGCTTTGTCTACAATTTCGTATGTTTTATGTGAACAGTTTTTATTTTCGTCATCTATTTGAGATACATCGTTAGGTATTTTCTGCGCTTTTATTACCCTGTCTGAGCTTTTTATCCTACGTGAAAGTACATTATTAAGACTGTTTTTATTTTTTGTCAAATTTAAAACGTTTGATTGATCCTTTATCAAATCAGAAGACTCTTTGGTACTATTGATTCTTCTTTGTATTAAAAATGTACTGTTGTTAATTTTTTTATCTGTAATACGTCTACTCTCGTACATTTCACTAAAATATTCTTTGGATGTAGCGTCGCTACTGCTAGTAAATGGTCTAAGACTTATGTTTTCGTTGGGAGCACTGCAATTGTAATCTAAATAACGATTATTATTGCAATTCGCGGAAGGATTAAAATCGCATGCATCAAATATACTGTTAGAATCAGTTCTGAGCGCGGCATCAGACGCACCAGATACAGTCGCTAAACACTCTTGTTTGTATTGGATCGCATCAGGTTTTCGTGTTTTAGATTCTTCAAGATCTTTATCATTTAAATCTATAGCAATGGACATGATACCTTTCAACAGAGGGTCATTAGCATTAGTAGATGCACAATTTAGATTACATTTAGATAGGTAAACAACAAAACTATTACGCCTATTCGTCTGATCTAAACCGTCATATTTCCTTATTAATGTTTCGAAATTTTCATTGCGTCCTTTACTATAGTTTGTGATAGTTTCGTCTTTGTTATTGCTCCATTTTAATGATACATTTTCCGATTCATTAGTGTATTCTCTAAAGATTCCATTATTATATACGGGACGTAAATAGTTTTCAGCATTATCATTGGATACTATATTTTGTGTGCATTCTAATAATATGTTATACTTATCATTTAAACTTTCATCTCTAAGACTATTAACGTATGCTCTGTATATATCACTTTCAATGTCTGGCGGACATTCGGTATCATATAACTGATTTGTGGTCTTTTGTATTTGATTTACATCAGATGAACTAGCGCATTCAATAGTAGTAATTGGTATATCATTAGCCAAATTTGTGCTAAAGTTTTCGTTCGGAGTTCCAGTCTTTTGGTTATCCATTTCTATATTTTGAATAGTACTTATGTTTTCACAGTAATAGACTGTGTTCTTAAGTAACCTTTCCAATTCTTGTATTTGTCGTTCTTTGTTGTAACTATCAGTTTTAGGTGCTTTTGTGCCTATTTGATGTTTAAAGCTTTTGGACTTTTTATTTCCTATAACGTCTAGGGTTTTTGGACATTGAGTTTCTTCGTTGTAGTTTTGAACGCATATGGCAGACGTGTTTTGATCTTTCGTGAAATAGTTAATCGAGGGTCGGTCTAAACACTTGCCTTCTTTCATATCGCCTTTTATGTTACCAAATGACTTGTTACTAATCCAATAGTCGAGGAGACATTTAAATAACGTTTTAACGGGCTGGTCGCTATCTTGCGTGTAATGGAAACAGTATAACTCATTTATAATTTTGTTTATGAAACTCTTTAAATTATCGTCACATTTATGATTGTTGGATTTGTTGCATTTCTCATAAACAGTTTCGGTTAATTTGTCAGTAATTCGATAAAACTCTGAATCGGTCAAATTTTCTAACGAGAGATTCAATTCGTTTTCATTTGAGGTTTCGTGAATGTTTATATGATTGTGGATTATTGTTGCCGGTCTGGCATCAGAGTGACGTGATATCTTAAGTTTATATTTGCCAAGTAACATGCATTTATTTTGAGGATATTTCAGGGGCGGTTCGTCGAACGAATTTCTATATTTCACCATGTTGGTCGATTTTTTGCTGCGCTTCATGAGCGGTAACTCAGTGTTAGTACTGCAAGAGCGATGCTTGTGGGTAAAGCAAAAGACTATAGGCTCAGTTTGACCGACTACCGAACTGTTATTCTTTTTTGGGCGTTTAGTGTTTAGTTTAATCTTTTTAATATCGCTTTGGAAATATTCAAGCCGAGAATTAAGTGAGTGTGCACATAGTTTAGATTCGATGCAACTAGATCCTAATGGAACGTCTAAGTTGGTGCTGTGCATAAGCATTTCGCCGTCCGTATTGACTTTTATATAATGAGGTGTTTTATATGTATTTGTTATACCTTTACATTTGTCTAAACATTTCATAGAACATAAACTTCCATATTTACAAAGCTTTTTGTCAGCAATCGATTCATTATTCTTAGTTACTAGTTTAAATTTTACTGGCGTTAATTGGTTTCCACGAGGTATTTTACGTGTATAATGTTTGAATGGAAAATCTGCATGTAATCCTTTATGGGGGAACATGAGGGACAATAAGGATGAGGTCCATGGGGAAGTGGATGAATCGGCTTGATCGCCACCACTCGAGCTTAAGGTCCAAGTTTTGTTTCTTGATAAGTCTGCGATTTGCAAAAATCATGAATTAATGAATAGGTAAAAAGGAAGTTGAATGAAGTTAATAAGATTTTTGCAATCTATTTAGTAATATAAATAATATTATTCACGAAAACATGTTTTTATAACCGACATTAATATTTCCGCAATCGGAAGGTCGATACGGCAGCTCACACATATTAGATCAGCTTAAGTATTTAAATAAAACTGAATGGGATCTAAAATTTACATAATATTATACAAGTGAACTATTTTTTTAAGTTAGTGGTTATAGCACAGCTTCGTAAGTCGGTGCGCGCTATACGTCTTGATGAAGCGCGAGTTCGATCCCAACTGAGCCTGAGCTTTCGGTGAAGGAAAACATCGCAGATATGAAGATATTTCAAGAACAGCTTTTGACGATATGTGATATCCGCCATTACCACTTAGCTAGCGTGGTGGATAAAAATGGTTTTAAATATAACTTTGTGAGGGTAGAGTATATATTAATTAATCAATATTATAAATGCATTGAATCTTTGAACCTCTGACTTAATCGAGTAATCAAAAAAACGTTCGATTAAAGCACGTTGCCAGGATTCAGTTCAGTTCTATTTATATGATTACAAAATGAAAAACAATATTAACGCCAATAACACGAGAAGAAAATTGATAAGTCACATGAAAGTATTCAAAACCTACACCACTCATGCACCCAACAGTACAAGTACATAAAACAAACACACACAATTCTGTTATTTATATGTGTACTTACGGGATGAGGTCTCCGTTTGAGGAATGTCTTCTAACGGTGCGTGGATTTTGGGAACGGATTCCCTAGCGCCGAAGGTTAAGAGGTGTTGACGATATAACCTAAAGCAGATAATATTTTGTTTATTAGGAAGAGAAATCATTGGTTTTACTATTGTCGGAGACCGTCTAGGTTAGTTCTATCTCAGAATCTATTTCTGCCGCACACAGTAGTGTGCAAACAATGCTGTGTTCTGATTTGTATAGTTTGAGTACGTAATAGGAAGTGATCAACATCACTTATCGACAACTGGAACACCAGAAAAGTCATAAAATCGGTCAACATAGCAGAGCTTTGTAACGAGACTTAACACCTTATGTCTCAAGGCGATGAGCGCAATGTGGTGCAGTGTGTACCATCTTAACTAGCATCGCATTGTTATGGACAAGCGTATCACTTACCATCAGGTGAACGTCTTGCTCGTCTCGTCGCTTAGTAGTATAAAAAAAAAAATATTCTGGACGTGCGCGCTTTGCCATTCAAAGCTTCTTTATCAACTAACACCAAGTGAAGTTGAGGTGTACATTGTAGATGAAACATCCGGTAATCTAAATACGATGTAATAATTATGGATTGTCTTACCGATGAGCCTTCAGAACATTCAACCAAGTCCGAAATACGTCGGGGGTCTTCGCTCTAAGATGATAAATGAACTCGTCGGCGTCTATGTCGATCCGACGCCGTCTAGCCTTCGCCGAGATGACCGACAGGCCGACGTCCACCGACCCATGGAGGCGTCCTCGGGCCACATCAGAGGGCGACCGCGCGTAAACCAATATACCACCATCCACTACGAAGAAACGCTAAAACAGAAGTAGTTTATAAATGTCTGCACAAAATCTAAAAAATCTTCTTCATCAGCCAGTAGGCCGTCCACTGTCGGACAAATCGCCCACACGAAAAATCGGTCTTGCATTGCCCTTAATGTATCAATTACAGACCCACCTCTGTAACTCTATTAAAGAAATACTAAATATCCCCTATACAAGATCATTGATTGTTTTTAGTATTTTTTGAACAGTTTTTACTATGTTAATGTGACAATGTCTATATGATCAATATATTTTCAAATGATGTAATCGATTACTGAACATAGATCTTCCCTATCGACTCTCATCACAACCGGTTCGGAGCCAGCCGTACCTAACGACTCTGCGATCTTCACCAGGGCGTCGTCAACAACTATGTCTAAAATGTAGTAAATAAACATTGGACGGTACAACTTGTATTATAACTATACAATAATACCTTATGCCATCCTTTGAGCGGCCATTTCCTTTTCTTGTGCAGGTATCCATTGAACACCTCTGGGCGCTTCTCGAAGCGTTGCCCGTCTTTAAGTCCTTCGAGCACTTCCCACTCGCTGCCGCGCCGACGGCTGCTGCTGGTTTCAATCAATAATATTAGATTGTAGACTATCTTTGAAGAGAGAGTTCCGTTATTTCACTAGCTGTAGGACCCTTTTAAACCGAAACATGTTTTTGTTTGTACGTTACTATTTTGCAAAAGTAACAAGAGCTGTGGTGGTACGTATCGAGATGGACTCTTTGAACGGAGATCTACTACTAGAAAGAAAATAATATATAGCGAAAGTATAGAGAAAACATCTTAACATTATTTGCAATAGAAAAATATTAAAGAAGAATGAGAGGAGTTTTCAGTGTTTCCGTCCAGTTACGATGTGCGAGTCTTTAAGAAAAGAGTGAAAAGGCTTCTTCTAGACTAGCGCGTTTTACCATCAAAGACTACATCGCCATTAACCATCAGGTGGGTTCGTAGTCAACGATATATTTCTACCAGTTGGTAGGTCTCTGTTGCCGGAGATCGTCTGGATGGGTACCACCGCAGCTTCTATTTCAACCGCCAAATTGTAGTGTGCAAACATTACTGTGTTCCGGTTTGAAGGGCGCTGCAGCTAGTGTAATTACTGCGGTAACGAGACTTAACACCTTATGTCTTACGACGAGCGCAATGTGGTGCAGTGTGTACCATCTTAACTAGCACCACGTTGTCATGGGCAAGCGTATCACTTACCATCAGGTGAACGTCTTGCTCGTCTCGTCGCATAATAGAATAAAAAAAAAAGTCAAGCGTTAGTTTATACATAATAAAAAAAAGCAGTTTCAATAAGTCACGATGTATCCAAGTACTTTCCAGGAAGAGGCATTATTCTCTGGGTTCGCTGAGTGGGACAGTATAACTAAGGCTACAGGGCTGTTACTCACCCCCTGGATTTAGTTTGTCGCGAGGGCGGCGGGGGCACCCTGGGCGCTCGCTCCGCGCTGTCGGCTGACAGCGAGGCCGTTTCCCCGGAGCAGTCGGAGTCCGAGGGCGCACGCCGCAGCGCCGCCGCCCTGCCGCCGGCGCGACGTCGTGACCCTGCGCATTAAGAAAACCGTTAAGAATGCTACAAAATCCTCTATAGAATTAAACATAAAAATCGACTTTGCACACCAAAAGACAAAAACGTAGTGTTAATTAAAAAAATAATTGTAAAGATTTGCATGCTTAGTATTAAGTAGAATGTGCGCTTATTTTTTTATTATAAACCATCATATTTGTTACCACATTCTAGCAAATAAATGATTTGATTTGATATAACGTTGAAACTATCAGTCCCATCCAGACACGAGAGCCGGTGTATTCTTAACGAGAACATTTCACCATTCCGCCTCGTTGTTATTTATTGTTATATGATATCAAGGTCCAGTGTTAACCCATTGTACACTAAAACCCTATTTTTGCAAACTAATATTCAGGAGTTGTCCCAAAAAGTGTTTACGAGAGGTGGCGCCTCGGTAGATGACCTTTTCCTTGGCACGACCGACCCGCAACATTGAGATCGATTCCAATTCAATGTCAACTGTTACTCTATCACCGCTCGTCCTGCATCGTAATTACGCGTAATTTCCTTATATCGTTATCCTTCCTATTAACTTTTATAAGGCTATTTACATCAAACCCGGACCAAGTTACAGTGGAGATCACTGTTGCGGTCTAAACTGCACTGTGAACTTCTAACATCATTATATTTGGGTGAGGTGTTAATAAAAGAAATTGCCAACTTACTTTTGCTCTCGAGCTGCGCCGGTTCAGTCGGCACATGCTTCAGTCCCGTCTGGTTCGACATGTCTTTACCACTACAGCCTCCCAGCATCCATCTTATCTCACCTGCAAAAGTAATCAAAGACTTTTGTAATGTTAACCATCGATATGCAAACGCTGCCTAGATGACACAGTTCCTAACATAGTTGTCTTGTAGCAAGAGATCTTTGGTTCAATTCCGCGTAATTAATTTGGATAAATGTGCTTTTCTGAAACTTTTGGGTAGGCATCACTAATTGTAAATTTTCTATCATAATAGTGTTGCTCCTTCGGTAGTAATACAGTATCTTCGGCGAGCATTTCGACATGATCAGCCACGTTATCTCTTAACATCATATAATATTAAGGTTAAGTGTTAATCCATTATTGATAAACAAGTGAAGTATAAAAATATATTCTATGTAATATACATAAATATAATATAATATACATAATGTAATATAATATACATAACATAAGGGAGTGGACTGGTATCACCAACGTGGAGCAACTGTTCCGGGTGGCACAAAATAGACAGAAATTCGCAGAACTGACGGCCAACCTCCAGTAATGGAGAGGCACTTTAAGAAGAAGAATGTAATATAAATAGAGCTGAATGTGAAGAATAGACTAGTATTATAAAACAGCATACCATAAAAAGTTCAAAAGTAAACTAAAAAGTTTAACTATAAACGAGTAGAACTTTTTTAAACAGCAGTCACAGATTTTTATAAGCGCATCATTGATCGATTCAGACGTTTTGAAGTTATACATAAGCCAAATAAATGCTTTGAATTTAAAACATTTCTATTTTTGATAAACGGAAGATTTTAAATGTGATCCAGCCACGGATTAATTTAAAACTACGTACCTATACGTAACAGTAGGTAAGATCTCTTCAACTTCATATTTAACACTAATCACATTAACATAGTAAATAAACGGGAAACTAAACAAATGCGCATTATCAATCGAATGAATTAACCTTTAGTTTTAAAATAACACAAAATTTTTTGCCGCATTTAGACGCCATCGCACTGCTGCATAAAAAAATAAATAAAAAAAACAGTAAAGGCTGCACATGCGAGTCGCCTTGACACGGACGTAAAAATTAAAAAAAAAAAAGTGCGCGCGCGTTCACCGCCTTGACATAATAATAAGAAACACCGAAGCCGGAACGAGACTGATTGCATACGCAGTAAGAAATAATGACTGGGCCGTCTTATCAGTACGGATTGATAACGCGCATCGAAGTTATACGCAAGGTGTACTCAATGATTTTTTTATCGGAATCGATATAATCAGGGATGGGCAAACTACGGCCCGCGGGCCGGATCCGGCCCGTACGAGGTTTTAATCCGGCCCGCCAAGCGTTTTTAGAAAAAAAATTACTATCAAAAATTTAAATTGTATCATATTTTTAGAGCTTAAAAAAAATTGTATGCACTTAACACATAAAAATCTCGTTCTTGTTAAAATATTGTTGCTTAGGTTACATTTTGACGTGACAACGTCTATTAAATTGGTATAAGATAGGACGCGCGTGCTGAGAAATGTCCCGCACATAAGTGGGCGTGGCTTACGCCGACCGCTAAGTCGGTATGCGTTTGCCCGAATTGGTTGAAAGTAAAAGATGTATTCTATTGCTCAATAATAATTAGAAATAAAATCCCTAACAAATATAATTGAGAGTTAGTATAACTTGATTTGTAACCCGATAAACATGTCAAACAAGAATAATAAAATTTATTATCAAAATTTTTTGTGATATAATTAATAGACGTTGTCACGTTAAAATACATAAGTGCCCTGCACATATAACCCAGAATTTTTTTAATGCTAAAAAGTGTGAAAATAAAAAAAATAGTTTAAATTCCAAATAAACTAGGGCTAACAACTTTAAGCTAAGTAGACTTGGCCTGGATACTTTTTATCGACCGGCCCGCGGCGAAAATTTTTCTAACTACCCGGCTCGCGACTATATTTTTTTTTAATTTACCGGCCCGCGGTCCAAAAAGTTTGCGCACCCCTGGATATAATGTTCACGTGATTTTAAGTGGCTAAACACCACACTTTAACTGTGTTTGGTATCCGTAGCCGCAGAGCCTAATTCTAACCCCAATTTTCTTTTTATACTACGAGACGACGAGAGTAGCGAGACGTTCACCGGATAGTAAGTGATACTACTATAACGTGCTGCTAGTTAAGATCGTATACACTGCACCACATTTCGCTCGTTGTAATACATAAGGTGTTGAGTCTCGTTACCGCAGTAATTTCACAAGCTTACTCCACGCTTTAAACTGTAAAACAGTAATATTATCACACTACTGTTTGTTGGAAATAGTCACTGCGGTGGTATCTAGACGGTCTGTTGCTACAGAGACACTACCAGTTGTATTTGAAAGGTTTGTTATGTTGTAGTTAATTAAATTACTGTGGTAACGAGACTTAAAATCTTATATCTCAAAGCGATGGTTACAATGTAGTGTATTTCATCTTAATTATCGCCTCGTTATAGGACCGTATCACTTATTAGGTGAAGTGAAGACGTATTATTAAAGTCAAAGTCAAAAGTCAAAATTTTTATTGAACATGAGAACAATAGTTCACTTATTGAACGTCAAAATCTACCAGCCATTCGCAAAACAAATGCCACGGACCTGAGGAGAATGGGCAAGAAACTCAGCGGGCTATATATATATACATTTTTTTGTCTTCTTCATTTTTAAATGTCTTACACGTACTGACACATACTGCTTGAGAATCAGCGCCATTTATTTCCACACATCTTTATCATTTAAATAATCGTTAACACTATAATATGATTCACTTATCAAAACATTTTTAATTTCATTTTTTAATTTATGAACTGGCAAATCTGAAACAGATTGTGGAACCTTATTATACATTCGGATACCGAGCCCCACAGAGCTTCCATTAATTTTGTGCAGACGAAAGTAAGGCACCGCGAGCTTATTTTTATTTCTTGTATTTCTACCGTGTATGTCACTGTGTTTATTATTAATTTTAGTATTATATAATTTTAGTATGTATGATTATATTTATTAATTTTAGTTATCTTATCAAAACAGAAATGAGGATATCCGTAGAACTAAGGTCACCTATAGCCCTAAAGCCGTGATAGCCTAGTGGTTTGAACGCCCGCCTTCCACTCCGTAGGTTCTGACACTCCCGAATCTTCTAGCACCGATGAATTTTTCAATTTATGTGCAGTTAGTATAACATCAACTGATATCACGTGCTTTGACGGTGAAGGAAAACATCGTGAGGAAACCTGCATATCTGTCATGAGCATCCGTGGTCGGACTAGTATGTGAAATGGAGAAGGCAATGGCAACACCACTCCATTATAACTGACAAGTAAGTCATCGTGTGTTTCATCACACATGATGACCACGACCCTCAGTCATGAGGAAATACGATTTAGAAGATCTAAAGTTATTAAATTTAAATGGTAATCATCAGGTGCTTATAACACGGCCGATGGTTTAAAGTCATTGAGTGGGGACCGCGTTCGATACCAACTTTCTACTAAACTGAATTACGAAAACTTCAAAGGGCAACTATACGTAATACCTAATTAAAACTTGGGTTAGTTAATAAATATCAGGTGGTAGGTCTCTGTTGCCGGAGACCGTCTGGGTACCACCGCAGTGACTATTGCAACCGACAAATAGTAGTGTGCAAACATTACTGTGTTCCGGTTTGAGGGGTAGCTAGTGTAATTACTGGGGTAACGAGACTTAACACCTTATGTCTTACGAGCGCAATGTGGTGCAGTGTGTACCATCTTAACTAGCACCACGTTGTCATCAAGCGTATCACTTACCATCAAGTGAACGTCTTGCTCGTCTCGTCGCAAAGTAGTATAAAAAAAATACATAACTAAAGCAAATGTATATATAACTAATATAATAAAATATTTGTTAGGCTCGTTATATTAAACTGTTGAAGTTAGTCCGGAGTTCGGTGCGGTTTGTGCTAAAGCAAAATAAATTTTTCTTCTGCACGTTACCAATGAGGTTATATAGTGCAATGCGGGCAATGGAACTATGTACTTTAAATATTTACTGCTGATAGGTCTCTGTTGCTACAGACCGTCTAGGTACCACCGCAGTGACTATTTCAACCGACAAACAGTAGTAGTGTAATTTTACTGTTATAGTTTGAAGGTTGGTGTATGCTAGTGAAATTACTGGGGTAACGAGACTTAATACCTTATGTCTTACGAAGAGTGTTGTTTTTTTTATACTACTATGCGACGAGACGAGCAAGACGTTCACCTGATGGTAAGTGATACGCTTGCCCATGACAACGTGGTGCTAGTTAAGATGGTACACACTGCACCACATTGCGCTCGTCGCTGAGACATAAGGTGTTGAGTCTCGTTACCCCAGTAATTACACTAGTTACAGCGCTTCAAACCGGAACACAGTAATGTTCGCACACTACTATTTGTCGGTTGCAATAGTCACTGCGGTGGTACCCAGACGGTCTCCGGCAACAGAGACCTACCACCTGGTAAAAGAACGAACGAAATACGAAGAATGTATATGTGTGTTACGAAGAGTGTAATGCAGTGTATACCATCTTAACTAGCGGTTATAGGTGTATCACTTACCATCAGGTGAACGTCTTACTCGTCTCGTTTAATATCATATATCCTAAAGTGATAAAATGTATCTAAACTACTGAACCATTTTTGGTTTTGGTTGTGGAGGTAATCTTTAAAAGATACACAGCTTCTAGAAAGAAGTTTCAATATACTAGACATTCCCACGGTCGTTCTTTGAACGAAACAAGGAACAGGGTCATCCTGACCAATAAGGCTGCGCTTCGTGACATACTTCTCCTAAGTCATATTTCCTCATGACTGGTCGTGGTCATCATGTGTAATGAAACACACGACGACTTGTCAGTTATAATGGAGTGGTGTTGCCATTGCCTTCTCCATTCCACATACTAGTGCGAGCACGGATGGTCATGACGTAGATATGCAGGTTTCCTCACGATGTTCTCCTTCACCGTCAGCTCGTGATATTAGTTGGTGTATGCACATAAATTGCAAAATTCGTTACTGCAGGCCGGATTCGAACCTGTAAGCTTTCACGGCTTCGACGAATACCTAATTTAAAGATTTAGTTATAGAGGTAGGTTTGTATTTATAGGACTTAGCTAATTGATATGGCGAAAATGAAATCGGCTGGAAGTGGAGCTGATGACGTCACGCGTCCTTGTTACCTCACCACCGCTAATTATCTCTTATCTAAAGGCATCTGATGTAACGCCCGCTGGTGACTAATTCGCACTGGATCGCCGGTAACAATACCACGCGTGTATCTAAATTCGTTAAGGTCATTGAAGCACTACAAATCTTTTCAACGAGACGGGTAAGACGTTCACGTGATGGTAAGTGATACTGCCTATAACATGCGGATAGTTAAGATGGTATACACTGCGCCGCATTGCACTCGCCTTGAGACAAGTGTTAAGTGTTTACCAGGTGGTAGGTCTCTGTTGCCGGAGACCGTCTGGGTACCACCGCAGTGACTATTTCAACCGACAGATAGTAGTGTGCGAACATTACTGTGTTCCGGTTTGAAGCGCGCTGTAGCTAGTGTAATTACTGGGGTAACGAGACTTAACACCTTATGTCTCAAGGCGACGAGCGCAATGTGGTGCAGTGTGTACCATCTTAACTAGCGCCGCGTTGTCATGGGCAAGCGTATCACTTACCATCAGGTGAACGTCTTGCTCGTCTCGTCGCAAAGTAGTATAAAAAATAATATGTGACTTAAATTCGATTATTAAATTGCTCCACTTTGGAAAATACTGGTATAGGATGTAAGGGTCATTCATTCATCATTACTTTATGAGGAATTCAGTGCTTAGTGCTAAAGGTAACTGATGCATTCCGATCCTTTCACCCCTGATAATGGAAAGACTGACTGAGTTATTATTTTTTTAATTCTACTGTGCGACGAGACGAGCAAGACGTTGACCTGATGGTAAGTGATGCTATATAACCTTATAAGAAACGTCTATTTAAATAAAAATTCAACTTGCCACAGTTCTCACATTCACACGTCAGTCACAGAGCTCACACCTCGCACACTGCCCAAACACGAATGTCGCGAGACGCACACTCATCGGTCTTTTATGTCGAAACGATGTTATGCCATACCCTCCGTTTTTTCATTTGAGTCTTTTAAAAAGTCGTTACACCTACTATTTTACTAAAAAAAATTTTTTTTTATACTACTTTGCGAAGAGACGAGCAAGACGTTCACCTGATGGTAAGTGATACGCTTGCCCATGACAACGTGCTGCTAGTTAAGATGGTACACACTGCACCACATTGCGCTCGTCGCCTTGAGACATAAGGTGTTGTCTCGTTACCCCAGTAATTACACTAGCTACAGCGCGCTTCAAACCGGAACACAGTAATGTTCGCACACTACTATTTGTCGGTTGCAATAGGAGCTGCGGTGGTACCCACCCAGACGGTCTCCGGCAACAGAGACCTACCACCTGGTGAGTTTGTAATCACAATTATTTTTCCTCTATATCTAACATTAATATTGCTAGAAAGAGCTTGCTTGTTTAATAGTAAGTCAAGTTAGAAGATGTAATCGTTAGGTTTAATGTATCGAGAAATGATTGAATATTTTCGCATTGCAGTATTGGCGGAATGCCCTTAATACATTTCAGAGGCTCATTTATAAGTAAAATTTAAATAAACAGTACAAGGTTACATCTAAGTGATTAAGCATTAATCCATTAAAGAAAAATAAGAGTTTTTCCTTAAAGCACTTCAGAAAACATTCCTTTTTTCCGTCTCCACAAATTATTCTATACAACTAAATAAAATTGGAGTGTCTGTTTGTAACATTCAAATAAATGCTTTTTTCTAAGTGCATTTCGATGTATAACACGATACATATACCAATAACAATTCTTTTTTAGTTTCTGCCTGTCTGTCTGTTTGTTCCGGCTAATCTCTAAAACGGCTGGAACGGTTTTGACGGTACTTTCACTTTCAGAAAGCTGATGTAACAGGGATTAACTTGGACTACTTTTAATTTGTAAAAAAACAATTAATACCCATTAAAAATGTAATATTCTCCGATTCAAATAGGAAACATGTATTAAAACATTACATATTATGTACTATTTCTATATTTCTTTTATTTAAGTAACACAGGAGCCAAGTCGCGGGTAACAGTTAGTTGATAATATTAATATAACATCTTTTTACTTCTTTCATATAAATTGTAATACCTTATTGTTTTAAATTCTCAGTTTTTGCTTTGGCCTGCACGTTCGTGTAAATATTACGCTATTTGTGTGTATGTATTAAAATAATTATCTTGCGTGGATTATAATTATCTATAATTATATTGATGGATGGTCTCCGTTGTACGATGTCTGAAACTATTTTATTTTTATAATAAACAAGTGGCTTGATAAATAAATAGGATATATTCTTGAATGTCTCCACGTTGCGATTCGGCTATACAAGTAGTAAGATACTGTCCTACTCCCAAATATTACTATGCTCCATTTAATGTAGCACTGCAGCTACTACTCCAGTAATAGAACCGTTTGATGAATAGATATTGAATCACCTAATGTTATACTCCCGGACACATCTATCGGCCCACCACCCAGTGTTTAAAGTTTCGACGGTGTCTAGTTAAAAATAAATGTTAGGTGCAGCAATAAGTTATAATGCAGTTTTGAAGCAGATTTATTGGACAACCCCTATGAAGGTTTTTTTTTATTTTTTTTGTAATTTCGCTTTGATTTGGCCGGCAGAAGTTTTACAACTTGGGCGACAATTTCAGGCCGAGTATCCATATTTTTTGATCAAAACTGGCTCTGAGTTTAGATTTGCCTTTTTATAGAACCAATAATCGGACACATCAAAAAAAAAATATCCAGCTTGTGCGAAATAAAAAAGTTTTCTCCATTCCTGGGTCGTTGAAAACAATGAACAGACTCGAATTTTCGATTTTTTCTCATAATCCTGAATTCAAAATTAAAAAAAAAAAAACATACATAAAGGTTGACCAAAAAATCAGCTTTAAAACTGCATTAAAACTTATTGCTTCACCTAACATTTATTTTTAGCTAGGCACCGTTAATACTTTTGAACACTAGGTGGGCCGATAGATGTGTCTGGGAGTGTATATTTGAGACTTATGATTTGAAACTTGTAAGTTAAATGTTGTGGTAAGGGCAAATGGCTGAATATGCGAAGCTGGTGATGATGGTAAACACGAGGGAATCTTGTAAGATAGGCAACCAGAGTTGTATATATCTTCCAGTAACTAGCTTTAGATTAGAGCATAGAAATAATCCATGGAAAATGAGGCTACTCATAATTCAGAGAACGATCATAACGAAAGTTTTAGCTGGTTGAAATTCTATATACCCCTAATGCTTTTACCTTCAGAAAATCCCCTCAGTTAAATACCAAACTTAAATGTACACTGTTAATCATCACTATACAAACATGTTATCACATTAATTGCTCTTTTAATTAGAATACTATACGCGTCTGATTCACAAGGTGATGTCGACAAAGTGGTGATGTCATTGTGACACTAAAACTAAGTGTTAACAGGAAAGTGTTTCCAATGCCTTGTCTACATGTATTATTTCATTTAATATTAGCATAAACATTATTAACTTTTGATGAGACATGTAAGACTTTAAACTTGTGTACAAGCGTCATCAGGTCCCAAGTATTGAGCATTCCATAAGAATGAGGCATTAGTTAAGCTGTGTACTGGGTAACCTATTTTGACTTGACAGTACATCTTATTTTTTTACTAATTACTTTAAATAAGAATGCATTTATATTTCTTAATGAATTTGTTAATATATTACTTTGTATACCATAGATTAGGTGAACACCAGCAAAGAAACGTTTTTTGATATTTCGTGACTTCTGGAGGAGAATCCAGTGCAATTAACGATTTTTACCCAACTAAACCTCTTTGGTTGTCACTCTCGAGTTACAGATCTTTTATAAGATACACCTAGTGTTCTCTACACTAGGCATAATGTTTGACGTCTTTCTTACATTTGATTGGTAATTTGACCTAAATCTTAAATCCCATTAACCCGGAGACAGATATCTTTTAAAACATGGGATTCCAATGTGAACATTATAATAAAATAATCAACAAAGGTGTATTCTTTAATAGTAGAACAATGTCACTTCCAACTTGTCAGTAACACTAGCTTTCATTTCCCACATGCCAGTGAGTATTTATTGGCAACGGGCACATATTTATTTTGAGATCGGATTTATATTCTATCAAAATAATGGACATGCCACCTGTTTCTACAGATCTTAGTAATGATAAAACTTTAAAAAAAATTATATCTGTATCAGATATCAGGCCTAGTAAACATTAATAAAAGATTTTTAACTTAAAGCTATTAACATAGTTGTTGTTTTTTTTGAACCGAATTAAATTTTGTTGTATTGATGAACCATATTAACTTCTATATTAATGTCATTGTAGTCTTATTTGGTAGCTACAAGTAATTGTGTTCTTACATCTGTTATGCATTTTGCTTAATAAAAAGTATGTTTTTGTTGTTGTTAGTCCAGAGAATAAGTGAAAGTGAACAGAAATATTTTCACATTTAATGTATCTACAAAGTATTTGTATATATTTTGAATTTAATTTGATTTTGATGTTCATGTATATTAATACATTATTTGTAAGATGTTTTGTGAGCTATGACTTTATAACTTATGGCATAGCTAAAAGAGAATAATATTCTAAAAGAATTATTAATTATTGTGGACATACTGTAGAAGACCCAAATAAAAAGATATTAAAATGGCACATAGACATTAAAAATATCACAACAATAAAATTTTAAACAATTAACTAAGTACCATTGGATAGGTGACATTGAACATAATGATAATAACTGTTGCTAATGATAAAACAACTACTGACAATTCAATACTATATGACTATTTAATTATCTTTTTTAACATTGCTACCAATAATGAAATCTAAAACTCTTTATACTACATTACATAAATTATTATTGCAAGGAATGTTAATAAGAATATTTTCGATTGGGTGATGATATATACTAAACACAACATAAAAGAAGAGTATGTATTGTTCCTGTAGTTTTTATAAACTTGTGAAAATGGTGTTTTAAAAATAATATTAATGATAAGTTTTTTTGGCGATAGGACTTGGCGTCCCATAAAGTTGTGCCAAAAAATGTGTGTTTTATGTTGTGATTATTTATATACATGCACATGGTGCTGTCATAATTGTTGTATCACCGAAAAGTTTTCTTTGCCAAAATTGACATTAATAATAAACGTCCGCAGTAACTACAGATTTACTGACGCATAACTTCTTATTTACATGAATTATATACATAACAACTAACGCACAAATAACCGGTTTTAAAAGCACACCATCTACTATCAAAGTCAATTACTGTAATTGCCGTAAAAATTATTTAAAATCAGCATAGGGCATTCGAATCTAACTGATATTTAACGAAGTATTTAGATAATTCGAACCTATTTTATAATGCCTATTACAATGTTAGCATTTGCAACATAGTTGCAAACATGTTTAATAACAAAAAATAATAATACTTACGTAAGACGCCTTAAATAACAAGATTTTGAACATCGTACACTGTCGGATTTCCCGATCTCGATGTAGATATTTCACACAAAATTCACAAATTGAAAATGTATTGCGCAGAATTTTTGGACACTATAATAAATCAAATAAGCGAATGATTTTTTAATTAAATGACATTTTAGTTATAATTGATATAATTTAGAGAGAAACCCGCGAGAAATAAGCACCATTTTGAAAGATTGAATTGAAGAAAGATCGTCAAGGTTTTTTCGCTCATGTCAGGCTTTGCGTCATTGCGACAATTTGTGTTTTTTTATTCTTAGCTTTAGATTCATGGTATTAAGTCCTATAAATAAAATGATTAACAATAAAAATAAGATAGTATTAGGTATTAAATTGTTATTAAATTTAGTAAATATAACTAAACTAAATTATTTTTACATTTATGTAACTTCAAATTTACTTTTACATTTTACGATAAAGTATGTTAAGAAGTGTTGTAATATTAGATACTGGACCAGTCATTATTTTTTTTGTTTAAATTCATTTATAACATAAGTATTGTTATTGAAAACCAAGGATTATGGTAATATTCTGAAAGATCATTTGATCTCATTAATCAGCATGGAAATAGCTATTGTTTTAAAGTTTATGTCTGTGCGAGAGTATTCTAATATTATAATAGCAAGATTTAGCCGTTCACATGTTTTAATGCGACGATGGCGATTATAAAGTACGCTTTTACAAATAATTAAACTTATAAGTTTTTAATCTGTGGACATTGCGAGCCCTGTTTTGTACAATATTATCTATAAGCGTTTTAATAAGGTAAATACAATGACATACATATTACATGATAGCTTTAATAATACAATGGCGATTTTTTAAAATGATATAGGAATGGAAAGATTGTTCATGTAAATATATAGAGACGTGATATTCGTAAAAATGAAGTTTTCAGATCTAGTATTTAATTTAAAAAAATCGTCGCATTTGGTTTATACTTAGTATTTGACTATTATTTTGAACAAAACTTAATGTAAATTTTGCTTATTGACATTTAGAGCATTTAAGTTAAACTTTGAGTTGCTTAATTAATATTTGACGGAAGTAATAATTAGCTCGGCGTTTAATGATGTGTATAGGACGGCTAGCAAGATTACACTTCAGTCAATAGAAAGGAATTTTATAGAGACAATATAACAGTATGATTTATACATTACAAAGTTTTTAAATTCATTTGTTATTACATGCACATTATGCTATAAAAACATAAGAGACAGTCCCAGGGTTGTAATCCGTGTTTTAAATCATTTAACAGGATTTAAAGATATTTATGTAAGAAGAAGGAAAAAGGAGGTGGCAGTGCATTTATTGGTAAGCAACATTTTGCTATTCGAACTCGTATTCATAAATCATAATATCATAAGCCACTCACAAAATTAATGAGGCGGGGATTTTGTATTTTATTCGTGTTTCAACTTTAAAAAATAAGCACTGTGTAATTGACTACAGGGTTATCAATAGGAAATTCAATAAAAAACCAACAATCCATTTAATAAATAATTTGTACAAAAACGAGTAAACTCTAAATTAAACATATACTTCAGTCCCTACGCTATCATTAATATCACTGATCGTGCGCCACGACACATACTCTTCTTGCAGACCTTTCTTTCCAAGATAGTACGGGTAGTATTTACCGGTTGACAGGTAATATATCCCCGGTTTGGTGACATCCACTTTCGGCCCCATTAAATTAGTCTCCAACGGAACCCTGTCGTAGCACCGCGCATCTCTCGCTTGCTGTATACCATCGCATTTGATGGCGAGAAATTTTGTAGGATTCCTCAGCGCGGCCAGCCAAAGTGGCAACACTTTAAAATGACTGCATGTTCCTGTGCAAGGGAAAAGGTTCAAGTCCGAAGGCTGGTACTCCCCGCCGTTCACGTAGAAGTCAATGTGGCCCATAGCGGCCGCCATACCGAAGGCATCTATGTTAGTATGGACTACTTGAACGAAGTCGGCATTCGACGCATCCAATCTATCCTCTTTATTCAGTTCTCTGAAACAAGGGCCGGCTGGTTCCAACGCGTAGATACGAGACACATTCCTCCCAGTGAGGAGCTGGTAGTTCTTCGCTATGTAGCTGGCGGTGTGTGCGCCGAGACTGAAGCCCAAAATTTCGAGTTTCGAAGGGTCTAGACCTGAATGGGTCAAGAGAGCTAATACTTGGGCGACGTGGAAGCCTACCGGACGCATCAACCTGGACGCCCTGGAAATTTTAAAACTGTTTTATAATTATTTCTGTTTTCTATCTAAATGGTTTTGAGTTCTTCAAACATAAAATATAGATATGCGCATTTGTTATACCTATAGTATTTTACTTTTTGGGTCTGTAATTAAAAATAATAACAAAGCATTCAGCCTATGCAAACAGTACTTTTAATGTCCCCTCTGCAGAAACTCGGGGTCTTCTTTCAAGAGAATATAGTCAAGACTATTCAATCACCAAGGTAGCTAGGCTAGCAAGTATGGGTTAGCAAATTTCACGTGTTCACCAAAAGTTATATGTTATGGAACATATCGGTTTCCTCAAGATGTTTGCCTTCATCGGAAGCTCGAAATCAGCGACAGAATTTATGCCTCAACAAATCTGTTTGCTCTTAAATATTGAAATATCATTGATTCCCATCAATCGAAGGTTAAATAAACGCTACTTACAGGAAATAATGTACAGTAGCGAATCTCTGGTTATCCACAAGGATGACATTGTAGTTTCTAGCTTCGTATTCATTGGCGAATATTGTGGAAATGGGGAAGTTGGTGCTATCCAGGTAGCCGATTGCCACCACTATCGTCTTTCTGAAATTTCATATGTAAATTTGTTATTTCTTTGTAATAAGGTAGTTCAAACATCTTGATTACAGTTTGCTATATGCAGCGGTTTATCGCTTGCTTAATTACACGGAAATTCCAGGTTCGGTTCACACGCATGAAGTTTGGATGGTTGTTATTTCTTCCGGTGTGCCTGGCTAGCTACTCTCCTCATATGGCAAATTTGTCGCCATGACAGCATCGCTGCATTGTGGCTATTAACATATGGATCCCAGAGTAACCTTTGAGATACAAAAGAATAAAAAAATAAACATGATTTTTTTTCCATAAGAATTTTTCGAATTAATAATATAGCTATCTTGATAACGTAACAAAAACAAATTAAATCAAAAGCGATTAAGTCTTTCGGAAGCGATGCCATGTTAAGACTGACATATTTGCGTTAAATTTTACAAGTTTAAACCCACACATGTCCTTTTTTGACACGGGGTAGACGTGTCGTGCGAACTCGCATTACAATTATGGTAAAACCCCTTAAACGAAGCGGCTTATGTCGAGAAGTAGACACCGGAAGGAGACAAGTTCCAATTAAATGTTTTAATACAAAATACAAACCTATTGAAGTCTATTCTTGGATCGGTAGCAATTTTCTTTGCATTCCAATAGCTGTACGTTTGTCTTCTACCACCCTTGCCTTGCACCACGAAGAGTAGGTGTTTCAGTTGGCTCCTGGGAATGGTGGCCGGCTTAGTTGACCCAGGGCCTGGGAATTGATGATGAGATTACTACGTACTCCAAACCTACGATTCTGTGATCGTGAAAGATATTTGAAGATTTTTTTAAATCCTCCTTGCTAGGAACAACTTTTTGACAATTTGCTACCATAAAAGAAATATTGTGTTCCAGGCATCATATACATAATAGTGGGAATAATCGGAGCGAGCACGCTTTACCTTGTACTTGAATTTAAGTAGTGTTAGCCAAGTGTCAAAAAGAATTTTATGTATATTACCTGGCAACATTCACGAGGCGGTTCATTGTACGTTAATTAAATTTTTGTTAAAATTGTCTTTGCGAGCTCTGTGGTAAAGTTAACATATGTACCATATGATAGTAAAACGTATTTGAACTTGCCGCTTAATTTGGCAAAACCGCTATCAGCATTTAGCCGCTGCAAGTTTCTTGTGCTCGTTTCACATGGAACATGGAGCGCGTGCGACAGAATTAATTATTGTTACGCCATCTTACGTTGTGCGGCATAATCAGACCGACGGCGGAATGCAACGAAGAAAATTTAATACTTATGAAAGTAGGTGCATTATCTTGAAATTAATAATTATCTTTTTAAGTTACAGGCTTTAAGTTAAATGGTCTTGACTATCTTCTATCCGTGTGAATGAACTCCTTCCGAGAGAAGGCTCTGAGACTCAATTAGTATAGACACGTGGAAGATTATTTATTTATTCACATGCTTTTAAGTAAAGAAGAATTTATAAAATACATTAAAGTTAAAGCACTAAACCAGAAGACAGAAACCATGCTAGTATGTGAGATGGAAGTTATTTAATAATATCAAAGTATAATGGTTCGATACATTTTAGCGAATGTCAAATAGGATTACCTTTATTGCGAGATTTATAAGGAAATCGTTTATATATGTGGATTAAAGGTCAGATGAGACCGAGGCCAGTACATCACGAGACGAGAACGTTCCGTAGGTGGAAGACTATTGTTTATTGGGAATGTTTTGTTATTAAGTTTATTTTCGAAGTCTATGACGCGTCGTTTTCGGACAGGGTGAAGTGTAGAGCGACGTAATCCTTGAGCTTTATCACAAGTAAGTTTTTTTTTACTGTCACACAGTAATACGGCCATTGCATGTATCGTAGCATCAGTTTATCTATCTGTAGCGTCATGGCTTAATTAATTTGTATTGAATTTTTCCTTCGAAAGGTTAATGATAAAGTGTTCTTACCTGCAATATAAAGGAATACGTAAATTAACAATTTAAAAAAACCCCTAAAGTTTTAATCATATTATCTGTAATCATAAGCTGATAGACAAAAAAGTTTTTAGTCTGTTAAAAATACACATACAAACTGACAGGAGTCCTCTGGGATAACCTTCCTCGGCTCTCCTGTCGCCGCTCACAGATAAAAAATAAAACACTAACGTGCACCACCATGTAACTGTCATCTTCCGTTAAATTAATTTTAATCTAATATTTCGATCGTTTCCATTATTACTCATTCATTATAGTCAATTAAAATCTCACAACAATACTTTTTGCGTACATTTCTCAGAATTAATTCGCGGTGGCAGAATACGCGCGACCTTGCGCACGCCGGAGTGAATGGCGGGAAAGATTTATTTAAAAATGGCTCCGCGCACCGACCATTTGGTTAGACAGCCACTGTCAGACTAAGATAACCAATTCCTTAACTCTATGTAATGTAAACTCTGTAACCAGTTTATTTTGCGAAACTTTAGGCTCTTAAGTTGTATTGGTATGTAATTTATTTCTGTAACAATGTTTAACTAGAACAGTTTCTAACATTTTGATAGTGAAAAAGTAAACTTGTCTAAGCGTGTGGGATTAAAATATTGACTATTTCAGTTTCAGTTTTGTTAAACTATATTTAGGATGGTACTAGCAGATCTAATTTATTTTAATTCAAATAAGAAAGAAAGAAAAAAAAATAAAGAAACTAACAACAAGAAGTAAACTACCAACCATTATTTCCTTTTTTTTCTTCTAATAACAATGATTTTTATTCGTTCTCTTTTACGTTCAAAGTTTAATTATTTACATAACAAAGCTCCCGTCGTTAAACAAACATAATCTTCATTGGTTTAAGACTTAAGTTGTTACTAAGTCCGGTTAACCCAGTGATTATATAAGCTAAAGAATCCTGAGCTGGAACGTAGCATGGATTAAACTTAACCGTATGCTGCCAGAGAAAATAGATTGCATTTACGTAGATAGTTTCCGGTTCCGGTGTCTGATAAAAATTTAGTTTCTGGATATTCATGTTGAATAAATTCAGAAAGGTGGTCATGGACCTTAACTCGGTTCAACACATTGTCACTACGATCGTAAATCACTGAACGACATTTAAACTACAATGTAAAGTAATAGTAGTCACTAGAAGCATTAGTTTAGTCTGAAATGTTAAATGATGGTATTTAAACTAAATAACTAGTTTTTTAAAGTCTGTTCAGCTTCTTGTGATGTGTGTAAAATTAAAAAAAAAACAATGTGGTACAATTCATTTTACTTTCACCCATCCGATGTCGAGAGGAGCAGGTCCTTGACAGTCATCACATGGTTTCTTAGTTTTACAAACGCCGTCCTTGCACGGATACTCCCCCTTCCTGGGGTGTTTAGACGGTACGTCGGCGACGTGCCACGGCCTGTGCAGCTTGTGCAGGAAGTATTTCTCCAGGTCCTGAACAGCTCTCGTGCTCCCCGAAGCTGTGGAAGCTAGCAGCGTGACCAGGGACACGTAGATCTGTAATTGTCTTTTAGCTTCAGTGAATGATGATCTCGTAATAATTAAATGTGTTATAACATTTTTAATTGATTGCTAACAATGAAAAGAGAGATAGACATACGTTTCCTTTTCTATCCTATAATTTTTATTTTGAATTAGAATTAGCATATTTAATAATATAATTATCAGTTAATGTTTATATATATAAATATTAAAATATTTATTTATATAAAATATAAAGAAATAACCTTCATTGAGAATTATGGTAATGAGCTCATTTATTAATATGATTTGGAAACATTTTTTTTCTAAATAATAATGCTTATTTAGTAATATGTCACTAATCGTTGCCTTTACAAATCCACCGGCTAGAACTCTTCTTAACGTTAAACTGGTACATAGTAATATTTGCACACTACTACTCGACAAACTTGTACTGGTAAAAATGTTGGTGACGGGTGTTAAATCTTTTAAAGATGCTTTTTCAAGAAAAAACAATAAAACGTTGCGGGTCTTCTTTTCATTTTCTTATTGAATTTCTTCCGGTGGTAGTCTAGATCTGGTACCTAGGTTATCGAACAGAGATAGCTTACTCACCAATACGTTCCTCATGATGACAGTCACAATAAACGAAGCGGTGATCACACAGCCGCTTTATAAACACGCAGCTAACAGCACACCAGTTGTACAGTTATTAACCTCAATAAAGATAAATTTGTTTAGCGAAAGAACCGCGCGCTCCGCGTTGTCCTGTCGTCGTCATCGCGGCGTATGAATCATGGCGTGTTATCGTGGAGTGTTGAAAAACGTTTCCCTGTGTCCTCAGAACAAGCCATAATTAAAAAAAAAACTTTTTTCTTTTTTTTTACGCCATAGACGTCGCTTTTTTTTTTTATACAAGTATGCGACGAGACGAGCAAGACGTTCACCTGATGGTAAGTGATACGCTTGCCCATGACAACGTGCTGCTAGTTAAGATGGTACACACTGTACCACATTGCGCTCGTCGCTGCAGACATAAGGTGTTAAGTCTCGTTACCCCAGTAATTACACTAGCTACAGCGCGCTTCAAACCAGAACACAGTAATGTTTGCACACTACTATTTGGCGGTTGCAATAGTCACTGCGGTGGTACCCATCCAGACGTTCTCCGGCAACAGAGACCTACCACCTGGTAAAATTCGCTTCTTGATCATTTTGTAGCGGCCATAGTACCCGATGGTCGGCCATTTTGAAATATGATATAATGGAAGCAATAACAATAAGCATTTTATATTTAAGAACTTAAGAGCTTAATGTGGAATTGTTTATGTTATTCGAAACGCTAATATAGTCGAATTAAAAAACAGTTACTTATTATATATTCTATGTTACACGAATAAATGTTTTTTTATCTATACATTTACGCAAATATGCTAGCTTTTGTTGTTGTCCTTAATTATGACCGGTTTTATCAAATATGTGCTAAAATAAAACATTAGGGCAATACCATGTTTTTGAGGTATACGATTCTGCTGGTTTATATTTTAGACAGCATGCTGAAATGATGATGATGAACCTGTTTTTATTTCTATCACTGTTTTATTTAGTTCTTTACAAAGATTTAACTAATTTGATTCAGATACTCCTCATTCACTGCTGGTAGTGTCTCTGTTGCTACAGACCGTCTAGGTACCACCGCAATGACTATTTCAAACAAACAGCAGCTTGATAAACTGTGTTCCAGTTTGAATGGTGGTGTAAGCTAGTGAAATTACTGTTGTAACGAGACTTAACACCTTATGTATTACGACGAGCGCAATGTGGTGCAGTGTATACCATCTTAATTAGCGGCATGTTATGGACAGTATCACTTACCATCAGGTGATTGTCTTACTCGTTTCGTCGCATCGACGAATAAAAGAAATGATACGAGTATTATGTCTATAATAACGAGGCGTTAATTGGGATGTTTACACATCCATTGAGGTCTCTATTTTACATTCAAATTTTTTAGTTTAAAAAAAACCGTAACCTACTAACATTTTTGTAACCTATTAAGTTTATTTAAGACTATGACCCCCGAACCTAAGGGTCACCTATTAAAAGCAAGTTGCACATTGCGTGTAAAAACTTCTGTGAGTTTAGTAACGGGTGTGAATAAAATGTTTAAGTTTAATACTGTTTCAAATTTATGGACACTGTAGCCTAATGCCATAGTGATAGCTTAGTGGTTTGAACGCCGGCTTTCCACTCTGGATGTACTGGGTTCGAATCTTCCTGCACTAATGAATTTTTCAATTTATGTGCAGTACACCAACTAATATCACGAGCTGACGGTGAAGGAAAACATCGTGAGGAAACCTGCATATCTATGTGATGAGCATCCGTGCTCGCACTAGTATGTGAAATGGAGAAGGCAATGGCAACACCACTCCATTATAACTGACAAGTAAGTCGTGTCTTTCATTACACATGATGACCACGACCCTCAGTCATGAGGGAATACGACTTATAAGAAGAAGATGTGACATCATAAGTTGTTTTTACTTGTTTTTAGACATATGCCTAAAGACTTGTGGATGTTTGTGAGTACACATGTATATTAAATATAGTATATTTAAACTCTTTATTGTACATTAACTACCACTATACAATTTTTCTTTTTCGTTAAGGTTAGCTAGTAGAAAACTCATTGTGAGTTAAGCTCGCCTGTACCATTCCATTTCCGTGTAACCATAGTTGTTAGTTTGTCTGTTTGTACAAAGTTTTAAATAAATAAATACGACAAGAAACATGACGCAGTGTTTTATAAACTCAAACTTTTCTTCGTTGATCAGTGCATTATTTACGAAACAACGAGTTAAATTAACGTCGGTGAAACAGAAGCTACGGTGGTCTCTAGCATCAGTAAAATTCTTCGCGGATTAAGAAATGATTACCAGCTTATAGTAAATATACTGTTCGCAGATAAATATAAAATCGCACGCGTTTCCCAACACGGCGGTTAAAGTTGATGTTACGCAAAGCGCCGGAGAATCTATCTAACGATATAATAATGCCTCAGCCGCTGCTTGAATACGGCGTGTTGTAAGTTACAAGTAAACAGCAGCCTGCGAAGGTCACATCCGTACTTAACATAATAAATGCAATAGTTTACCAGGTGGTAGGTCTCTGTTGCCGGAGACCGTCTGGGTACCACCGCAGTGACTATTGCAACCGACAAATAGTAGTGTGCGAACATTACTGTGTTCCGGTTTGAAGCGCGCTGTAGCTAGTGTAATTACTGGGGTAACGAGACTTAACACCTTATGTCTTACGAGCGCAATGCGGTGCAGTGTATACCATCTTAACTTGTGGCATGTTATAAGCAAGCGTATCACAGGTGGTAGGTCTCTGTTGCCGGAGACCGTCTGGATGGGTACCACCGCAGTGACTATTGCAACCGCCAAATAGTAGTGTGCGAACATTACTGTGTTCCGGTTTGAAGGGTAGTGTAAGCTAGTGAAATTACTGTGGTAACGAGACTTAACACCTTATGTCTAAAGGCGACAAGCGCATTGTGGTGCAGTGTGTACCATCTTAACTAGCAGCACGTTGTCATGGGCAAGCGTATCACTTACCATCAGGTGAACATCTTGCTCGTCTTGTCGCATAGTATCATAAAAAAAGTATAACACGAACGAGAAGTCCACCTGATGGTAAGTTTTTTTTTTTTTTTATACTAATATGCGACGAGACGAGTAAGACGTTCACCTGATGGTAAGTGATACGCTTGCCCATGACAACGCGGTGCTAGTTAAGATGGTACACACTGCACCACATTGCGCTCGAAAGACATAAGGTGTTAAGTCTCGTTACCCCAGTAATTACACTAGCTACAGCGCCCTTCAAACCGGAACACAGTAATGTTTGCACACTACTATTTGGCGGTTGCAATAGGAGCTGCGGTGGTACCCACCCAGACGGTCTCCGGCAACAGAGACCTACCACCTGTGATACGCTTGCTTATAACATGCCACAGGTTAAGATGGTACACACTGCACCACATTGCGCTCGAAAGACATAAGGTGTTAAGTCTCGTTACCACAGTAATTTCACTAGCTTACACTACCCTTCAAACTGGAATATAGTAATGTTATTACAATACTGTATGTCGGTTGAAATAGTCACTGCGGTGGTATCTAGACGGTCGGGCAACAGTGAACCATATAGTTACCGTCAGATTTATCGTTTGTATCGTTTACTAAACAAAAACGAGACGAGCTAGTCGTTCACCTAACAAGGTGTTAAGTCTCGTTACCGCAGTATGTCAAACTGGAAAACAGTAATGTTTGTAAACTGTTTGACGGCAGAAATGAGTGTGGTGGTAGTTAGACGGTGATCAGCAAAAGAAACCAGTAAACGTATGTACTTAGATAGATAGATAGATAGATAAAACGTTTATTGTAACCAATATAAACACACACATACATACACGCAAACAAACAAGGTTTTTTTTTTTACATAATTACAATTTACCATTTAGACACAATTATTCAGATATAAATATATAGTGTGTGTGCAGCAATGGTACAAAAGGCCATAGCTCAGTGGATTATTCACCTGCTGGAGGTGAAACACTGTTTTTCAGCTACCGCCCAGAGTGCGGTCGCATTAAGAGTGATTCATTGCTCCTAAACTAAATTATTCTTAAAAAAATATATAATTGTTAACACTAGATACACCTACTTAAATATGTTGTACACAAAACAGAGAATAATATAATATATGCCACAATGAAGTGTTTTCACATACACTGTTTTTCCAGTAGGAAGAGTTTATAATGTTTTTTGAAGACTTCAATGAAACACTAATTGTAGTGTTCAATTATTCCATTTAACTAGTTAATCAGTAAGGGGTTTCCCCTTGACAGATGTTAGTGTGAACATCTCACGCTATTTCGCTGAACAAGCAATCAACGCGAGTAAATTATTTCGTTACTAACTTTTCCTTGTCATTAATTAGTTCAGCTAATATATAGAAATCACAATAGAGGCAACAATATAAGGATTCTTCTTCTAAGTCGTATTTCCTCATGATTGAGGGTCGTGGTCATGTGCAATGAAACACACGACGACTTGTCAGTTATAATGGAGTGGTGTTGCCATTGCCTTCTCCATTACACATACTAGTGCGAGCACTGATGCTCATGGCATAGATATGCAGGTTTCCTCACGATGTTCTCCTTCACCGTCAAAGCGCGTGATATTATTTGGTGTTGTACTAGCAGCACATAAATTAAAAAATTCATTAGTGCAGGCCGGATTCGAACCCGGTACCTTCGAAATGGAAGGCTGGAGTTCAAACCACTAAGCTGTCACAGGCTTTGTAAAGACTATTATATATCTTTTTTTTTTATACTACTATGCGATGAGGCGAGCAAGACGTTCACCTGATGGTAAGTGATACGCTTGTATAACAACGCAGCGCTAGTTAAGATGGTACACACTGCACCACATTGCGCTAGTCGCCTGGAGACATAAGGTGTTAAGTCTCGTTACCCCAGTAATTACACTAGCTACAGCGCCTTTCAAACCGGAACACAGTAATGTTTGCACACTACTACAGTAGTATACAGTAAGTAGTACTTACATTAAGTTCAATGCCGTTGTAACTTTTATGGTTTTATGAATATTGACGTTTTTTTAATTTATGGTGAAGATTATGAGAAGTTGATCACCGTTGCTGTCAACTGGGATATTAATCAAATTCTTTATATGTCTATATGGCCAAATGAGTCCGAACTACTGATGCGGCTTTAAGAGACGGATAATTATTCGATGACACGATCGGGACGTTCACTTGATGGTATCACTTGTCCAAGGTGACGCTAGCTTAGATGGTATACACTGCTCCACATAGCGCTCATCGCTTTTAAACATTATTCGAGTCTTGTTACCCCAGTAAATTTACTAGCTATAACACTCTCCAAACTGGAATGCAGTAATTACTGTTACACCGTACAAATATTCGCTGCAAGACTAGTATATCTTGAAAGAAATTTACGAGGAGAAGGATTACAGAGAATGTGTTGAGCAAGAACCATCACGCGGCTGATGATAATGATGTTAATTAACATATATATATGTGGGAAGAGGTTAAGGTTTTGCTATTTGTATTTGTGCTATAAAAGAATAAAGTAAAATGCCAACTGTGACATAAAACCTACATAGGGGAGGACCAATAAATCTGCTTCAAAACTGCATTAAAACTTATTGCTCCACCTAACATTTATTTTTAACTAGACACCGTCGAAACTTTAAACACTGGGTGGTGGGCCGATAGATGTGTCCGGGAGTATATATACATAAAGTATATTCACGTTATGTTAATTTATATATAGATATATATTATCCGTGAGGTACGAACACCTCGCCGCCGACCACCTCCGGCCAGGCTGATCCGCTGCCGCAGAAGTTGTTCCGTTCCGAGCACTGTTCTGAAACTTGTCCGGTTTTGTTCAAGACGAGCACCCGTGACGTCACCGTCAAGTCCGCATCGGTCGGCTCGCAGGACACTCTGTCGAGGAGCGATATTAGTAGCAAGACCATCCAGGCTGTTCTCATCATCACCTGTTGTAAAAAGGAAACGGAAAAATTTAGGTCCCCAGCAAATTTAGTGAATTCAAAATTGTTTTTTTTAACGCTCTAACACTTGAACACAATTTCAATGGTGTTAATTGACAATGAGTTCTTGGTTGCAGTATGTATGTATGTGTCGTTTATTCCACAATGTTCGTATACACTAAATCCTCCCTTAAATTGTCGTTTAACGAATCCTTTAAGTCTTGCTAGTGTGCCAGCCGTTTGAACTCACGGGGCCAGGTTTTCTCAGTTTCGTTGACTACGTTTCCTGAACTTACACCGTTCGACTATAACGGAAGGTCACGGTTTCAAGTGATTTTCCATGATCATATATCGTCGAATTTTACCTCTGCTTGATGTTTTGGGCTTGTTAAATTTACAAGCAACTCATACGCCTGCTCGAAAATCAAATCAAATCATTTACTTGCAAGAATGTGATAACAAAATACGATGGTTTATGATTAATTAATAAACGCACATTCTACTTAATAATAAACATGCAAATCTTTACAAATATTAACTAAATTTAGATTGCTGGTACATTTAATATACACACTGGAAAGACAGTTAAATACAATATAGATTAAACAAACTTAGTATAGATTAGGATCAATTAAAAAATCAGTTACAGCGTAATACATTTTGTTTCGGAGCCAATTCTTTTTTTTTTTATTTAGGATAGACTAGTGCTTAACTACGATCCCACCTGATGGTAAGCGGCGATATAATCTAGGTGGTAAAGCGCACTAGTCTAGAAGAAGCCTGTTCACTCTTTTTTTGAAGACCCCCACATCATACCTGGACGGAAACACTGACGCCGGCAGACTGTTCCACTCCCTCGCTGCACGCATTATGAAGGACGAAGCGAAACGCTTAGTCCTAATGCGCGGGAGATCGACAACGAAGGGATGGATGCCTGCGGTGTGTCTGTACGTCCGATGATAAAAGGGCGAAGGCGGTATTAGATCATGCAGCTCTTGAGCACACTCTCCAAAGTGCCTTCGATAGAACACCGAGAGACTAGCTACTCTACGACGGTGACCCAAGCTATCGAGTTTTGCATCCAGAAGCTCTTGGTCACCGACTATTCTCATAGCACGCCTCTCCACCGAGTACAGGACTGCCAGTTGGTAATTGGCAGGACCTGCCCAGATATGGCAGCAGTACTCCACACACGATCGGACCCGAGCTTTCGTTAAGTTAATTTAAAATTTTGATTTAGGCAATGTTTTAAATTGTTTAGGTAAACTGTTATAAAGTGTAATGGCCATGACATAGGCATTGCGCCTGAACATTTCTAATGAACACTTCGGATAAAAAGGTCTCGTTTTCCCTTCTGTACTCAAACGAAAGTATGAAGAATATTTTTTTACAATTAGGCTTATCTCTCTAATGTACAAGGTCTGTTTGAATAAACTTTAATCCTGCCCTACAACTTAGCACTTTATATGAGCAAGTACATAACAGGATAGTGAAGCGTTCTCGTCCAGAATACTCCGGCTATCACACGTTGACAGCCGAAACACAGCGATGCTGTTAAGGCGGCAAATTTACAATACAATGGTGACCTGCCATCTATACTCCCGGACACATCTACCGGCCCACCACCCAGTGTTTAAAGTTTCCACGGTGTCTAGCTAAAAATAAATGTTAGGTGGAGCAATAAGTTTTAATGCAGTTTTGAAGCTGATTTATTGGTCAACCCCTATGTAGGTTTTTTTTGTAATTTCGAATTGATTTGGCCGGCAAAAGTTTTACAGCTTGGGCGACAATTTCAGGCAGAGTATCCATATTTTTTGGTCAAAACTGGCTCTAAGTTTAGATTTGCCTTTTTACAGAACCAATAATCGGAAACATCAAAAAAAAAAATCCAACTTGTGCGAAATAAAAAAGTTTTCTCCATTCCTGGGTCGTTGAAAACAATGAACAGACTCGAATTTTCGTTTTTTTTTCATAATGCTGAATTCAAAATAAAAAAAAAAACACATAAGGGTTGACCAAAAAATCAGCTTTAAAACTGCATTAAAACTTATTGCTGCACCTAACATTTATTTTTAGCTAGGCACCGTTAAAACTTCTAAACATTAGGTGGGCCGATAGATGTGTCCGGGAGTGTAGTTTAAGTTAAAGTCTTTACTTGCACAAGAACCTGATAGAAATAAGGAAAAAAAATTACTTGTACGGAGCCAAGAAGGTCCACCTGGAGCCGATTTGAAGCTAGACCGCGATTGGGCCCGTATGACCTTTGGATCGATGGTGCCACGGGAGGTCGGAGAGTAGATCTCATTTTTAAGCTGACAGAACTCCACGCAGAGGCAACTCCAGGTACAGGTTATGAAAGAATAAGAGCTGTGACGAATTTTCATTCCAAGATATATAAACTTGTTTTACGATTAAATTTTTGTAAATGTATTTCATAAACAATTTGTTTCGTATAATGTCAAATATGAAGCTATGTACACAACGCGACATCGCCTGATTTATATAACTACACGCGACTTGTAGTTAAAATATATACAACAATCTTTATTAACATTCATGCTCGTGTTGTACTTTGTTCTTCGTTCATGTTATTCCAATCGTTGAATATCAGAACAAACGTAGACCCTTAACACATAGGTCATTAATATTTCTATAAATGGATACTAGGCAAGGCACTTTTTTTTATATACAACGTAACGTTATAATTCTAGAAATTTGATCCCGTTGAAGATTTTCCATTTATTTTTTCATTAACCATAAATAATTTTAATAAGAAAATGTTCAACAATCGGTTTTTCACCACCGTCGCGAATTGTCTTTGGTATAAAAAGACAATTCGCAAAGGGCACGGCGAGCGCTTCTGCAGTCGTTTACCTTCACAAGGTGAGAAAGCATTTTGTAATTATTATTAACTACAACCATTTTTAACCTCCAAATATTGTAAAAAAAGTATTATTTGACCTCTATTGTAAATAGTCTTTATAATATATATGATTTTAATTGATAATTAATCCATTTTAATATATCTGAAAATGTTAAAAACAGTTGGACTCTATAGTGTTTAATTCGGGCATGTTGTTCCGAACTTACAAAACTGAAGAGGCCCAAACAAAAGTATTGCGGATTTCTCTTGCCAACCCGCATGCCAAACTTTCCAATTACGGCCATTACACCCCAACGGAGATACCTGTTACAAGTAACAACAATAGGTATTTCTTTATTTATTTATATACACAGTGGACTTTATTGCTTTGGCATTATCTTCCACTCTACCTTTGGTGGAGCATAGATGTTAAAAAAAACAAAAACATTTAAAATAGACATAACACTATATTAGAATAAATACATATGACGTTCACATACTTTGTACTCTCTACAAAATACTTCACAATCCTCTCTTACCGCATTACCTAAAAAATCTATTTGAATTTATGTCAGACTCCCATAGCCTTACCCTTCGCTCATCAATCAATCTCTCTCTACGTGTTCCCGTGCACTCCTCGTCTTTCTTTCATAACTCCTTTAACACTACGGCGGTTCGTTTGTGCAACAACCTGCCTGTCCACATTCGAACTGCCAAATCATTATTTTCCTTCAAAAGAGCGTTAACAGAATACTATCTTAAAATCTAACCTGTATCTTCCTCTTGCTGTTGTCTATTCTCAAATGTTTTTATTAATATAATGCACCACTGTCTTCTCTTTTTTCTCTTACTATTTATGTCCTATTTTCCAGTGGGTTGTCTGGAAGAGATTGCTTTAAAGCAATAAGGCCTCCCATTGTACATTGTCATTTTATAAATTTGTATGTTTATTACTTAACTTTGTGTGCAATAAAGAGTATTTATCTTATATGAATATATATTAAAAATTAATGTAATACATGAATTAAAAAAAAATATTGAAAGAAAACTAAAAATGATGTGCTGTTTTTGATTTTTCTTATGTTAACAAATGCGCAGGAGAACGACGGACATGGCACTGCTGAAGCTGGTGGTGCTCGTGGCCGTGGTCAGCGCCGTGGCCTGCGCGGACTACGAGGACCTGGACGGCAGGCGCAGGCTGACCTCGCCCCCGCCGGCCACCAGCCCGGACCCTAACTACCCGGAGGTGAAAAAGGTGCCGTGCGACAGAAGCAACAATTTCTGCGGCAGCATTATGCCCGCTCCGGAGTTCAAGGGCGGCGGCGGTTTCACTTACCCCGGATGAAGGCGACGACATCAAACAACCTTACTGGAAGCTTAAATAAATGATTCATACCGCACAAACTTTTTTTTTTCACATGTATTTAAACTAAATTTTACAGTTTTTATCGCGTTCATTTAATATATTCTATTTAATCCCGACGCTACGACCGCTTTGCTGCAGCCATGGTCGCGGGAGGACTGGGATGACATGTCCTGACGTCACAGCTATCATGCGGCACCTACAACTTTTTAATTGGGATTGAAAACGTCGGCCGGTAACATGGCGGACGAATTGACCACGCAGACAATTTTTTAAGAATTTGTATCCTTTTATTTTAGACGTCTATATATAACATTAGCTCTCGCCATCAATTGCGAAGATGAAAAGATGAGAACATGAACGATTGACCACGCAGACAATTTTTAATGGATTTGTATTCTTTTATTGTGTACGTCTACACATGACATTGGCTCACGCACAAACCGTGCTCGTGCCATCAATTGGGAAGAAGAAGAACTTTTTAATTATTGTTTTTGGTCCGTTCTACGCAGAATGAGCTCACTGTGTTTTAAAGTCTACTAGTATGCTTGGGATTTAGTTTAAATATATTGACAATGCGATTCCAAGCCAGTGGTAATACCCAAACATAATCTCTATTGAAATGATGATGTTTTTTTTTTTATTTCAATAGTCTAGCCTTATTTTATTTATTTAATTAGGTTCTCCAACAGTACACACATAATAACATTAGTACAGAAAAATTTACACACAGCTTCATATCTGATGTGTGTACCATTTAATGGAGAACACAACATTCACAATGCACGCATTATTATTAAATTATAAACTAAATTAAAAATTAAAAATTTCTTAGAGATATTATAAAAAAGAAAACCTTTAGAAAAATAGGTAAACAATTAAAAAGAAAAATACATCAAAGAGACAATTTTGTATATACATTTAAGTATTGTATTGTTAAATTTGTTTATTATTTATTTTATTTGTGTTAGATATTGAAGAATAATAATTGTGATTACAAACATTTTGTTAGAAAAATAGTAATTGTATTGACTTTTTAAGAGATTGAAAGTGGATAGGGAAGGGATGTCATAACATCGTTTCGCTATAAGAGGCGGATGACTAATGTTTCTAATATTTCCCTTAATAAAATGATCCTTCCTTCTGTTTATTGTAATAAAAAAGTATTAATAAATAAAAAGGAGTTTTAAATATAAATATAAGATGTCGGCGTCACGACGCTGTAGTAATAACACTTATATCTCGTATCGAACAGTACGATGTATTTGCTTTGTTAAAATCCTGTTTAAAATCTTATTACTGTTGTCAGGATGTCCTCTAGGCGGAAGTCGTAAAATATATGTATATAAAAAAATTGTAGTTCATAGTCATTGTCACTTTTTACTATTGTACAAAAGCTGAAATATAGATCTTCCTAATTGACATCCAAAGGTACCGGACTGATGCCTTCTCCTTTTCTTCCCGTGCCTCTTTGTATCAGAAAGTTGGTTATTAATTCCTAATATTGTCGAGCCTCTTGCAAAAGGTGGAAAAATTCCTCTTACCACCAACATCTAAGGATTCCCTGCTCAGGTCCTTGGTCTACCACGACATCGATCCTGCCACCCTTCGCTTGTCATTACTGAAGGTTCTTTCTGTTCCATCAGCCCTCCAGATTGCGCATTACGCGTCATGCTACAAAGCTACTTCTTTCAGACGATCAGCAAATTTACAAGAATGTATGAAACTTACCAAGATAGTGAGCCAAAAAACAGAAACATAAATAGATTCAAATGATTACATTTCTATTAAATTTTCTTGCGCCATGAATAATTTAGTTTATGAAATATGTAGTTTATGGTCATTTCATTACAGTACAGTGCGATAGTGAACTTCTATCTTTTATTTTAACGGTATGACGTATATAAGTTCAAAATTATAAACGAGAAGCTCGAGTAATAAACGAGTAATAAAAATAAGATCTGCTATCATAATTATTGAATCCGACATTATTAAAATGTAATTTTTCGAAAAACACTGAGAAAAATAAGAAAAGTACAAAGTAACTAAACGCGTGATAGATTTGTGATAGACTACTCTTGTGATAGTTCATCGCGACCTTAATACAGTTTGAAATAAATCTTTTAACGAAGAGGCTTAGTGAGAGAAGTATATAAGCGAGGCAAAGAGTAAACGATATTACAAATAGAAATTGGGAGTATGTGTTACACGGCACCACAGTCTAAATACTACTCAATTCTTCAAAAATCTATTCATTCAATATTACTGATGGTAAACAGTAGTGTGAAAACTTTACCGTGTTCCGGTTTGAAGAACATTGTGGCAAAGTCAATGAGACGAGCACAATAATAGAAATATAACGGTCTCTTTGTATGAAAGAAAGAGTATATTTCTATTGACACCCCTTCTAAAATGTAATTAGAAGAAACGCGTGCAATTAATATTTAAACCGAAAGCAAAAAAGTTAATGAGGTATTAATACATTGATATATAGAAACTAATAATAATAATACATAAATATACGTAATATGGGATAACATTGCATCTGTTGGCGACATACATACAATTATAAGCAATATATATAACATAAAATCATGAAAATAAAAGCATCTCTAGAACTTCATAGTAAACTGGATCAACTTTTTAATAATAGTATACGTTTTATTTTCGGGCTTCGCAAGTATGACCAAATTTCTTCTTATCGTTCCCAACTTAATTGGTTGCCTCTCTCTTGTCGTAGATCTTACAGAACTCTTTGTAATTTGTTTTCCATTCTATTCGATCCATTTACCCCTGAATATTTAAAACGCAAGTTTGAATTTCAGGGTAACTCCCACGAACGCTGTCTACGATCTACTACTAGCTCCGACCTTCACATTCCTCTCTGCCAAACCAACTTCCTTTACAATTCATTTACTGCTCGATCTGTTAGACTTTGGAATGAGCTCCCGCCAAATATTCGGGCAGCTCGTAGTAAGGCTTCCTTTAAGCGAATGTTGTGGCAACACTACTTGTCACTATGATATATGCTCTTCTCCTCCTTTTCTGTACTTATATCAGCCATCATTTATATATATATGTGTATGCTCCAGCCAATGTATAACACTAACCTTTCCTATAACATATGTACCAATCATAGCTGTGTCCACCACTATTATTGTGTTTTATATTGTAATATATGTAATTATACTCAACTACAAAAATAATGCACCCTTATTTATCTTCTCTGCTCAGCCTATGGTAGACTGGGAGAGAATGCCCTATGGCATTAAGTCCGTCTTCTTGTACATTTTTCTTTGTGTGCAAATAAAGTTTTTAAATAAACAAATAAATAAAAAGGCTATAATTAAAAACTAAGAAAACAAGTATAAATAGAAATGAATAAAAATATAACTAAGGTTCACGGTGACAACGTTTTGAGCCTAATTCTAGATAGGTTTAACGAATTTCTTTTTTTTCGTGTCAAACGAATCGATTGCCGCGTGAAACTAGTTGAAACATTGTTACTTTTAATCAATTTATTTAGTTTCATTTGAACCGAAACGTGTATATAAATTGTTGAAATGTCACCAGAATTTACTCGAGGAGTTTCATTTGCGTTGTGAGTATATTTAATTTTTACCTTTAACTAAGAATGCTACATTTGCTGCAGGACATTGCGCTCGACATTTTGAAATTCTCGAGGTTTTGTTGGTTGAAATAAACAGTGTGATTAAGTGAACTTACAAGATGGTTGTTGTGTGGTGTAACAATTAGTAAAGTTAATTAATGAACATAGTAAAATGATGATGATAACATGAAATCTGCATAGCATTTTTTGTAACTTTACAAATTTGAAATGCTTTAGGTACTCATCAATAGGCCTGCAATGATTTTACTGAAATTGGGATGGTTGTTGGCGATCATGGTAGCGGTGGCGACAGCGGCCACTTTGCCCAGCGGCCGCCGCAGGCTCACCCCCCGCACCACCAGCACCACCACCGAATACTTTGAAGAAGTCAAGTCATGGCATTGCAGAAGAACTAAGAACTGGTGCGGTGCAGCATGGCAGAGACCTACCGGTTAGCCCAGAGAGATGTAAAGCCCAGTGCGCTTCTAAAATCTCATTTGCTTCTACTATTTAACCTTATCACTTCGTCGTTTAATATTCGATGGAATTGTAGCGCAATGGTCTGTACCTCTTCCGTTTAATAACGAAAAACTTAAATAAAATAGATAAAGAAAGACTATATACATTTTTATTTCATAACAATACTAACGGGCGAATGAATATATCAGCACTTATATGGAAGCCAAGAGAGCAAGTTTCCCCATCTTCTGCGGAGGGTCTGGTTTCTAGATAGACCATTAGTTACCGAGAGTCGGCTTATCTGTACCTGTGACCTTTGAATTATGCAGGTTACTCTTCCAAGGGGATCCAAGCTATGGTAGAGCCCAACGAATTCAACGGGGGTTAAGACATTTAGATATTTCCAGAAGCTTGGGTAAAAGCGAAAGAAATAAAACTATCCAATTCAGATTGCAACGTGGAGTTTACTTATATATTATAAATGTTAAACTATGGGGTAGTATGCCTCCGTCATGAGGTTGCAGTTGTCGTTCGCGGAGGACATGAGGATGTATCCATCCTCCCCCCAGTCCTCTCCCCAGGAGTTCTTCACGATCCAGTAGTTAACGGCGTCGCGTACTCCATAACCCACAACGGTGACCCCGTGGTTCACTTGGCCCTTGCTACCGGTACTGCAACGTACGAACGAGAAAGTCATTCTTAAATAATACACGTGAAGTTAAGTGATGTATGGAGGTCAGAGAGCTATTAGACCATAGAAAAACCTTGAAAATTAATCATTTTTAACAGTTATTTTCTAAGTTCAAGTTCACTTGAAATTGGCAGTGATTGAACCTGGAGATGAGATGTTTTGTAACAACCTATTCACTTTTCTTTCGAAGATACCAACGTCATCTTTTGATGAGCATCGACGGAAGACGTTCTCTTAAAATAAGTTAAATATTTCTTTTTTTTTTATACTACTTTGCGTCGAGACGAACAAGACGTTCACCTGATGGTAAGTGATACGCTTGCCCATGACAACGTGGTGCTGGTTAAGATGGTACACACTGCACCACATTGCGCTCGTCGTGAGACATAAGGTGTTAAGTCTCGTTACCCCAGTAATTACACTAGCTACAGCGCGCTTCAAACCGGAACACAGTAATGTTTGCTTACTATTTGTCAGTTGCAATAGTCACTGCGGTGGTACCCACCCAGACGGTCTCCGGCAACAGAGACCTACCACCTGGTAAAAAAAATTGTGGTCTCACCATTTAGTGTCGTAGAAGATTCCATTCGAATACAATTTCATGTTGGCGCTGGAATATATCGCGACGGTCACGGGGCCGAACTTGTACAAGGCTGCTTTGAGGGCGGTCTCGCTGAGCGATGGGACTCGCGCGAACCCTTTAATCGTGTGAACCTCAGTCATATTCTCCAAATTACAGAAACCGTCCTGAAAATATCATTCAATGAATCTTTTATTATTAAACTTAATATTAGAAACATCTATTCAAATATAAAAACACGAATGTGTAGACTTACTGTGATTTGTCTTTTATAGTGAAAGGATGTTATGCCTACCCTCTGCCTTTTTTCATTTCAGTCTTTTAAAAAGTCGATATACTTACTACTTCACTAACAAAATGTTGGTAATCATTATTATTCTCAATATCTAACATTAATGAGGACCAACTTGATTCCTAACTCATGGGAAGCTTTCATCACTTACCAGCTGGCGACCTTTCTGCTCGTGCCAAAAGTATTTATAAATAATCATTTCATGTTCACAAACCTGCTGCAAATAGGGTCCGTATTCCCTCTCTGTGGGTATGCCGTGGGTGTTGATGTAGCTGTAGACCCCCGCCACCAGGCCGCCTCCGCAGCCATAGTTATCGCTGGTAAAAATGGCGTTGGCAGTAAATGTGAATTTTCATTGGTCAAAGTGGTGAAAGGAACTATACCTTTCATCGAATGGAAAAAGAAGCAGTATGATGTAGATTCTAAAGAAAAATTATCACAAAAGAAAATTCCTTTCTACGCTATCTTGAAGATAATAAAATAAAGAAGAACAAATTAATGACAAAATTATAATCAGCTTTCATACGAACAGAAGATTGCAAAAGAAGACGCATTCTTTCGCCGGAAGGAATAATTTGTCAATGATTACCTACCAGTCTACTTTGAGTTTTTCCACCATTTTATTTTCCATGAGTGATTTGTAATCTTAAAAATAGTAAAAATCTTAAACCTTAACTATACTCCCGGACACATCTATCGGCCCACCACCCAGTGTTTAAAGTTTCGACGGTGTCTAGTTAAAAATAAATGTTAGGTGCAGCAATAAGTTTTAATGCAGTTTTGAAGCAGATTTATTGGTCAACCCTTATGTAGGTTTTATTTTGTTATTTCGAATTGATTTGGCCGGCAGAAGTTTTACAGCTTGGGCGACAGTTTCAGGCCGAGTATCCATATTTTTTGGGCAAAACTGGCTCTAAGTTTAGATTTGCCTTTTTATGGAACCAATAATCGGACACATAAAAAAAAATCCAACTTGTGCGAAATAAAAAAGTTTTCTCCATTCCTGGGTCGTTGAAAACAATGAACAGACTCGTTTTTTTCTTCATATTCCTGAATTCAAAATTAAAAAAAAAAACATTCATAAGGGTTGACCAGAAAATCAGCTTTAAAACTGCATTAAAACTTATTGCTCCACTTATTTTTAGCTAGGCACCGTTAAAACTTTTAAACACTAGTTAGGCCGATAGATGTGTCCGGGAGTGTATTTACCACCGCAGTGTCTTGCCACAAACCAGTTTTTAGTAATAAATGTTACCGTAATCGGTACTGTGGTCATTATTAGTATTACTTACAATCATGTGATCTATCTCGTTGTTTCGTTTAGTAAAAACCAAAGTGTTCCAAGTATAATGTAGTTATTTTAAAGTTGTATTACCTCCAAGCACAGTCCACCAAGGACTGCTCGCTGAGGTCGTAGCGCCTGCCGCCGTTGCTCCTGGCGATGGCGCCTTCCACCGCGGCCGTACTGGAGAAGGCCCAGCATGAGCCGCAGCTACCTTGATCTGGTAGCAGGCCATAGTTTATTACAAAACGAACCGAAACAAATCCATTTAAAATGTTATTTAAAAAGAAAGAACTCTGCTTTTAGTTCGACTATTGAACATGATCAAATTCAAGGTCTTTAACACCTCAAAAGTTTCAAGGTTCTAAAAATGAAATTGATCAGTGATATGCAGGAATGGAATTATATGGAATGTAAGTAGGTTGTAAGGAGATAGCGTGAAGCAAGAAGGATGGAATGGAATTAAAAAGCAAAGGTAAAAACAACGGAAGTACAGGATGTTTATTATTTTTGTTTGTTCATATTTTAATTTTTTTTAAGTCAAATGTCGGTGGAAGAGCTGCACATTCTAACACAAGCACTTTGTGTGCTCAAAAGAATGCCCTAGCAACTGTAAACTATGTATGGCTTTGAAATTAATAAACTTTTTTAATTTAAAAAAAAATAGGGTGTCAGAGTGACAACGGGAACGAGAGGATATAAAAAAAAAGCGTTGTAGTGATTGCGTGGATCGCTGGTTTAGATCACGAAGCCTAAATCCCACATATATATATATAGAAAACATGGCCTCATAATAACTTCGAATTTACAACTATGAACAGGAATTTAAATTTGTTAGAGCAATAGCTTCTGAAGTATTTTTAAAATTGATGTCAGCGTTGATGGCACTATCAACATCGTTAACGACTACCCATAAGACGCGACTATTTACGTAATGCCGGCGCGTTCTATAAAAATATACCCACGAAAAATTCACTAAAACATGAGTCATCTCTAAATTGAACTCAAAATCATAATGAAATATTAACGCACAAATAATTTTACAACGCGATCGATTAGCTTTTTTTTTATACTATTTTGCGACGAGACGAGCAAGACGTTCACCTGATGGTGAGTGATACGCTTGATGACAACGTGCTGCTAGTTAAGATGGTACACACTGCACCATTTTGCGCTCGCCTAGAGACATAAGGTGTTGTCTCGTTACCCCAGTAATTACACTAGCTACAGCGCGCTTCAAACCGGAACACAGTAATGTTCGCACACTACTATTTGGCGGTTGCAATAGGAGCTGCGGTGGTACCCATCCAGACGGTCTCCGGCAACAGAGACCTACCAATAGTTAGTACCAGTTTAAGAACTATAAAAGCTTACCGCGTTTATGAAGTACTTACTCTTTACAGGTGAAATCACGCCGTCTATTCTCATGTCGTAGTTCAAGGGTAGCTCGTCTTCCATCTCCTTCAACTCATGTTCTGAATACGGGTAATGTTCGGTGCCCATCGCGTGGGCTCCGGACGAGTGGGTCCCAGTTAAATGGGCCAACTCCTCTTCGGACCGATCGGCGAACTTGTTCATTTCGAGCTTGTAACCCTGATTCTTCTGGTTGTGTTCCTTCACACGCCTGTAAAAATCATTTTCGATTAAGATACTTTTTAGATTTTTTTGTAAATGAACCGAGTTTTTTTTTTAATAATAATATAGGATTATGATTTACCACTTAACCCATACATCACCATCCAAAAAGCTGCAATTCTCAATACCTGTAGACTTGTCCGCAAATTTCTAACGTTTAATGAGTAAATTTTTTTTTTTAACCCTCTCATTCTTTTATTTTATTTTTCTGTATCACATGGTCAATGACCCGTGGTATATGAAATCTCACCCCCTCGTGGGAGAAATAAAACATAAAAAAGAATAATAATATAGGATTACAAAGAAATTAATCTTGGAATTAAATAAAATATTGTTAATAGAAAATTATAAAAAGTGTTGATGAAGTTCGAAAGAAACTATTTTACTATGAAAGATAATATTTTGTCAACTTATTTTTAATTGCAATGCTTAAGATGTACACTAATGTAATGATATGGCTGCTGACATAAAACAGATATTAGTTATGTGTACACTGTATCAAATTACAAATATTGATTTGGATACAACAAAATGTATCAAAGTCAAAGTCAAAGTCAAAATTTTTATTCAACATGGGAACAATAGTTCACTTATTGAACGTCAAAATCTAGCAGCCATTCGCAAAACAAATGCCACGGACCTGAGGAGAATGGGCAAGAAACTCAGCAGGCTGTATATATATACATTTTTTTTTTGTCTTTTTCATTTTTAAAAGTCTTACACGTACTGACACATACTGCTTGAGAATCAGCGCCATTTATTTCCACACATCTTTATCATTTAAATAATCGTTAACACTATAATATGATTTACTTATCAAAACATTTTTAATTTAATTTTTTAATTTATGAAGTGGCAAATCTAAAACAGATTGTGGAACCTTCTTATACATTCGGATACCGAGCCCCACAGAGCTTCCATTAATTTTGTGCAGACGAAAGTAACGCACCGCGAGCTTATTTTTATTTCTTGTATTTCTTTTTTTCTTGTATTTCGTAAGACCGATAATACCAATATATACGGCGGCTTTTAAACTGTAATAAAGTATACACTTACCTGAAAGGCACATCTCCTTACTAACGCCACATGGTTATGGACAGACGTGTAACTTACACAACAACAAGTATACAATAAGTAATTCATGTCACTACGTTGCATATATTAAAAATATTCCTCTCGTCTGTTAAAACATTTTACGGGAAATAAACATATTCATACCTCCAATTGTCTTCGAAGATTGCTTTCCTCATTTCATGTTCAGTTTTACTATATCTCTTATTGTGATGGTTTTTATAACTGGAAGAGAATGTAAGTTATATTTTTTAATGTTTAATAATCCAGTATTAAATCGGTATTCCAACGAACCGATTCTCAATGAATAGACCGCAAGTAGCGCCTAACTTATATGTTAAAATAAACTTCACAAAACCTTCGTTTTATTTTTACGCAGGTGTTTATTTATCGGTTTCTTAAAAATAGATTTTTTGATAACTCCACGAAGAAGATTTAAGATAAAACAAGATATCTACCTATGGAATGCCTTGTCAACGTCACCAGGGTACCTCGGGTGCAGGAACTGAAGATCGATTTTCACGTTTTCACCGATCTTACCCAAGTCGCTGCATTCCTGTTCTAGAAGCAAATAAACACTTTTTAGCTGTTCTAATTCCTGGGGTCCGGGAAAGTATATTAACGACCTGAATGGTGTACTAGTTAACTGATTTTATGATGCTGGTCGTTCTCGGTTTGTTGTAGAGAGCCTGTTTATTCTAAGTGATGTCCTAATCATATTTAATATAAAATTGTAATCAATACCTTCGTCAGCGTCCAAGTCCTCCGAATTTAGTTTAGTTTTGAACCTATAGTAATTTGTGATGGAGTGTTTATCGAGGCCACCGGTCCATGAACCGAATTGCATAGCCTCTAACCTATGGAAAGGGAAAGCCACAGAATAATTAGTATATTTACGCTGCGGTAAGAACGTGTTCATAATAATAAGTATCATGTGTATGTGTGTACCGTGATAATCTAGTGGTTTGAACGCCGGCCTTCCAATGCGAAGGTACCGGGTTCGAATCCGGCCTGCACCAATGAATTTTTCAACTTATGTGCAGTTAGCATAAAAACACCAACTAATATCACGCGCTTTGACGGTGAAGGAAAACATCGTGAGGAAACCTGCATATCTATGCCATGACCATCAGTGGTCAGACTAGTATGTGAAATGGAGAAGGTAATGGCAAACCACTCCATTATAACTGCCAAGTAAGTCGTCGTGTGTTTCAATAAAAACATGATGACCACGACCCTCAGCCATGAGGAAATACGACTTAGAAGAAGAAGAATCACCTAACGGGAACGTCGGTATCCCCATCCCTGTATACGTAGAGGGTAGATTCAATTTTGTACGATTGCTCATCATTATTTAAGGATTTCCACACTTGGACCGTCTTCCCGTCGAAAGGCTGTTCACCTGCGTAATAAATAAAGAGGTAATATTTAATTTTGCGACATAATTACATTGCTTTTTCGTTACAAAAAGACATCAATAGATACACAAACGTAATGTAAATACATCAGTGATATAAACTTTAGAATTGAAATACACTCCCGGACACATCTATCGGCCCACCTAGTGTTTAATAGTTTTAACGGTGCCTAGCTAAAAATAAATGTTAGGTGCAGCAATAAGTTTTAATGCAGTTTTAAAGCTGATTTTTTGGTCAACCTTTATGTATAAATATTTTTTTAATTTTCAATTCAGGATTATGAAAAAAAAAAACGAAAATTCGAGTCCGTTCATTGTTTTCAACGACCCAGGAATGGAGAAAAATTTTTTATTTCGCATAAGTTGGATTTTTTTTTTGATGTGTCCGATTATTGGTTCCATAAAAAGGCAAATCTAAACTTAGAGCCAGTTTTGACCAAAAAATATGGATACTCTGCCTGAAATTGTCGCTCAAGTTGTAAAACTTCTGCCGGCCAAATCAATTCGAAATTACAAAAAACAATAAAAAAAAACCTACATAAAGGTTGACCAAAAAATCAGCTTCAAAACTGCATTAAAACTTATTGCTGCACCTAACATTTATTTTTAACTAGACACCGTCGAAACTTTAAACACTGGGTGGTGGGCCGATAGATGTGTCCGGAAGTATAGTTGAAAGATGAGCGAATTTCAGCAACGGATTTGTTATCCAGTTTTTAAAAATATACCTATTTGGACGTATCTTAACATATCTCTATAGATTTAATTAAAAAGCAAATAGATACTCTTCAAGAATTATATATGTCGAGGCATCGGCGTCTAAAGTGTTTTTAAAAGACAATGTCGACGTTTTCCAATATTACTGTTTTCCAAAGTCTTATTTTTGTCCAACAGCGTAACGATTTCTTAAGAGGTCCGTGCACTCCGGCGGACGGAGTGCGACTGCGCATTGCTATTTATACCCGCACATTAATTTCAGAAACATGTTTAAAATTAAGAAATCTTTTGCAAATTAAACTTAAAATTACAATTAACTAAATCATAAGAAAAACATGTTTTTAAAACGTATTTGCTCTGATATTTAACCAATTTTAATGAAGCTCCGCGTTCGGTCGCGTTTTAAAATCATTTGATTATAAACAAATAACTAAGTGTTGTAATATATACTCAATTAATTATTGTGGTTTGTTTCATTATACTTAAAATGTGTAAATGCGAACATCACTTAAGCGACTATTTCACACCGACCCTGATTTTAAGTGGTACCCTACACAAACGCTGTATGGAAAAATAAATAAGTCAAAAGAAATATATAACATATTAACTCGTATGTATTTACTACCTGAGTAAGTGAAATCATCAACGTCTGGTAAATAATCAATGACCTCCTCATCGGACAACTTCTCGCAGACCATCTCGTTTTTGACGTCGTCTGTGGTCTCCGGGTTGATCTGTGGACATTCACTTAGTTCGTCAATGTTCCACTAAAAGGGTCCGAATGGTACGGGGATCAGTTGGGGGTGGGGGGTAGAAGAGACCCCAACAAGGAGGACCGACGATTTGACAAGGAAGTTGGTAGATGAAAGCAGCGTTCATATCCGGCAGCGGACCTCAATCAGCTGGTGATGAAGGCAATAAATTGTTTGAGCTATCAATATGATTCAAACTAAGTATAATGCGTTTAATAAGACGGATTCAATTAGACGTCTACAAGATCACAAGTCCATCAAACTTTCAAGTTATCAAACATTCCTTTTACCTGATAAACAGTCGGCTCATAATCACCAGGTTCCGTGTAGTAGTAGCGCTTGACAGCACCGTCGTAGAAGTCGATTCGGGATCGATTCTGTTCTGCACTGTACCTGCGAGGAGATTAGCTGCTGTAGGTCTGTTCGATTTAATAAATTAGTGAAGTCTTAGTTTATTAGTGGGCACCACGGCATCGCATATTGAATGACAAGTGATTATGGCAGCAGGTTGACAGTAAGCGGATAGTGGTTAGCTGCGATCTCACTGCGACAAGTTAAATTTCGGATATTTTCATATTTGAGCCCAACGCGCAGTATGTTCATCTGATACTAAGGTGAGGGTAAGTAGGGTCACATTGTGGGGTATATCATAACCCACAATGTGACCTTACCTAAGATAATGTTATTAACTGGGACAGGAGAATAGAGATTACATTTATAATTTACATTAAATATTCAAACTCAACTCGTAGCTGTAGTCGCTACGTCGGTCCAAACGAAAGTGAGCCCCGCGTAACGAGAAGCGGCCATTTATATAGTAATTTCGGGAGGGGCGCATCTTGGTGACGTGCCACCGCAGTGTTGCCAATAATATAAAATACAATTTGTTCAACTATTCTTTGTGATAACGCTAACAATATACACTAAAACGTGTTCGCAGCATTGAAATAGATTTTAATTCTCTTTACCCCGGTAATTTCACTAGCACTTAGGTTTTGCGGCAGTAATATTTAGTTACTGCGATGTCTACCCAGATGACACCAGTAACAGAATTTTATAAAGAAATCTAACCACACTTCGAAGGTCTCTGCGATGCCTGACTTCAGATAGAGTTTCTCCGCTTTGAAGTAATACTCCGACGGCCATTGCAGACTCTCTCCGGGCTCATCGCTTCCTAAATGAACATTAAATTAGATATTAGATGATCACAAAGGTTTCCCGGTCATTAATCTTTACTTCTAACATTTGATAAGTTATGTTGGGATGGATGACGATGAAGCTTCTTCCTCCAGACCAGGCTTTTTTATGACGAAAATTTAATTTATGAGTGTGGTAGCTAGTCTCGCCTGACCCTTCTCGGTGTGGAAAAAAATCGTGCTATCGACCAAATTTAACAATAAATTACAAATCAAGCAGTAATGCTGCATGTGTATACGAACATTATATTGCAAAAAGGACCAACTTTTGTTAATTTTCGTTGTTATTATATTACATTAAAGATGGCCGATGAATACACATAAAAAAACGGCAAAAGATTGAAAAATATGTATCACTGTTCAAACTTGATTTGATTTTCATATCTTTCTGTATTTATTGAAATAATAAAAAAAATCATGCCCGTGAATGTTTAAAAAACAATTTTGCCTTAGAACATTCTGTTAAATTTGGTTTGCAGCTTATCTTTACTTTCGGTTTGAATTTTAGTAACAGAGGTTTCATTGATTAAGAAAAGACATTAAGACACACTGTTCTCATTATGTCAGTTTTCCCATGACCATGGCTGCTGCAAAGAACTTATAACGAAACAGTAATAACTACTTAAAAGAAGGCGATAAAAATTTACATAAAATATTTAATTTACTTACCAATAATATAACCGAAGCTCAGAACACAAGAGAAAGAGAACACTAACAAGGTTAACAACACCCTCATGGTGATGGCTGATGATGGCGGAATGAGTTTAAATCATTATAATTAACATTTTATAACCAACGTTATCTACGTTTATTAATTTTAATGAACAGATTATATAAAGCTGACTTTACATTTGATATATATGATTTTTTATATAACGGACTGATTACACAAGCAAGTATAGAAAGTAAGGGAAAAGTAGAAGAATGAAAATACAGAAGAAGAAAGATGTGAAGATATGCAACTTCATAAAATACATCGTAGGAGAAAATATAATTGAAATAGGATAGATGTATATTGAACAGGTAAAGGAGTTGTTTCGTAGTGTGCCAATATTACTGTGTTCCAGTTCGAAGGGTGCTGTAGCTAGTGAAATTACTGGGTAATACTTAACACCTTATGTCTCGAGGCGACGAGCGCAATGTGGTGCAGTGTGTACTATCTTAACTAGCACCGCGTTGTCATGGGCAAGCGTATCACTTACCATCAGGTGAACGTCTTGCTCGTCTCGTCGCAAAGTAGTATAAAAAAAAAAATCTAGTCGCTTTTTGCAATATAACTCGTGTTAATAGGATGTAGGTTAAAAACGGATCTACGTTTATATATTTAGACATAGACAGACATTTATTTATTAGAAAACACACACTCAGCATATAAATAAAATCATAAAAGGTAGAACATTGAGACTTAAAACCAAAACTAGGTGAGTGATGTGATGACTAAATGGACGCCGACTCAGCATATGCTGTGCAAGGACTGCTGCTCAGCGCTGGTGTTCAGCGGAGCCCAGTTTGGTTAGTGCCCACGACGTTCAGGAACAATATTAAAAATAAAAAGGCTTATGTATGAATTTTCACTGTGACTATATAATATAGCCCATCTCTTTTAATATTTGTATTTATTCATCTATGCATATTTATGTTTCAGTTTATGTATAGTTTATCTAAACCCGGCACACTCGCGTGTATAGTCTATTCAATCATGTCCATTTACTGGTTGTCTGGAAGAAATCGTTTTTAGCGATAAGACCACCTTTTAGCTGCCCATTACATAGATTTGTTTTATTTTCTTTTTCCTTGTCGTGGTGTGCAAACGAAGAATATATAAATAAATATCTTGTAACAGGACGTTTTCCTACGTCGTCAACAGATGGCGCCACTAGTACTACGGAGGGCGCTATGGTTTATACGAACGCGACAATTTTTGTGTGTCATCGGGACAACAGATGTTGCGGAGTATACGACTGTATCCGACACCCGGTACTCTAAGGATCTATTCAGCACTAACTCGGTCAGGACAATAGTTCGTTGTCGAGTAAACGAGTGAAACCGATGCCCTGGTACTCTCGGCTCTCCTAATGGAGTAAACGAGTGAAACCGGCGTCCTGGTACTCTCGGCTCTCCTCAACAGTAAATACGGGTAACCGCTATAGAATTAGCGTTGCTAGTTGCTATTGTCCTGCTAAACGTGCTCCTGGTAGACCACGTAAGAACTGATTCGACGATATAAAAGAATGGACTGGGCTTAAATACCACCAATTAAAAAGAATAGCCCAAGAACGGAAAAGTTTTCTTAATCTGACAGCCAAACTTCAGTTTGAAGAAGGCACCGCATGGTGATGATTGTCCTGCTCCGTAGTTTTTGAATTCCTCTGACCGTGGTCAATACACTGCATGTGCTGTGCAGTTTTCTTTTGGAAAAACCCACGCCCAACGTGGGCTCCCCGCAAGAACCGCTACAATCTATATTAATGTTGGGTGATATAATTTGTAGTTGCGTCATGAAAGCTTTTATCGTGAAATTAATTGATAGGTAAGTAACAATAGTCAATAACTCCGAGCGCTGTGTGCGGCGCGCCTTCACCCCCTGCGACGCCCCTCGCCGCGCTGGGGGGAGGAGGGGGGTTGCGCTCTCTCCGCCCCTTTCCACCCGCCCCCACCCCCTCCTCGGGTAGGTACGGGTAGGTCCGGACCCATTCAGACCGCGAGTGAGAGGCGCTCGGGTAGTACGTGCGCGCCCGTACCCATTATGTATTGTTGGTGCTGAGTGATAGATTGAACATGAAGTATTACCTGCTGCTTGCCATCTTCCTCGCCGTCAACCTTCTCGGTGAGTATTCTTGGTTTTTCTATCACCATCCGTATATATATTTAATGCGACATGTTTAAACGCCTTTCATTGCACACTGCCAAATTCAAAACATTAACATCAAACTGACTATCGCATACAATATTTAATCTGTAACGGTAATTGAATTATTCCGTTCACATGGTGACTGCTTAGGACGACACACACTGCATCATATATTTATTATCCTGAGAGATAAGATGTCTCGTTAATCCAAGTAATTTCACTACAAACAGCATCGTTTGAGCTGATATAAAGTTTGCATAATACGTTTTGGCGGCAGAAATAACAATTTTCTAGAATAGTTAAAACGTATTTTGGCAAATAAATAAATACATTTATTTTATTTATATTCATATCAATACGATTTTTCGTAAAATATATTTATTTTTAAATTCGAGCAACACCGAAATTTATACACTATAGATTCCAGAGCCGTAAAAACATTTACAAAAAAAAAAAAATACACTATAGATTATACAGATTAAAATAGTGCAAAGTTTATTCGATTCAGTCATACAAAGATATGTATATATATTCTGACAGATTTAATTTGTACAATTATTTATTAATTTTCATCATAAATTATGAAAACTTTCAAAATAAATGACAACTTTCAAAACTGTAAAATTTTCTTCGGTACTTTGAATTATTAGTAATAAATTTTAGTTGTTAGTTTTTAATTATGAAACTGAATTTCTTTTTAGCATGTATATTATCAACAGAACATATCTGTATATATATTACTATATGACTGGGTATAGATAGTTAATATTATCGCTTTAACTAAATTTAATGTTAGTAATGATGCAACATTCTGTCAAGTAACAAAGAGGGCTCAAAAAGACTCACATCCAGAGCCGTAAACACATTTACAAAAAAAAAAAAAAGTAACAAAGAGGATGAATAAAAACTCCGTGAAAACTTAAACAGATTTATAGGTTAGGTTTGTTGCTGGAGATCCATTAGTGTTATTTGTGATAAGTATTCCTGAGGTAATAATTTATATTTTTTTTCTCTGTATTTTGGCACAAACAGTTATTAAATATAATAACACATTAAAAAAGTATTAACTAAATTAGAGGACAAGTAGTGCCCAACATTACTACAATAACACAAACCTGACAGACAAAAAACACAACACTTGAGAAGGAAAAAAATGAATAACAGAGAATTAGAATCAATTATTAACTATTACTGCGGTTCAGGTTGAGATATCAAAAGTAAGATTTTGGTTTTGAAAACATTCAAAGAGTTATTAAACAGATCAATTTCATAAAAATTATAATATATTAAATTATATATTTATTATAATATTATAAAATTTATAAATTAAACATCTTATGTAAACAACATTGATTTTGAGCGTATTACTATAATGAACTATTATCCGGCGTTTTGTGTGATTTCTCTCGCATCACATATTCAGTGAAAGTCGTAGTAGTTTTATGATAGATTACAAAAAAATCTCCATTTACATGGTAGAAAGGTTCGATGGTAATGCAGTTGCGAGCGGCTCCGCTTCCGGTTGGCGGCGGGGTCGATGGAATTATCAGGAAAGATCGTAGCACGCGATCGTTTGAATCGCAAATGCGTTCAGGTGACCACGTGCACCACGAGAGATGGGACAATAAAAAAATGGCAACACCTAAAATTTTATCAATAATCTACGACTTCAGATTATAGTTAACTCGTCATTTAAATATTAATTCGATTTCGAGGTTATGTATTTTTGAGTTTAGATAGTGGTAAGTTATTTTCCAGCTGTCCATTCTGCTTACTAAACTGCTTACTAACTTGTTGGATCTTTTTTGTCTACAGCGAACACAATTGACTATAATTTCACATGAATTTTAATGACAATGAGGCTGAATATTGTAAACCTTTGCCTCACAGTTGACAATGAAGTATTCATGGAAATGGAATTTAAATATGTAAACTCCATTGCTAAGGAATCGAAGATGGGATCTTCTAATTACCAGCTTCGACAGCAGAAAGAAAGCATAAAGAATATTCTATGAACATAGTCTTTCTAGTGTTGTCAGTTTCAAATTAACAAGTTTTTGTAACTTCATTTCACTTATTTAATTATATCAATGTATGGTTTCCTGTTAGATGATGATGATTACAGTTTGGAACTATCATGTCATATTTTACGTAATGATCTCTATTGATATACAATTCTTTTATGTAAGCTTTATTATTGGTGGTGGTGGGGGTGGTAATAAATTTAGCAACATAGTTCACCTGTCACAGCGACATGAGTTATGTATTTATATTGTCTTAACGCCGCCATAAGTTATATCCGTTGTGAATTTATGTGAGAATATAAAAGATATTTTTCTTTTATAAAACAATTGTATTTGTTTTTTATACAAATATTTGTTTGAGAGTTTTTGTTTAGCAAAGTAATATTCTCGTGTACAAATGGCGGGAAATCCGTGCGCCATGTTTGTTGCGCCTGACGTCAAAGTGTTTGAAGCTTTTTTTAAAAACGAACGTGTCAAAAGCGTTTTGATTATAAAGCCTTTGTTTCTTTCAGTCGTGATATTTATTGCAGATTTTTTTTCTATGAAGTTATTTCTTCTTTTCATTTTTTTTTGGGGTTTTTATTCCATGAAGCTATTATTTAATACTTCCACCTGTTTTTATATTGATACAGATATTAAATATTAGTTGTGTTTAACATACTAACAAGATTCACACTAGATGAGCAGGCTTACTTGCCGTTAGTTTAATGTTTTGCTGGTGTCGACGATTCCTGAAATGTAAAAGGGCTAGTGAATCATTGAACTTATAGTACGAAACAAGAGTTTCAAAAAAATTAACTATAAATATGTCAGTTCCGAAATTATAAAGTATTTTTTTAAATTTCATATTTGTCGGGATATAACACAGTCCGTTATTAAGCTGTTACTTAACTACGAAATCTTTAGGTTAATACATTTTGCAGATAACACCAATAAAGACAAGAAGTGGTTATTTTTTTGGATTTTGTGGACTTCTAAGTCGTATTTCCTCATGACTGAGGGTCGTGGTCATCATGTGTAATGAAACACGACGACTTACTTGTCAGTTATAATGGCGTGGTGTTGCCATTGCCTTCTCCATTTCACATACTAGTGCGAGCACGGATGGACATGACATATATATGCAGGTTTCCTGACGATGTTTTCCTTCACCGTCAGAGCACGTGATATTAGTTGGTGTTATACTAAAAACGTCTATATGAATATCGCATTAAAAAAGTTTTGTGATATCCCAAAAGAAGTAATTCCGGCGGTAATGAGTTAAGAGTGGCCGGGGGTTGTGCTCAATGTGCACTTGAAGGTACCTGCCTTCAGCAGTCAGCTAATTGAGGATGCTGATTTAAATTAATGTTTTAGAAGTAAGTAAAGAGCAGGTACTTTTTTTTTTAATTGTGGAAATTTAGTTGTTTTTTATTGTAAATTATTATTTTAAGTTTCGTGAAATTAAAAATAAGTTTAGCACTAATGGTGGGGAAATGGAAAAGATGATTTGGCATTTGTTTATACATTTTGGGTTTCAATTAAGGTTGGTTAAATTAAAAAAAAACATTACTAATTCAGTTATATTTGTTTGTTTATAACGCAAGCCGCTTTTAAATAAAGTTTTGTTTAACATTTATATGACGAATGACTGTTCGGTGAGAGGCGGGAGACGTTTTTATTTGCAACAGTAAATAAAGCAGTTGAATCTTGAAATTGCGTGGGCTTTTAGCTCAAGGTGAAATAAAAAGAAAGCAGGTGCGCAAAGAGAGCCACCCTCATTTCAAATTCTATGCATATTCACGTCGGGCCGCCATTTTGTCGCGGATTAGCTTCGTTTGACAGCCGCACTTTTTAAGGTCGAGTGGGGGATTCCCCGCTCGTGTGACATCAAATGCTTTGTGTATGTGTGCCGCGGGCGTTTTTGTTCCGTTTCTGAAACGTGTACCAAATTTGCCACTTGTAATACTTGCGATGTAAATAAATATCCGTCTCTCCCAACATTTTAATTGAGACAAGAAAGTTATGGTCGTTTATCCACTTCTTCTTCTTCTAAGTCGTATTTCCTCATGACTGAGGGTCGTGGTCATCATGTTTTTATTGAAACACACGACGACTCTCTTGGCAGTTATAATGGAGTGGTTTGCCATTGCCTTCTCCATTTCACATACTAGTCTGACCACTGATGGTCATGGCATAGATATGCAGGTTTCCTCACGATGTTTTCCTTCACCGTCAAAGCGCGTGATATTAGTTGGTGTTTTATGCTAACTGCACATAAATTGAAAAATTCATCAGTGCAGGCCGGATTCGAACCCGGTGCCTTCGCATTGGAAGGCCGGCGTTCAAACCACTAGGCTATCACGGCTCTCCGTTTATCCACTACGCTGGTTATACTTAGGCTCGGAACATGAAGGTTTGCTAATGATGTTTTCTTTTATCTGGTGTTCAAGTTCATTAGGGATCTAACCGGCGTATCCTCGCAACATGTGCCGTTACACAAAATCACTAATAAATTCTTCCCTTGTCCAGACGTTCGTCATTTCTATGGTTTATAGTATTAAAGTCTCTTTCGCTCATTTTTCTTTACTCTGGTCACTGCTTTTGTAGAAATTTCGTCTATTGTTAAATAGTAATCCAACGCTTTATTTACTAAGGTGCTAAGTAACCTCGACGACTCCACTTCTTATATATATATTTGTGTTGCTATATTGTTAAAGTAATTTATATATTACTAGTAATATTGATGTGGTTGATATGTTTATTATTTAATATCTTATCTTTCACCAGGTGGTAGGTCTCTGTTGTCGGAGACCCTCTGGGTTGGTACCACCGCAGTGACTATTGCAACCGCCAAATAGTAGTGTGCGAATATTACTGTGTTCCGGTTTGAAGGGCGCGTAGCTAGTGTAATTACTGGGGTAACGAGACTTAACACCTTATGTCTCAAGGCGACGAGCGCAATGTGGTGCAGTGTGTACCATCTCAACTAGCGCCGCGTTGTCATGGTCAAGCGTATCACTTACCATCAGGTGAACGTCTTGCTCGTCTCGTCGCAAAGTAGTATAAAAAAAAAATCTTTCTTCAATACTATTATCTATGTGGGATTTGGGCTTCGTGATTTAAACCAGCGATCCACGCAACCGCCACCACGCTTTTTCTATATCATATCGTTCCCCTTGTCACTCTAACACTCCGTCCTTCCATTTTTTTTCCTTTGCTTTTCAATTCCCTTCCATACTTCTTGCTTCACGCTTCTTAAAACCTGCTTACATTCAATACAGTTCCATTCCTACATCTATTTTAATATTAACCGAAATACTAATCCATTACGAGCTTTACATCACAAGTTCAATCTAAACATGTTAACATGGTTAAATAGTTTCAGAGCTGATGCTTTCGGTTAAGCGGACGTTCGAAGTATAACTTGCATATGTAACAAATTATCTCGTATCCCCCGCTTTCCAGATTTCACCCCCTCTCCGTCCCGGTACGGGGTTTGTAACGGAATAAGTGTTCGCTGTTAGCCGCAGCCGTGTCCGGGGACTAATCGCTCTTAGTGATTCTACCCTCCCCCAGGGTGGGGCATGACAAGTATTTATCTCGCATAATTATAGTTCACTATCGGAACGTTTAATGTTTGATGGTGGTACATGAAAGTGCTGGGATAACAGGGACGAAGCGATGGACTGACTGATGTGGGGATCCTTGGAGGAGGTCGATGAGCGAAGTGCTTCTCAGGCGTCGGATGATTTGGTTCCACATCTCACATAATCTTTCAACTGTTCAGTTTATTAAGAAAGGCAAAGCTTGCTACGCTAAAGTTAGTATTAGCTGATGCCCCAAGCCTCCGAAAGCTGTTGTTCTTCACGGAGTCAATTATCGGTTTCTTTAAAATAATTTCTTTCAATCTATTTCATAATTTAAATTTGTTATTAATAGTTATATCTTACGAAGTTCAGAGGTATTGGCTTGTTCTGAAACATCAAACGCTGATTCCTATACACACGGAGATTCATTCGGAGACCATGGAAAGCAAGACAGTGAGCTCTTCTAGTGTTCTGCTGGTGAAGGTTTCGCCTGTGATTATTATCTTTTTTTTTATACTACTATGCGACGAGACGAGCAAGACGTTCAACTGATGGTAAGTGATACGCTTGCCCATGACAACGCGGCGCTAGTTGAGATGGTACACACTGCACCACATTGCGCTCGTCACCTTGAGACATAAGGTGTTAAGTCTCGTTACCCCAGTAATTACACAAGCTACAGCAAACAGTTTTGTTTAGTCTAGTCTAGTTTTGGAGAACAGAGAAAGCAAAAACTGTAACATTTTTTTTAATGAACAATCGGCTAACGAATAATGAATAATTGTGAAGCTAGAATCTAGCAAAGCTGTTATAGTTGCGGTAACAGCGTGGATACTTTAGTAAATGGAGAAACCTTCCCATTATGTATATTACATAACGTATGGTACATGAATCGAATTAGTTCTCATACCACGTCTCTACTTTTGGACCAAACATCAGAATATTGAATTTGGGAGCGTGCGCTCAACGTAATCATTCCAGTTCGATTCGTTCCCGGTATGTTCGTGTTACAGGAGCCCGGATCGGATTCCAGCAATAGTTCCCATTCCAGTCGATAGCAGAGAGATTCTGGTCGTGATTAAACATTGATCTGGCTTTGTATATAAGTTTGTAGTTCGATACTGTTTGTCTTGTTTAAAGTTAAATTATCTCTTTCAACGATTATAAACCTCGTAACGAGAACTAATGAGCCGTGTGCGAAGGTACCGGGTTTGAATCCGGCCTGCACCAATGAATTTTTCAATTTATGTGCAGTTAGCATAAAACACCAACTAATATCACGCGCTTTGACGGTGAAGGAAAACATCGTGAGGAAACCTGCATATCTATGCCATGACCATCAGTGGTCAGACTAGTATGTGGAATGGAGAAGGCAATGGCAACACCACTCCATTATAACTGACAAGAGAGTCGTCGTGTGTTTCAATAAAAACACGATGACCACGACCCTCAGTCATGAGGAAATACGACTTAGATGATGATGAACGAGAACTACAGCAGATATTTTTACATGAGCAGTGACTATATTTTGTAGTGTAACTCCATTTGTTTCCAAATACATAACAACACATTCCCGCAATATGTTTATTATAATTACACTTATATAGTTTAACACTTGTCGGCGCGATCGTGTTGTAAAATTATTTGTTAGTTAAATTTTATTATTTACCATTTTAAGTTTAATTTAGAGATGACTCATGTTTATGTAATTCTTGCGCGGGTATAAATAGGAACGTAAAAACAGTCGCGCTCCATCCGTCGGAGTGTGTGGACGTGTTAAGAAGTATTTACGCTGTTGAATAAATGTAAAATTCTGCAGATTTTCGTCTTATTGAACAATAGACAATCCGCAAAATTATGTTGGTGGTACCCTCAGCGTTGATATTGTTTTAAAAATACTTCTGAAGCTATAGCACTAACATAGTTTACCAGGTGGTAGGTCTCTGTTGCCGGAGACCGTCTGGGTGGGTACCACCGCAGTGACTATTGCAACCGACAAATAGTAGTGTGCGAACATTACTGTGTTCCGGTTTGAAGCGCGCTGTAGCTAGTGTAATTACTGGGGCAACGAGACTTAACACCTTATGTCTCCAGGCGACGAGCGCAATGTGGTACAGCGTATACCATCTTAACTAGCGCCGCGTTGTCATGGGCAAGCGTATCACTTACCATCAGGTGAACGTCTTGCTCGTCTCGTCGCAAAGTAGTATAAAAAAAAAAATAGTTGCCAGTTTGGCTTTTGAATTTATTAAACACAATATCTTATGACACACGTCCGTTCTTCATCGCGTGCCGGCGACGAATGGCAACTTCCATTTTTTTCCGATATAAAACTACTAGCAAATACCCCCATTCCAACCGCTATTTCGTTGCCTGTGTTGCCAGTAAATTTCCTATTTTACAATTACAACGCAACTGTAAAAGGAGTGTTGGTTTATAAAAATTATTGTTGTATTTTATTATACCATTTTAATTTATATATGTATTATTTGCGACAAATTTCGAACTACTTTAAAACTAAAAACACTCGTAATGTTTTTCTCTAACGCCTGATATAAGGTCAGTGAAATGCAATAATTTATTAGGTATATCTGCAGGCGTTGCATAAGGATGCCGGGCAATAAAATGCATCTGCAGTGGAGCGGAAGTAAGTGCAGCACCGGACGTATCCGCCGGCCCGCTGCACACGCCCGCTTAACATTTTTATAACGCAATGTACGGAATTGAATTTATAAAATTGAAAATTTGTAGACCTTTTTTTTTTTTTATGCTACTTTGCGACGAGACGAGCAAGACGTTCACCTGGTGGTAAGTGATACGCTTGTTAACAACGCGGTGCTAGTTAAGATGGTATACACTGCACCACATTGCGCTCGTCGTCTGAGACATAAGGTGTTAAGTCTCGTTACCCCAGTAATTACACTAGCTACAGCGCCCTTCAAACCGGAACACAGTAATGTCTGCACACTACTATTTGTCGGTTGCAATAGTCACTGCGGTGGCACCCACCCAGACGGTCTCCGGCAACAGAGACCTACCACCTGGTAACCTGGACCTGGTTTTGGAAATGTATACGCTCCTTATTTTATATCCATTTAACTGCTGGTATGTCCCTGTTGCTACAGACCGTCTAGGTACCGCAGTGACTATTTCAGACAAACAGTAGTGTGCAAATATCATCATCCAGTTTAAAGGTAGTGTAGTTAGCAGAACTAATTAGGTATCTAACTAAACGCTTTGATTTTAAAAATCTGTGTACGCAATTAGTTGAGAATTTTAACAAAGACATTATTATGAATAAGATTGATCACTATTTTTTTTTATGCTACTATGCGACGAGACGAGCAAGACGTTCACCTGATGGTAAGTGATACGCTTGTTAACAACGCGGTGCTAGTTAAGATGGTACACACTGCACCACATTGCGCTCGTCGTGAGACATAAGGTGTTGTCTCGTTACCCCAGTAATTACACTAGCTACAGCGCGCTTCTAAACCGGAACACAGTAATGTTTGCACACTACTATTTGTCGGTTGCAATAGTCACTGCGGTGGTACCCACCCAGACGGTCTCCGGCAACAGAGACCTACCACCTGGTAACCTGGACCTGGTTTTGGAAATGTATACGCTCCTTATTTTATATCCATTTAACTGCTGGTATGTCCCTGTTGCTACAGACCGTCTAGGTACCGCAGTGACTATTTCAGACAAACAGTAGTGTGCAAATATTATCATCATCCAGTTTGAGGGTTAGTGTAGTTAGTTAAACTAATTAGGTATCTAACTAAACGCTTTGATTTTAAAAATCTGTGTACGCAATTAGTTGAGAATTTTAACAAAGACATTATTATGAATAAGATTGATCACTATTTTTTTTTATGCTACTATGCGACGAGACGAGCAAGACGTTCACCTGATGGTAAGTGATACGCTTGTTAACAACGCGGTGCTAGTTGAGATGGTACACACTGCACCACATTGCGCTCGTCGCTGAGACATAAGGTGTTAAGTCTCGTTACCCCAGTAATTACACTAGCTACAGCGCGCTTCTAAACCGGAACACAGTAATGTTTGCACACTACTATTTGTCGGTTGCAATAGTCACTGCGGTGGTACCCACCCAGACGGTCTCCGGCAACAGAGACCTACCACCTGGTAAACCACTATGAGCTCCACTCGCTCACTGGTGGTAGGTATCAATTGCTGGTGACCGTTTAGGTAGGTTTGATATTTTCATTATAACGGGCGCTATAAGCTAGTGAAATTACTGGGGTAACGAGACTTAATACCATATTAACAAGCGGCATGTTATGGACTAGCGTATCACTTACCATCAGGTGAACGTCTTGCTCGTCTCGTCGCATTTTGGTATTAAAAAAATGCCTTCAGAATCGAACCAGAGACCTCTCTTTATATTAGGTAAGGTTACTGCGCCAATGTGGAAAAAATCTCCAACAAAGAAATCCCAGCGCTTTACACAGCCTGCTCCATCTGTATCGCATCGATTCGCAAATTGTTCCAGCCTCCCAATTGTTCCGGAATCGTTCTGCCGAACATAAACGGATTATGTTCCGCGAGCGACTCCCCCGCTCCGTCGCATTAGTCGACTAACGACTTTGCAACGTTCGACGTTTCACAGTTAAATTGCGAAACTGTCGGAACAATTTGCGTTCGCATTATATTAATTGAGCGAACGATTTCAATTGCGGACTACTTTACTATTCGCTGTTTCATATCGATTTAATTGTATCCGATTGTATTCATATTTTTTATGTATTAAATATAATTAAACTTATGTACTATATATGTGGGAAGAATATTTAATTTTAAGTACTTTTTAACTTGTTACTCGTATTACTTTATAACGTTATTTGTGAAATGGTAACACTGAGGATGACGAAAAAAAAAAGACGAGGACGGACGAGTTGTGTTGACGTTTATTATTAAAAACCGTTTAAAAGAGAATAAATTCAGTGCATTTTAGTTAAGTTTGGCCCCACACATATACAATTACATTAACTTAAAAGTCTGAAGGATTCTTCAGACTTTTTTAATTATGAACTCAAGCAGCCTGAAAACATAACAAAACTATTTAAATTTAACTTAAAACAAACGGTTTTTTTTTTTTTTTTTTTTTTTTTTTTTTTTTTTTTTTTTTTTTTTTTTTTTTTTTTTTTTTTTTTTTTTTTTTTTTTTTTTTTTTTTTTTTTTTTTTTTTTTTTTTTTTTTTTTTTTTTTTTTTTTTTTTTTTTTTTTTTTTTTTTTTTTTTTTTTTTTTTTTTTTTTTTTTTTTTTTTTTTTTTTTTTTTTTTTTTTTTTTTTTTTTTTTTTTTTTTTTTTTTTTTTTTTTTTTTTTTTTTTTTTTTTTTTTTTTTTTTTTTTTTTTTTTTTTTTTTTTTTTTTTTTTTTTTTTTTTTTTTTTTTTTTTTTTTTTTTTTTTTTTTTTTTTTTTTTTTTTTTTTTTTTTTTTTTTTTTTTTTTTTTTTTTTTTTTTTTTTTTTTTTTTTTTTTTTTTTTTTTTTTTTTTTTTTTTTTTTTTTTTTTTTTTTTTTTTTTTTTTTTTTTTTTTTTTTTTTTTTTTTTTTTTTTTTTTTTTTTTTTTTTTTTTTTTTTTTTTTTTTTTTTTTTTTTTTTTTTTTTTTTTTTTTTTTTTTTTTTTTTTTTTTTTTTTTTTTTTTTTTTTTTTTTTTTTTTTTTTTTTTTTTTTTTTTTTTTTTTTTTTTTTTTTTTTTTTTTTTTTTTTTTTTTTTTTTTTTTTTTTTTTTTTTTTTTTTTTTTTTTTTTTTTTTTTTTTTTTTTTTTTTTATACTACTATGCGACGAGACGAGCAAGACGTTCACCTGATGGTAAGTGATACGCTTGTTAACAACGCGGTGCTAGTTAAGATGGTACACACTGCACCACATTGCGCTCGTCGCCTTGAGACATAAGGTGTTAAGTCTCGTTACCCCAGTAATTACACTAGCTACAGCGCGCTTCAAACCGGAACACAGTAATGTTCGCACACTACTATTTGTCGGTTGCAATAGTCACTGCGGTGGTAGCCTAGACGGTCCTGTAGCAACAGGGACATCGCAGCATTAAATTGATATAAATAAGGACGTATACATTTCCCCAAACCGGTCCCATTTACCAGGTGGTGGTCTCTGTTGCCGGAGACCGTCTGGGTGGGTCCACCGTCAGCTCCTATTGCACTGCCAAATATAGTGTGCAAACATTACTGTTCCGTTTTAAAGCGCGCTGTAGCTAGTGTAATTACTGGGGTAACGAAACTTAACACCTTATGTCTCAAGGCGACGAGCGCAATGTGGTGGGGCAGTGTTTACCATCTCACTGCACAGCGTTTGTAACAATCGTATCACTTACCATCAGGTGAACGTCTTGCTCGTCTCGTCGCATTTTGGTATTAAAAAAATGCCTTCAGAATCGAACCAGAGAACCTCTCTTTATATTAGGTAAGACTACTGCGCCAATGTGGAAAAAATCTCCAACAAAGAAATCCCAGCGCTTTACACAGCCTGCTCCATCTGTACCGCATCGATTCGCAAATTGTTCCAGCCCCCCAATATGTTCCCGGAATCGTTCTGCCGAACATAAACGGATTATGTTCCGCGAGCGACTCCCCCGCTCCGTCGCATTAGTCGACTAACGACTTTGCAACGTTCGACGTTTCTCAGTTAAATTGCGAAACTGTCGGGAACAATTTGCGTTCGCATTATATTAATTGAGCGAACGATTTCAATTGCGGACTACTTTACTATTCGCTGTTTCATATCGATTTAATTGTATCCGATTGTATTCCTTTTATGTATTAAATATAATTAAACTTATGTACTAGATATGTGGGAAGAATATTTAATTTTAAGTACTTTTTAACTTGTTAACTCGTATTACTTTATAACGTTATTTGTGAAATGGTAACACTGAGGATGACGAAAACAAAAAAGACGAAGACGGACGAGTTGTGTTGACGTTTATTATTAAAACCATTTAAAAGAAAATAAATTCAGTGCATTTTAGTTAAGTTTTGGCCCCACATATGTACAATTACATTAACTTAAAAGTCTGAAGGATTCTTCAGACTTTTTAATTATGAACTCAAGCAGCCTGAAAACATATCAAACTATTTAAATTTAACTTTAAACAAACATATTGCTGCAGTTTTAACTAAAATGATTTGGTTATATTATTAAATATATCAACAAATAAATAAAATTCGGATGTCTGTTTGTAATATTAAAACAACCGCTTTATACTGTGTTCGGTTTGTGTTTGTGTTGAAATGTTTTTTAAAAAAAATTGTGTTTCTGTCTGTTTGTTCCGGCTAATCTCTGAAACGGCTGAACCGATTTTAACGGGACTTTCACTAGCAGATAGCTGGTGTAAGAAGGTGTAACTTAGGGTCTATTTTAGAAACAAATCGGATATCACAAAAACAAATTGATTCCAATGAAAAATGTAACAAATTCGATTCGAATAGAGAAGTTGTATACATTTATTATATATTTTTCTAAGTTTCTTTTATTTGTATAAGCTATATTTCTTTTTTTTTATACTACTTTGCGACGAGACGAGCGAGACGTTCACCTGATGGTAAGTGATACGCTTGTTAACAACGCGGTGCTAGTTAAGATGGTACACACTGCACCACATTGCGCTCGTCGCCTTGAGACATAAGGTGTTAAGTCTCGTTACCCCAGTAATTACACTAGCTACAGCGCGCTTCAAACCGGAACACAGTAATGTTTGCACACTACTATTTGTCGGTTGCAATAGTCACTGCGGTGGTACCCACCCAGACGGTCTCCGGCAACAGAGACATAACCACACTTGTAAAAATTCGTCTCGTCGCATTTTGGTATTAAAAAAAATCCTTCCAGAATCGAACCAGAGACCTCTCTTTATATTAGGTAAGGCTACTGCGCCACGGTGGAAAAAATCTCCAACAAAGAAATCCCAGCGCTTTACCCAACCTAGCTCCTCTGTAGGCATACGATTCGCAAATTGTTCCAGCCCCCCAATATGTTCCCGGAATCGTTCTGCCGAACATAAACGGATTATGTTCCACGAGCGACTCCCCGCTCCGTCGCATTAGTCGACTAACGACTTTGCAACGTTCGACGTTTCTCAGTTAAATTGCGAAACTGTCGGGAACAATTTGCGTTCGAATTATATTAATTGAGCGAACGATTTCAATTGCGGACTACTTTACTATTCGCTGTTTCATATCGATTTAATTGTATCCGATTGTATTCATATTTTTTATGTATTAAATATAATTAAACTTATGTACTATATATGTGGGAAGAATATTTAATTTTAAGTACTTTTTAACTTGTTAATTCGTATTACTTTATAACGTTATTTGTGAAATGGTAACACTGAGGATGACGAAAACAAAAAAGACGAGGACGGACGAGTTGTTTTGACGTTTATTATTAAAACCATTTAAAAGAGAATAAATTCAGTGCATTTTAGTTAAGTTTGGCCCCACATATGTACAATTACATTAACTTAAAAGTCTGAAGGATTCTTCAGACTTTTTAATTATGTACTCAAGCAGCCTGAAAACATATCAAATTATTTAAATTTAACTTTAAACAAACATATTGCTGCAGTTTTAACTAAAATGATTTGGTTATATTATTAAATATATCAACAGATAAATAAAATTCGGGTGTCTGTTTGTAATATTGAAATAACCGCTTTATACTGTGTTCGGATGTATACACGGCACATAAAACAAAACAACGTTTTTTAAAAAAAAATTGTATTTCTGTTTGTTCCGGCTAATCTCTGAAACGGCTGAACCGATTTTAACGGGACTTTTACTAGCAGATAGTGGTTGTTAAAGAAGGTGTAACTAGTGTCTTTTTAGAAACAAATCGGATATCACAAAAAAAATTAATTCTAATGAAAAATGTAACAATATTCGATACAAATAGAGAAGTTGTATACATTTATTATATATTTTTCTAAGTTTCTTTTATTTGTATAAGCTATATTTCTTTTTTTTTATACTACTTTGCGACGAGACGAGCAAGACGTTCACCTGATGGTAAGTGATACGCTTGTTAACAACGCGGTGCTAGTTAAGATGGTACACACTGCACCACATTGCGCTCGTCGCCTTGAGACATAAGGTGTTAAGTCTCGTTACCCCAGTAATTACACTAGCTACAGCGCCCTTCAAACCGGAACACAGTAATGTTTGCACACTACTATTTGGCGGTTGAAATAGTCACTGCGGTGGTACCCAGACGGTCTTCGGCAACGGAGACCTACCACCTGGTAGAGACCGTCTTCTTTACAAATACCACGCGGACGAAGTCGTGGATCACAGCTAGTCTAAAATAGACTCGCGCTTAACTAATTTTTTTTATTTAAACATTTAAGATGTCTGTCATGATATGAGGTAACGTTCAACATGGAACTGAAATTGAATAGGGCCGTATGAATGGAAACAGAATGTCTCCAATCTCCCGGCGCTGGTGGCGGCCCCTCCACAGAAGTGCGCTATCCGGGACAAGGTCGAGGCTCAACCGCACAATACAACACTGTTCAGTACCGCTGCAAGCGGCAACTTTAACTTAACAGCTTACAAATGCTTAGTGTATTTATAACTTTTCATACTTTATTATTGAGCATGAAATATACACGGCTTTGGATTTTTTTATTCAACGAAGCTACCCGTCGAATAAGACGTTCACCTGATGGTAAGTTGATATGTTTGCTTACATGCCGCTTGTTAGTTGGTATACACTCCACCACATTGCGCTCGTCGTAAGATATAAGGTACTAGTAAGATAAAAGGTAAGTAGCGGTGCACTATTTTTAGTGCACCGCTACTTACCTTTGCTTACTTTTTATTTATATCTTCTTTTCCAGTGGGTTGTCTGGAAGAGATTGCTGCCTGAGCAATAAGACAGCCCATTGTACATTTTTGTGTTGACTTATGTATTTCTTTCTTTTGTTAAATTTGTTACTGGTGTACAATAAAGAATATTTATCTTATCTTATCTTATCTTACTAGCTACATCACCCTTCAAACTGGAACACAGTAATGTTATAACACTACTGTTTGTCGGTTGAAATATTCACTGCGGTGGTACTTAGACCGTCTGGGTACCACCGCAGTGACTATTGCAACCGACAAATAGTAGTGTGCAAACATTACTGTGTTCCGGTTTGAAGCGCGCTGTAGCTAGTGTAATTACTGGGGTAACGAGACTTAACACCTTATGTCTCAAGGCGACGAGCGCAATGTGGTGCAGTGTGTACCATCTTAACTAGCAGCACGTTGTCATGGGCAAGCGTATCACTTACCATCAGGTGAACGTCTTGCTCGTCTCGTCGCATAGTAGTAAAAAAAAATTGTCTATTGAAAATTCTTTAGTCTATTAGAAATAACGCATATCTAGGTCATATAGCCCGAAATGCCAAATATATATTTTTTTTTTTTTTTTTTTTTTTTTTTTTTTTTTTTTTTTTTTTTTTTTTTTTTTTTTTTTTTTTTTTTTTTTTTTTTTTTTTTTTTTTTTTTTTTTTTTTTTTTTTTTTTTTTTTTTTTTTTTTTTTTTTTTTTTTTTTTTTTTTTTTTTTTTTTTTTTTTTTTTTTTTTTTTTTTTTTTTTTTTTTTTTTTTTTTTTTTTTTTTTTTTTTTTTTTTTTTTTTTTTTTTTTTTTTTTTTTTTTTTTTTTTTTTTTTTTTTTTTTTTTTTTTTTTTTTTTTTTTTTTTTTTTTTTTTTTTTTTTTTTTTTTTTTTTTTTTTTTTTTTTTTTTTTTTACTACTTTGCGACGAGACGAGCAAGACGTTCACCTGATGGTAAGTGATACGCTTGTTAACAACGCGGTGCTGTTAAGATGGTACACACTGCACCACATTGCGCTCGTCGCCTTGAGACATAAGGTGTTGTCTCGTTACCCCAGTAATTACACTAGCTACAGCGCCCTTCAAACTGGAACACAGTAATGTTATAACACTACTGTTTGTCGGTTGAAATATTCACTGCGGTGGTAGACGGTCTGTAGCAACAGAGACACTACCAGCAGTGAACGCGGAATGAACATATATGTTTTATTTCAAATTGTCATAGCTCAGAAGTGTTTAAAGAAATAACATAAGCAAGAGTTTTCAAAGTACTTTACATAAAATCATCAATTTTATACCAATGTCAATTATCTGTACTCGTGGTAGGTCTCTGTTGCCGGAGACCGTCTGGGTACCACCGCAGTGACTATTGCAACCGACAAATAGTAGTGTGCGGACATTACTGTGTTCCGGTTTGAAGGGCGCTGTAGCTAGTGTAATTACTGGGGTAACGAGACTTAACACCTTATGTCTTACGACGAGCGCAATGTGGTGCAGTGTGTACCATCTTAACTAGCGCCGCGTTGTCATGTGCAAGCGTATCACTTACCATCAGGTGAACGTCTTGCTCGTCTCGTCGCATAGTAGTAAAAAAAAAATTGTCTATTGAAAATTCTTTAGTCTATTAGAAATAACGCATATCTAGGTCATATAGCCCGAAATGCCAAATGCAGTCTTCCACAGATATGAATGGGGAAAGTAACCGTAAAGAGGAAATCGGTCGCAGAAAGAAATTATGGCTAGAGTTACGTAACCATAACATAGAATAAGTTAATCTTAAGTACTGAGCGATAACATTCGTTCTGTAACATAAAGCCATTATGTATATAAGAAATAACATGTAAAGTTTAATTCGATTGCTTCAATTGCCTGTTAAATAAAGTATACTTTGTAAAAAGCTTTATTATACAACTTAACTCCAGACCACATCAAGAGCGCAGCTGATCCACTTAGCGCGCAAAAGGACAATGTTCGCAGAACTGGTGTCCAATTCACTTGGACCACCTGAAGAAGATCGGATAAAAGTAAAACCATTGAGCACTATCCAAGTGCTACGAGGATGTTTCTAGAAGTTTGTGAAGCTACGAGCTGATAAAGAATTAAAAAGGTCGGTCGTAGCGCACCGAGTTCGTAGCGATTTGTCTACGTCGTAGCGCATTTAAAGACCTGAAAACTCTGAAATGTTGCTATGAACTGATTGATAGGTTAGTTTATTTATTTTAAGCTTGCCATACATATGTAGTACAGAGGGCGGACTTAATGCTAAGTAGCATTCTCTGCCAGTCAACCCTGGGAGACTAGAAACTTACGAAGGCAGGTGTAAAAAAACATATAATAAAAATAATACATACATTAAAAATACGATAATATATATAAAATTTGTAAAACCGGAAATATGTCAGGTTGATTGTGTCTTTAAGTAGTGGAGACGAAGCATCCTCTTAAATACAACTTTATTGGGTGCACGTTTAACATCATTAGGCAAGGCGTTCCAAAGGAGTATTGACTGAACCGTGAAAGAAGAATTGAAGAATTGAGTACGATGCTGAGGTACCCTTATTTTAAGATGATTGATGGAACGAGGCTCACGATCCTGAGAAGATAGATAAAAATGAAAATTATCTTTAAGATAAGAAGGAGCAGAGATATCGTTCAAGATAGTGAAGAGTGTTAATAAGAGTCTGGTGCTGCGCCTTTGTTGGATTGAAAGCCAATTAAGTTTGGAGCGATATAAAGAGATGTGGTCGTATTTACGTAGACAGGAGATAAATCGTATACAATTGTTCAGAAGGCGCTCCAATTTGTGATGAAGATTTTGAGAAAGGTCTGAGCAACAAACATCTCCATAATCGATAATGGGAAGTACAAGTGAATTGACCAGCATGATTTTGGTTTTAACAGGAAGAAAGTTCTTTAGACGATAGAGTGATCGTAGAGTGCCAACTACTTTACGGCTAATTTTTTTGTTACTATATAGAAAAACTTACAAATGATCGTTTCAGTGTTTCTGTATTAAATATTTACTGTGCCAATAAAATCTCCGAGCGCATGAAACGCGAATGTGAAAAGGTTTTCAGCGATCCGCAGTTACTGTGAAGTGTCGACTGAACTAACAAAAGTACTGCAATTGCTTTCAGCGTAGTTTGCAGTAAACGCTTAAATATTTATACGTACTCTGATTGGTGACCAGCTCGCCGGATTGCTTTTTTAATGACGTGCGGTTAGTATCAGCGAGATGTGGAGATGTGGACTTCCTTCCTGATGGCGTCTTCTGTAAGCAGTAGCGCTGATCTTCAGTTATGCTACCTGACTAAAATTATACAATTAAAACTTACATTGAAAATTAACGGAGCGTGTGAAAGAGATACGCGTGAGAGTGAAAGAGAATTACAATAATGTCTATTTTTTTTATGCTAATATGCGACGAGACGAGCAAGACGTTCACCTGATGGTAAGTGATACGCTTGTTAACAACGCGGTGCTAGTTAAGATGGTACACACTGCACCACATTGCGCTCGTCGTGAGACATAAGGTGTTAAGTCTCGTTACCCCAGTATTTACACTAGCTACATCTCCCTTCAAACTACAACACAGTAATGTTTGTTTACTATTTGTCGGTTGCAATAGTCACTGCGGTGGTACCCAGACGGTCTCCGGCAACAGAGACCTACCACAAGTAAAAAGTATTTTGTGTTGTGAGGGTGTCGTTGTGAACAGGAAATGAATTCCGAGCGAACAGAGTCGCCGCGAGCGCTTTGTATACAAATTACGTTGAAACGTCTGTTTCTTTGTTAAATTTAATAAAGAGGAAGCTGTAAAATGGAACGACTCTTCGCAATTATTGCTGCTCCCGCTCCCTCTCCCGCCTCCGCCACCGCTGTGAACTCGACAACAGATATTTTTTGCTCTCGGAACGAAACGAGCGCTTGCTAAGTGTTATTGGATACTGGGAAACGGTGAAATGTTTTAATAAAGTCAGGGCTGTGTTTCAATAATAATTTATATATACACGTCGGCGCGATCGCGTTGTAAAATCATTTAATTGTTATAATTAGTTAAATATCAGCGCGAATTAGTTTTAAAATTATCTATTCGTTAAATTTTTATTATTTATAATTTCATGTTTAATTTAGAGATGACTCATGTATTTGTAATTCTTGCGTGGGTAGAAATAGAAATGCGCTGGTTATGCGGAATCAGTCGCGCTCCGACCGCCGGAGTGTGCGGACGTGTTAATAAGTCGTTACGTTGTCGGACAAATGTGGGATCTGCAAATCTACGTTTTATTGAACAATACACGATCCCTAAAACGCTGTAAAGAGCCGTGATAGCCTAGTGGTTTGAACGCCGGCCTTCCAATGCGAAGGTACCGGGTTCGAATCCGACCTGCACCAATGAATTTTTCAATTTATGTGCAGTAAAACACCAACTAATATCACGAGCTTTGACGGTGAAGGAAAACATCGTGAGCAAACCTGCATATCTATGCCATGAGCATCAGTGGTCATACTAGTATGTGGAATGGAGAAGGCAATGGCAAACCACCCCATTATAACTGCCAAGAGAGTCGTCGTGTGTTTCAATAAAAACATGATGACCACGACCCTCAGTCATGAGGAAATACGACTTAGACGAAGAAAACGCTGTTAGTGTTGACATCACGTTTTTTTGCTAAAACGTATATATATAATTTAATGATAGATACAATACTGATGGCAGGACTTCAATTAGGTCTTCCGGGGTACGACCATCCAAAAGCTGATTATCTTCTAAAGGTTTATTCTCGATGGTAAAGAGAAATAGTCATCCTTATTATGTATTACCGTTTGAAGAGAAATTTGAGAAATAAACGGTGGCGCCACCAGCGTCATATTGCGTTACTAAACTTAACCATCAGTTCAACGTCATAACATTCGCTTAGTTGATGAACTAAGTATACAATTTAAATCGCTAAGTAAACTTTTAACTCTCGCTCTAACTACAAGTTAAAACTTCACGGTATTAAGTCAAGTTAAACAGTTTAACTTGATTCGGTTTTTGTAAAAGAAATTCATTTGCCTCGAGCGCCTCTGTTAAAACTTTCAGATCTTATATCCTGGTGGTCATTTGATTTATTTCGTCACCACCTGCATAATAAAATGTACGACGGATTTTGATCTAACAAATTACTGTTGGTGTAGTTTGATTACCACCACTCAAATCTTTACCATAACACAACATTAACATATTTTTAACCATCTTTAACATTCTATGGATCTAATAAGTTCTTAGTGTCTAGGTAGGTAACACAGAAACAGACAGAATACTATCTTAAAATCTAACCTGTATCTTCCTCTCGCTGTTGCCTATTCTCAAATGTTTTTTATTAATCTAATGCACCACTGTCTTCTCTTTTTTCTCTTACTATTTATGTCCTATTTTCCAGTGGGTTGTCTAGAAGAGATTGCTTTAAAGCAACAAGGCCGCCCATTGTACATTGTCATTTTATAAATTTGTATGTTTATTACTTAACTTTGTGTGCAATAAAGAGTATTTATTTATTTATTTATTAGGTACCACCGCAGTTCCTATTTCAGAAAAAACAGTAGTGTGATAACATTACTGTGTTCCAGTTTGATTTAAATCGTTGTCTTACGACGAGCGCAATGTGGTGCAGTGTATACCATCTTAACTAGCGGTATGTTGTAGGCAAGTTTATCACTTACCGTCAAGTGAACATCTTAGTCGTCTCGCCGAATAAAATGTATAAAAGGTTCCGTTACACATTTCCGTTTCCACCAGACCTTGACCTATAAAAGGGGCGGAAGGTGCCCTGAAAGTCCGGGGGCATCCTTCGCTGTGCTCTCGTGATATCGCTTATTAAATTTAAAAGGTTACAAGATAAAATTAATGGCGGCGTTTAAAAAAAAAATCTAGTGTAAAACGTATTAATTAAACACCGATACGGTGCGCCGGCCGCGCTATACAAAACGCCGTTTTATCGCGACCTTATTAAAATTAGTTTTTTTTGCTCTCTCTCCCATTAAAAACTTTTCATTAAACCGTTCCGATTGGACGCTCGTTGATTTTAATGAGCAATCCCGCGGTGTATGCTGATGACTTATAAAACGGTCCAGATCAAGTTTTTTTTCAACGAAGCGACGAGACGAGAACGCCTTCACCTGATGGTAAATGATATGCATAACATGACACTAGTTAAGATCGTATACACTGCACCACATTGCGTTGGTCGTAAGACATATGATGTTATGTTTTTTTTTTTAATTAATTTTAGTTCTGGGATTTTTGCCCCGAAGGAGCATATCAATCCCATCGTACCCTTTATATCTTAAGACTATATCAACATTCTAAACTACAGACTATATCACTTAAGAGCTAATGTCATTCAGATTCGCCAAGGGCATCAGGTCTTTGGCGAATTTTGATGTTGGTTCTGCCAGCGCGGTTTGCACCACGCCAACATCCCTGGTGTTAAGATGTTATGTTTCGTTACCACAGTAATTTGACTAGAACACCTTACAAACTGAAAGACAGTAATGTAATGGTATTTGCCTGGACGGTCTCTGGAGACGTAAAGACCTTCTTCTTAGTCATATTTCCTCATGACTGAGGGTCGTGGTCATCACGTGTAATGAAACACACGACTTTGTCAGTTATAATGGAGTGGTGTTGCCATTGCCTTCTCCATTCCACATACAAGTGCGAGCACGGATGCTCATGACATAGATATGCAGGTTTCCTCACGACGTTTTCCTTCACCATCAAACTAGTGAAAGACCTACCACCACTGAAATAAAGATTGTACAGCAACCATTAGGATGGTATGCGGTATATAATAGTGCCGTAAAATCTAAGTAGCAAACATCATTTGATGGTATCTGAAGCTAGTGAAGTTATTCCGGACTTAACGAAGTCCCAAAACGGATGAGTAGGATGTGGTGCTGTATACCATTCACCACCAGGTGAAAGGGTGAATAAAAATGAATAATAATAGTATAAATGACCAGGTGGTAGGTCTCTGTTACCGGAGACCGTCTGGGTGGGTACCACCGCAGTGACTATTGCAACCGCCAAATAGTAGTGTGCAAACATTACTGTGTTCCGGTTTGAAGGGCGCTGTAGCTAGTGTAATTACTGGGGTAACGAGACTTAACACCTTATGTCTTACGACGAGCGCAATGTGGTGCAGTGTGTACCATCTTAACTAGCAGCGCGTTGTTAACAAGCGTATCACTTACCATCAGGTGAACGTCTTGCACGTCTCGTCGCAAAGTAGTATAAAAAAAAAATGAGGAAAGTATCCTACAGTGCATTGAAAAATGTCTTTATAGACAGACTTTATAGATAGATATCCGACTCGAAGGACCAGTTTACTATTTACTAGTTTTAATTTAGAAATAGACTAATCACCAAATAAAGAAATCCGAATTAAATCTACACGATTAATTCTTCTGGTGTTTCTATTTATTAGAAATTTTTAATACAATCCTGGCAACACAAAGTCAAGCCTAAAGCTCAAAAGGACTCGTATCCAGAGCTGTAAAAACATTTACAAAAAAAGCACCTAAAGATAGACGTACATAGACAGGTTTTTTTAATAAAGAACTATCACCACAATTTGGTGTAGCACGCAACAAGGGAAAGGCTTTTTTATGACATCCATTGTAAGGCTTTATCCGTTTTGAGACCTTCAAAGGCTGCGTTGGAAAATTACGAAAGCGTTTATCATTTTCATCTACAATGAGCTGAATGGGAAAATGTCGCATGGTGGTAACTGATAATGAGGACGTTGATGGTGAATCCTCCTCGTTTAGAATACTACGGCTTTTATGTTGAAGTTAATATAATGATAAGACAATATATATAATTTACCAGGTGGTAGGTCTCTGTTGCCGGAGACCGTCTGGGTACCACCGCAGTGACTATTTCAACTGACAAATATTAGTGTGCAAACATTACTGTGTTCCGGTTTGAAGCGCGCTGTAGCTAGTGTAATTACTGGGGTAACGAGACTTAACACCTTATGTCTTACGACGAGCGCAATGTGGTGCAGTGTGTACCATCTTAACTAGCGCCGCGTTGTTAACAAGCGTATCACTTACCATCAGGTGAACGTCTTGCTCATCTCGTCGCATAAAAAAAAACAAACTATAACCAGCAGCCTCGGAATCGAACCTGGCACGTCGGTGTGTCAGTAATAAAGTTAACCACTACGCAATAAAGGCAGTTTAGTCTTCTAATGAAAGTGTTATTACCGAGATGAGTACGGAACATCTCTTCCATAAACCAAACTAAAAATATAACTCCGGAATCGAACTAGAGACTTCCGTGTTACTAGAATAACGATTAACAACTCACAACCAGACAGTTAAATTGCACGTTATTCTTTGAACTTTTACAATACGTCTTAAGTTACATTTTGATTCAACTTAGGATGTTCACACTACACCAACATATTAAAAAAAGTTTTCTTTCTTTTAGTCAACTAAACTATCGAGTTGTTCACCTGGTAAGTGATACACTTGCCTATAACATGCCGCTAGTGAAGATGGTATACACTGCACCACATTGCGCTTGCACTAGCTTACACCACCATTCAAACTGGAACACAGTAATATCACACTACTGTTTGTCTGAAATAGTCACTGCGGTGGTACCTTTTTTTTTTAATACTACTTTGCGACGGGACGAGCAAGACGTTCACCTGATGGTAAGTGATACACTTGCCTATAACATGCCGCTAGTTAAGATGGTATACACTGCACCACATTGCGCTTGTCGTAATACATAAGTTGTTAAGTCTCGTTACCCCAGTAATTTCACTAGCTACACCACCATTCAAACTGGAACACAGTAATATCACACTACTGTTTGTCTGAAATAGTCACTGCGGTGGTACCTTTTTTTTTAATACTACTTTGCGACGGGACGAGCGAGACGTTCACCTGATGGTAAGTGATACGCTTGTTAACAACGCGGCGCTAGTTAAGATGGTACACACTGCACCACATTGCGCTTGTCGTAATACATAAGTTGTTAAGTCTCGTTACCTCAGTAATTTCATTAGCTACACCACCATTCAAACTGGAACACAGTATCACACTACTGTTTGTCTGAAATAACTGCGGTGGTACCTTTTTTTTTTTTAATACTACTTTGCGACGAGACGAGCGAGACGTTCACCTGATGGTAAGTTTCACTTGCTTATAAGACGCCGCTAGTTAAGATGGTATACACTGCGCCACATTGCGCTTCCACTAGCTACACCACCATTCAAACTGGAACACAGTAATATTATCACACTACTGTTTGTCTGAAATAGTCACTGCGGTGGTACCTTTTTTTTTTAATACTACTTTGCGACGAGACGAGCAAGACGTTCACGTGATGGTAAGTGATACACTTGCCTATAACATGCCGCTAGTTAAGATGGTATACACTGCACCACATTGCGCTTGTCGTAATACATAAGTTGTTAAGTCTCGTTACCCCAGTAATTTCACTAGCTACACCACCATTCAAACTGGAACACAGTCATATTATCACACTACTGTTTGTCTGAAACAGTCACTGCGGTGGTACCTTTTTTTTTTAATACTACTTTGCGACGAGACGAGCGAGACGTTCACCTGATGGTAAGTGATACGCTTGTTAACAACGCGGCGCTAGTTAAGATGGTACACACTGCACCACATTGCGCTTGTCGTAATACATAAGTTGTTAAGTCTCGTTACCCCAGTAATTTCACTAGCTACACCACCATTCAAACTGGAACACAGTCATATTATCACACTACTGTTTGTCTGAAACAGTCACTGCGGTGGTACCTTTTTTTTTTAATACTACTTTGCGACGAGACGAGCAAGACGTTCACCTGATGGTAAGTGATACGCTTGTTGACAACGCGGTGCTAGTTGAGATGGTACACACTGCACCACATTGCGCTCGTAAGACATAAGGTGTTAAGTCTCGTTACCCCAGTAATTTCACTAGCTACACCACCATTCAAACTGGAACACAGTAACACGTTCTCGTGTGTGACTACTGGAATACAGTCACACGTTCTCGTGTGTGACTACTGGAATACAGTCACACGTTCTCGTGTGTGACTACTGGAATACAGTACACGTTCTCGTGTGTGACTACTGGAATACAGTAACACGTTCTCGTGTGTGACTACTGGAATACAGTAACACGTTCTCGTGTGTGACTACTGGAATACAGTACACGTTCTCGTGTGTGACTACTGGAATACAGTAACAGGTTGTCGTGTGTTGACTACTGGGATACAGTAACACGTTCTCGTGTGTGACTACTGGAATACAGTACACGTTCTCGTGTGTGACTACTGGAATACAGTCACACGTTCTCGTGTGTGACTACTGGAATACAGTCACACGTTCTCGTGTGTGACTACTGGAATACAGTAACACGTTCTCGTGTGTTGACTACTGGAATACAGTAACACGTTCTCATACATTGACTACTTGAATACAGTAACACGTTCTCGTGTGTTGACTACTGGAATACAGTAACACGTTCTCATACATTGACTACTTGAATACAGTCACACGTTCTCGTGTGTGACTACTGGAATACAGTCACACGTTCTCGTGTGTGACTACTTGAATACAGTAACACGTTCTCGTGTGTTGACTACTGGAATACAGTAACACGTTCTCGTGTGTTGACTACTGGAATACAGTAACACGTTCTCGTGTGTTGACTACTGGAATACAGTAACACGTTCTCGTGTGTTGACTACTGGAATACAGTCACACGTTCTCGTGTGTTGACTACTGGAATACAGTAACACGTTCTCGTGTGTTGACTACTGGAATACAGTAACACGTTCTCGTGTGTTGACTACTGGAATACAGTAACACGTTCTCGTGTGTTGACTACTGGAATACAGTAACACGTTCTCGTGTGTCCACTACTGGAATACAGTACACGTTCTCGTGTGTGACTACTGGAATACAGTCACACGTTCTCGTGTGTGACTACTGGAATACAGTAACAGGTTGTCGTGTGTTGACTACTGGAATACAGTCACACGTTCTCGTGTGTGACTACTGGAATACAGTAACACGTTCTCGTGTGTTGACTACTGGAATACAGTAACACGTTCTCGTGTGTGACTACTGGAATACAGTACACGTTCTCGTGTGTGACTACTGGAATACAGTCACACGTTCTCGTGTGTTGACTACTGGGATACAGTAACACGTTCTCGTGTGTGACTACTGGAATACAGTCACACGTTCTCGTGTGTGACTACTGGAATACAGTAACACGTTCTCGTGTGTGACTACTGGAATACAGTCACACGTTCTCGTGTGTGACTACTGGAATACAGTCACACGTTCTCGTGTGTTGACTACTGGGATACAGTAACACGTTCTCGTGTGTGACTACTGGAATACAGTACACGTTCTCGTGTGTGACTACTGGAATACAGTCACACGTTCTCGTGTGTGACTACTGGAATACAGTACACGTTCTCGTGTGTTGACTACTGGGATACAGTAACACGTTCTCGTGTGTGACTACTGGAATACAGTCACACGTTCTCGTGTGTGACTACTGGAATACAGTAACACGTTCTCGTGTGTGACTACTGGAATACAGTCACACGTTCTCGTGTGTGACTACTGGAATACAGTAACACGTTCTCGTGTGTGACTACTGGAATACAGTACACGTTCTCGTGTGTGACTACTGGAATACAGTACACGTTCTCGTGTGTGACTACTGGAATACAGTCACACGTTCTCGTGTGTGACTACTGGAATACAGTCACACGTTCTCGTGTGTTGACTACTGGAATACAGTACACGTTCTCGTGTGTTGACTACTGGAATACAGTCACACGTTCTCGTGTGTGACTACTGGAATACAGTCACACGTTCTCGTGTGTTGACTACTGGAACACAGTAATATTATCACACTACTGTTTGTCTGAAATAGTCACTGCGGTGGTACCTTTTTTTTTTAATACTACTTTGCGACGAGACGAGCAAGACGTTCACCTGATGGTAAGTGATACGCTTGTTAACAACGCGGCGCTAGTTAAGATGGTATACACTGCACCACATTGCGCTCGTCGTAATACATAAGTTGTTAAGTCTCGTTACCTCAGTAATTTCACTAGCTACACCACCATTCAAACTGGAACACAGTAATATCACACTACTGTTTGTCTGAAATAGTCACTGCGGCGGTACCTTTTTTTTTAATACTACTTTGCGACGGGACGAGCAAGACGTTCACCTGATGGTAAGTGATACGCTTGCCCATGACAACGCGGTGCTAGTTGAGATGGTACACACTGCACCACATTGCGCTTGTCGTAATACATAAGTTGTTAAGTCTCGTTACCCCAGTAATTTCACTAGCTACACCACCATTCAAACTGGAACACAGTAACACGTTCTCGTGTGTGACTACTGGAATACAGTAACACGTTCTCGTGTGTGACTACTGGAATACAGTCACACGTTCTCGTGTGTTGACTACTGGAATACAGTACACGTTCTCGTGTGTGACTACTGGAATACAGTAACACGTTCTCGTGTGTGACTACTGGAATACAGTACACGTTCTCGTGTGTGACTACTGGAATACAGTCACACGTTCTCGTGTGTTGAATACTGGAATACAGTAACACGTTCTAGTGTGTTGACTACTGGAATACAGTAACACGTTCTCGTGTGTTGATACTGGAATACAGTACACGTTCTCGTGTGTTGACTACTGGAATACAGTACACGTTCTCGTGTGTTGACTACGGAATACAGTAACAGGTTGTCGTGTGTTGACTATGGAATACAGTCACACGTCTCGTGTGTTGATACTGGAATACAGTCACACGTCTCGTGTGTTGATACTGGAATACAGTACACGTTCTCGTGTGTTGACTACGGAATACAGTAACACGTTCTCGTGTGTTGACTATGGAATACAGTCACACGTTTCGTGTGTTGACTATGGAATACAGTCACACGTCTCGTGTGTTGAATACTGGAATACAGTACACGTTCTCGTGTGTTGACTACTGGAATTACAGTAACACGTTCTAGTGTGTTGACTACTGGAATTACAGTAACACGTTCTAGTGTGTTGACTACGGAATACAGTAACACGTTCTCGTGTGTTGATACTGGAATACAGTCACACGTTCTCGTTGTGTTGACTACTGAATACAGTAACACGTTCTAGTGTGTTGACTACTGAATACAGTAACACGTTCTCGTATGTGGACTACTGGAATACAGTACACGTTCTCGTGTGTGACTACTGGAATACAGTAACACGTTCTCGTGTGTTGACTACTGGAATACAGTAACACGTTCTCGTGTGTTGACTACTGGAATACAGTAACGCGTTCTTCTTGTGTTGACTACTGGAATACAGTAACACGTTCTCGTGTGTTGACTACTGGAATACAGTAACACGTTCTCGTGTGTTGACTACTGGAATACAGTAACACGTTCTCGTGTGTTGACTACGGAATACAGTAACACGTTCTGTGTGTTGACTACTGGAATACAGTAACACGTTCTCGTGTGTTGACTACTGGAATACAGTAACACGTTCTCGTATGTGGACTACTGGAATACAGTAACACGTTCTCGTGTGTTGACTACTGGAATACAGTAACACGTTCTCGTATGTCCACTACTGGAATACAGTAACACGTTCTCGTGTGGTTGACTACTGGATTACAGTAACACGTTCTCGTATGTGGACTACTGGAATATAGTAACATGTTGTTACCAAACAACCTACACAAAAACATATATCCTAGAAATAAGAGACTTCAGTGTTAGTCAAGCAGTTAACTAATGGCGGCAGTTAAGTTAGTATATATATATGTTTTATACACAAGTTATTTTCTTTTATCAGGGCCAGAAGTGCCTCCGCAAGTGCTCCTCAGACGAAGACTGCAAGAGCAAGAAGAAGAAATGTCTGTGCGACGGCGCATGCGGGATGTCCTGCATCAAACCTGGTGAGTGACACTTCCAAGTTTCTCACTTAGCGAACCATTCACCATCACGCGAACACCGTTCCCATCAGTTAAAGAAGAGAACAGAAGTAACATCGTTGATATTGTTCCTACCAGCAAGAGGTTTTCATCGGATCATCATCCAGAAATATCCAAACAGTAAATTTCAGCATACATTAGACCTACATTCAGAAATATGCAGTAAACTTCAGCTCGATATCGATTCCCATTTTAAGTTAATCATTATTGTAGTTGCTGTGTTGCCAGTGTGGTAGAATATGGTCACCAGCCGATAGTTTCCCACGAGCTGGTGGATGAGGCGCAGTTCAGTGCACCCGTCTTGCCCCACTTACGTTGCATAACGACGCGCCGCTGTAAAAACTTGCGCACACAGCCCGCGAAGACGACGCGTACTAAAACTGTTTTATGTCATCACTATATAGTCGACTAATACATACACTTAAAGAATATTACTATTAGTATTTTAAGTCAGTTAACAGTAGTGTTATTATTACTGCGTTCTTGAGGGCTAGCTAGTGAAATTACTAAAGTATTAAATGTCTTAAAGCAATCAGTACAAAGTGGTGTAGTGTATAGCATCGAAACCAGCGCTATAATATTAGTGTCACCATTAGATGAATGTCTCGTCTTCTTTAAAAGAGTTGTGGCAGATTTTTAAGTGATAGTGATCCATAACATTGTGATATTAGGATGATATACACTGCACCGTTTCTAAGCAGTTGAGGTTATTAAGTCTATGGCGGAATGTACAGGCATAATGTAATGAATTTTGTTGTACAACTTTTGAACTGAACTTAGTCCATTTTTAGTTCTTTTCAACCAGAATTCACGATAAAAATATAAACATAGAAGTAAAAGAAGTAGATGTTGAAGTTAAGAGGAAATGCTTGCTCATTACAATATGAAATTTCTACAGATAGATTCGTTGAGGGAAAATTTTATAATGATTTGTTTTATTTTAAATTCATCTTAAATTGTCGCAGGTTAATGGACTTACGAACAGTTTCTTTCCTTCTTTCTCTCTATCTCTCTCATTCTTTCATTCAATCATGCATTAAATCACTCATTTAATAAATTATTCAATCATTCATTCAATCTTCCATTCATCCATTTGATCAATCAACAAATCGTTCTTTCATTCAATCATCCATTCATTCATTCGACCATTCTTTCAATCATTTACTCATCATTCATTCAACAATCAATGAATCATTTATTCAATAATAAATTATTCGTTTATTTATTCTATTATTCATTCATTCATTCAATCGTTCATTAATTTATTCATTCAATCGCTTCGTTTACTCATCGCCTGCTATTCGATAACGCCTTGAGAGTAAGCAGCGAGCGCGCGTCACGCATCGACACTGCGGTTACTTTCTTTTCCTATCCAGTGTCAATGGAATTGTCAAGTAATAAATATGTGGAAGTGGGGGGGGGGGGGTTACTAGTTCACAGTATAACTTAACCAACTTTGACGCTTTGATTCATTTGGAACAGCATCTTGATAGTTATATCTCGTTACTACACTATGTCAACTGGAATTTGAACTCGCTTCAATTTCACATGATTTTTTTTATAGAAAAAAGTTTAATGCTCGACCTCGATACCACCTGATGTTAAGTGATGTGATCTGTGGTGGTGAAGCGCATTGACCTTGTAACAGCCTATTCACTCTTTTTTTGGTAGTAAGTACCAATGGATAATGATCGTATACTCCAAATCCTATATCACTGAATAAAATGTTAACTAACCACGGACTCGAACCATGACTACATACAAAGCGTGCTGTCAACCGCTGAGCTACAGAGATAATTTAATGAACGATACATTCACTAGCTATATACTATCAATATTATTATTATCATACAACTAACAAAAACAGTAATTATTTTAATGTAATTAGTAAGTTTACTGCTGCGATATTCATGAAGTAAACATTACTTACCATATTAATGGAGACATGTTTAATTAATACACTCCCGGACACATCTATCGGCCCACCGAGTGTTTAAAGTTTTAACGGTGCCTAGCTAAAAATAAATGTTAGGTGGAGCAATAAGTTTAAATGCAGTTTTAAAGCTGATTTTTTGGTCAACCTTTATGTAGGTTTGATTTTTTTAATTTCGAATTCAGGATTATGAAAAAAAACGAAAATTCGAGTCTGTTCATTGTTTTCAACGACCCAGGAATGGAGAAAACTTTTTTATTTCGCACAAGATGGATTTTTTTTTATGTATTGTATGTGATTAATGGTTCCATAAAAAGGCAAATCTAAACTTAGAGCCAGTTTTGACCAAAAAAATATGGATACTCTGCCCGAAATTGTCGCCTAAGCTGTAACACTTAAAACTTATTGCTCCACCTAACATTTATTTTTAACTAGACACCGTCGAAACTTTAAACACTGGGTGGTGGGCCGGTAGATGTGTCCGGGAGTATATTAATAATTCATTAATAAAGCCTTTATTGCTTATCATTAGGTACACAATTTTTTTTTGATATACTCAAAGCTACAACTTTATTAGAGCTATTAATTAGGTGAAATTAAAGAGTCGCAGGTTCGATTCTCAAGTTAAGGACAATATTGTAAATGAAATTGATAAGCTAAGATTATTTTGTAAATCGAAAGATAAATAAAATTGTTGTGTACATATCTTAACTAGTAATATTATTATGGATCGTGAAATTTCTGAATCAAATCGATGATAGTAAACAGCCCACTGCTGGGATTTAAAACTTATTCTTAATGAGAAAGTCGAGCTCATTTTTAATCATTACGATGTTTAAGTTAATAACTTGAAATCCTTACGGATGTAGCTTAGTCTATAACCGGGTATATTTCCCGGGGGTCCATCCCCTCTCTAATTAGCTGGAAAATTTCATTGTGGTACAAGTTGAACGCTTTTGGGTCACCGGGCTTTGGACCTTAGGGTCTGCGCACACTAGGCCTTTTTATTATTATGACATTATAAGTTTTTGTATTTATTTATAATTAATTTAGATAAAATATATGTTAAGCACCAACTCACGCTTGGCTATTGTGATGGGTCAATGACCTATGTTAGATATTTTCAAGAGAATGAATAGGTTGTTAGTAAGTGCATATCAATGCTGATAACAACACCAGATGGGATCTTAGTAATCTATCTAATAAGAAAGGTCCGTCCCAGCAGTGGGAATATTAATATAGATTAAGTATCAAGTGCTGGGTTCAAATTCAAATCACAATTTTGTAAATTATCAACGATTAGAGCAAGTCGTTCACCTGATGGTAAGTGATACGCTCGCCCATAACAACGCGGTACTAGTTAAGATGGTTACACTGCACCACATTGCGCTCCTCGTCTATGAGACATAAGTCTCGTTACCACAGTAATTTCAATAGCTTACTTTCAAACATTACTGTGTAACGATACAGTAATGTTTGTCGGTTGAAATAGTCGCTGCGGTGGTACCTAGACGGTTACCAGCAAAAGCCTAGCAGTGAACTTGTATATCATAGTCGTGTAATGTTCAGTTGGTTCAGTTTCGAAAAGTGCTGTAGCTAGTAGACAGGTTAGGTACTTGGTGTAGTGTATATCATCCTAACGAGAGAATCCCGAACATAAATATGAAGTAGGTCGAGTGAGCCGTCTGTCTAAACGGAGCGCATCTCCGGCAACCATTTCCTTAATAATTTTCATCGGAATTTCTTCTCCATAACCTGATTAGAAAAAGTAATTCTAGAAGAATAATTGATGAAGTTTTATTGTAGGTTAATATATTTTTTTTATGTTGAACTTCTTTATGAAAAATGTATGAAATGCATAGTGCTGTAAAAGTTATAAACATTGCTAAAGATTATTATGAAAGCTTGTGACATCATCGCTTAAACATAGACCTTGACACAAAAACTAGGTCTCATTTAGTCTTTATCTAAGTCTTTCCTAATATTAACTTCTTCTATACTTCTTCTATACCATCAATATCTTCTTGTATAACAAATAATTAGATAGAATATCCCAGTGGTAGGCCTCTGTTGCCGGATCCGTCTGGGTGGTACCACCGCAGTGACTATTACACCGACGAACAACATTAGTTGTGCGAACATTACTGTGTTCCGGTTTGAAGCGCGCTGTGCTCTGAATTACTGGGGTAACGAGACAACACCTTATGTCTTAAGGCGACGAGCGCAATGTGGTGCAGTGTGTACCATCTCAACTAGCGCCGCGCTGTCATGGGCAAGCGTATCACTTACCATCAGGTGAACGTCTTGCTCGTCTCGTCGCAAAGTAGTATAAAAAAAAAA